>NW_021024892.1:375031-490130 GCF_004153795.1 Camellia sinensis
CTTGTTGACCTATTAGTGTACTCTAATTTGATGTCCACTATTCCTCTTTTTTGTTTTCTTTTATTTTTGTATTTAAGTGGAATTACCTCCTTTCTCATCCATCACCCAAACATTCCATCAGCTTGCTTTTTTTTTTTTTAAATGTTTTTCATCTAATTCATTTATTTCTAGTGTTTTATATTTGTATTTTTTCATCCTATTTTACTTTTTTATATGCTTACGAATTTAGGAAGATGCCTCAGTGAAAGGAAAAAATTTAAGAAAAAGAATATTAAAAAAATAGAATCACTTTGGATCACTAACTAAAGTTATCATTTTTTGAAAAGTATTCCGGATTTCAAAACGCGCGTTCCATAGCGTAACACACCCTAGTATTAATGTTTTATGGTCGCACTGGTTCCATGGTTGAAGCTGAGAGGATAAGTAGTGAGAGAGAGTTCTTTGATAAACCAAATAACATCTTATTATTGGTTCATGTGCATTCCTATGCTGCCTCACTGCTAGTTTCTGTACATCTTTGCTTATATGTTATTTTCATATTCAGCTTCCCTTTTCTGAATTATGGTCTCATATTGTGACATACAGATTGCCGGCCTCCTTTCACAATGGCCATTGGAAGTACACGCTTTTTTAGTGAAGATGTGACCCACTTTCCTGACATAAAAGACCCTGAAATTCTATTTGTTTTTAAGGACTTAATGGCTGCAAGTTGGGATGAGCTTCCAGATACACTCATCAGTGATGCAAATAAGGCTTTGTCTAAAAATACAGACGACAAGGCTGCCCAAGAAGCTGTGGCAAATGTTTTCCGTGCAGCTGAGGCAGTTGAGGAGTTTAGTGGGATGCTCGTGTCTTTGAGGATGGCAATTGATGATAGCACTGGATTGGGTGGCGAGGTGACATAAATTATGTGGGAAAAATGACTTTTTTTGTTTTGTCTCTCAAGTTCTTGTGGTCTAATGATTTAAAATTTTACTAATTGTAGGATGTAAAACCCTTGCCGGAGGAATTTGTGAACGCATTGCGTACAGTCTATCAAAGATATACTGCATATTTGGATGCTTTTGGGCCAGACGAGACCTATTTGCGTAAGAAAGTTGAGACTGAGCTTGGAACGAAAATGATACACTTAAAGATGAGGTGCAGTGGTATTGGTTCTGAGTGGGGAAAGGTATTGTAGTTTTTGCATTGCTTTCTTGTCACTATGTTTATTTAGAGCACTCCAGTCCAGCCATACCACAATATGTAAGTTTTATGAGAGCCTATTTTGCTTGGTGTGTGAGATTTAAGGTGCTACATATTGTGGGCTCCTAACCAATTATAATAGTTCTTTTGAAACAGACATGAAAGCACACTAAAGTAAACATCAAATTGTGTTTACAATCAGCTTGTCTTTTAACTTACGTGATCTGTACATAATTGCACGTATGCAATGGTGTATAGTGTTAGTTTGGGCAAGTTTAGATGAAGATTAATCTTTTCAGGAAACTCAGATCATTTGTTCTGATCATTTATTTTGTGGGAAAACCCCTTCCTTAAATTGTTTTGTGTTGTCTTAAAAAACTTTACATACTGAAATAAGTTAGTAGCCTTGAGCTGCTCCGTTTTTTTGGCTGTACATGAAATTGGTCTAGATGAAAGGGTAGCTTTGCCCAACGGTAATGCTTACCATTAGCGTCTTTGATGCTATGGATTCTAGTCACAGAACAGTCTCTCCAAAAATGGGGCAAGGTTGTGTACATCTTGCCCTTTCGAGATCCAGCTTTAGCAGGAACCTTGTGTACTGGGCTACCCTTTTTATGAAATTGGTCTAGATCCTTAAATGCAGGTATGGTGTGACAATGTCTTGACCACTAATTACACCAAATGAATATCAGCTGTCATGAATTTTATGACTCATGCCTGTAACCATTCTTTTGTGCAATATTGTGAAGAATATAAAGTTTGTTTGTTTAATTATTGAATCAGTTTCTGTTTTGATTGCAGGTTACAGTTCTGGGGACTTCTGGACTTTCAGGTTCCTATGTTGAGCACAGAGCTTAGTTTCTTGGAGATGGTTAAAAACATCATGTGTTCATGTTGTCTTTTCTCTTGGGGAACTTTATTCATGTTTGTTCCTCTTTCAGACATTTTACTGGTGCTGTCATTAATCTTTAAATAAATCCAGTTTGATCTCATGTGTTCTGCTTCTTCTTTTCTTTATTTATTTTTTAATGAAGTTTGGTGAAACTAATAATTACAACTTAATGTTGCACATAACATCAGAAAGCTCATGTAAGGAAATTGGTTTCCTTTGGGTTAGAAATGTTTGTTTGCCATTAGTTTGTCCTGTCATTTTGAGCCATTGTTGAGTTTTGCTTGGTTCCCATTTTTTAAAAACAGTTTTCAGAAAATTCTACACTATTATTTTTCGTGTTTTTTTGTTTTTACTGAATTTTTTTAATATTTTATGCAAATTTTTACTTTTTAGACACACCTAACATAAATACACCTAAAAAGTAAAAAAATTGTAAAAAAAATCTTTTAAAAATTCACTAAATACCAAAAATACAAAAAAAATACAAGAATTTAGTACATTTTTTGTATTTTTATGTATTTCTTAATTTTTTAAAATATTTTTTCACAATTTTTTTACTTTTTAGACACATCTAAGTAAGGTGCATCTAAAAAAGTAAAAAAAATGTTTAAAATTTTAAAAATTTAAAAATATTCACTAAAAATAAAAAAACACGAAAATTAAAAAATTCAGTTTTCAAAAAACTTAATCCAGAAAATTCAAATCAAACGTAGTGATTTGTATTTAATAGTGTTTGATTACCTTATATAGGAAGATTATAGCATCATCTAAAGTAGATTTATATTATATGATGCTGATGAAGGATGGTGCAATTAAGGAAAACCGTACGCAAACCAGAAAATTTTCACTAAAAAATGTCCATCCAGAGTGATAAGGCTTGATTTTTTTTAATTAAAAAATAAAAAATAAAATTCACTATTTGCATATCAGGAGATATCCGAGTGAATCCACTTTTAATCCTAAAAAGATAAAAATAAAAAATAAAAAATAAACCTGCACAATGAGATTAAAGATTGAGAATGAGTAAGCCTATGAATTCATAGACACGAGGGAAATCATTTAATAGAAAATAAATTCAAATGCCATGGTGGTTCACAGTGAGATCACCATGTCAATTCTGGGAAGAAAAAATGGAGTAACATAACTAAAAAGTAGTTGATGTTAACCAACATTTCCTTGGTAGGGATGTGGGAAAGAGCCCTACTTTATTTGCATGACAAAAAAAAAAAAAAGAAAAAGAAAAAGAAAAAAAAAGAAACAATGGTAAAACTCACTTTGCAAAGTTGCAGAAGAAATGATCCTACAAAGGAATCTTTTTCCTTCACAAATCAAGATCTAAACAAAGCCTTATGTTACGAAAGAAAGCAAATATAAACCCCAAAAAACCTGTTCCATAAATTTAAAAAAGATGATCAACTATTTGACCATATGAATTATAAACCAACAAGCACACTGTTTTTTCAAGTGTGCATGTCTATAGAATTCTCACCAATCTAAAGCTCCTTGCACCAGAGCTCTGAAGCATTCAGCAGCTATCAATTGTTAAAAAATTACATTATTATTGTTATAACTGGTTGCTATTTATTAAGTTTAAGAGAATCGAACATCTTTCCAAAGATGTGTATGCAATAGCCGTAAGGAGTCAATAATCACCTAGCTGGCTATTAAAAAAAAAGAAGAATTTTCTTATCAAAAGGGCAAGCTGGGGAAATTCCCCGAAACTTTGAGGTGAAATGATCCACCTCCTCAAACATTCAATCCAACATGTGCATGACGTGGAACAGAGTGAAAGTGAATATAAACCACGAGATCAATTTGTTGAATCATTAGACAATAATTTTAATGGAAGATAGATGTACTTACTAATTGTGTTTCCCATCATGGAACTGAGCATTTTTTGATGACTTGAAAGTTTTCAAAAATTCTGTAGCCTTTTGTACTTTTGCTTCTGCCTTGACTTGCTCCAATTGTGTTCAGCAGCCAGTATCTGAATTATGCGGGATAATGCCCGGCCTGCTGCATCAGTGTCAAGAAAAGCAAGCTGAGATCTCCTAGCGATGAATTCTACTGCAGATTCACAGTACTCATGCCTAGCACAGTATACCATCTCAGCTTCTAGAAAGGGGTATCCATGGGCAAGTTGCTTCCCCAAATGTTCATTCTAGAAACAAATAAATATAGGGTTTACACAGTCAATTGGCAGGAACCACAAATTACGTGCATCAAAGATACAATTCCATCACGGTACACCCCGAGTATCCAGAAACTGATCTAACTCTGCTAGTAGGATTTTCATGCATAACTATAAGTATTGCATAGGATTGTCATTACATAATTATAAGAAGTATTCCACCTCAATGAATTAAAGGGATTTATCTATAGATAGGATTTCATCAAAACAGAGAGAAGAAAAAATTCACCTAAACTTGATTTGGTGTTCTTCCAATGCAAAACAAAGAAATTGAGAATGAGACAGTGTCAACATGATGTTTGCTTTGCTACCCCATAAAGATAAATAATTAGAAACCCCATATTCTAATGGTAAGAAACCATTAATTGAAATGTAAATAATCCAGGTATAATCCCCAGGTGCGCACCACCACACTCGTTAGCCAGTGATCTGAATTTAGAAACAATTCAATATGAAGTTTGTTATATCCACATCATGAGCAAATGGATGGGGATGTATCTAAGATGCTGCATGTAGGTTCTGTATCAATCCACAAACAAGTAATTTCTAGCCAAGCATCTTGATGATTGAGAAAACATATAGTAGAGAATCATATCACTAATTCTGCTTAAATAATTCCAAGAAAATTAATGAACCACATATAAATCAACTCAAACCACTTCCTTCGTCTGCATGTGAGTATCTCCCATGAAAAAACTAGCACACGAGAAACTATGAGAAAAGTGTTTCTCGTGTGCTAGTTTTTGAAAAGTGTAATCGAGCAGAATATCTTCATCTATTTATTGAAAAGTGTTTCAACAAAAAATAGTGAAGTACAACAAATATCAATTGCCAAAGTTATGTCACAGACTGACAGCTTAAACTTCTAGAAGAATATAAAATAAATTGCAGAAAAAAATTACAGTAAACAACTAAGACTTCATAGGGAAAAAGAATGCTAGAAATACGGAATGAAGTATCAAGCAAGGGTGTCAAACCTGTGCTATTGCAGCCACCCGTTCAGCCAAAGTACCATATGCATGGGACAAATGCTTTGCTGTGGCAGTGTCCATCACTCCTGGCACAACTTTACCACTGTACGACTGCTTCATGCAGACATATTGTTGGGCAAGCACCGTAAAAGATGCAGGGTCATATCCATCTCCACCAATAAGACGTAGGTTGTATGTCAAACATTTGTTGGTAGGACTCAGCTTACCAGACTTGATAGCCGTATCAACTACATCTTCTGCCATGCTTACTCATGTAAAGGAAACAGAAGTTTCATTAGAATAGATTGACAGGAAAAAGTTGCGTCACACTTCTAATATTGATTTCACTATAAATTAAGGTGACATAACATGCTGTTATATCTGCAACAAATAAGCCACAAAGAAGGGGCATAGAACTAGAAGTGCTAGCACAATGAGTATTTAACTAAATTCAGGGACATGATTGTACAAAAGCATCAAAAAGAAGATGCCAGTGCATACAAGTTTCAGTTTCCAAAAACTGATACAAATTCAACAACTTACAGGGAAACCAGATCAACCATTATAAAATGTACCTTCTACATGTAGTCCACTTTCCACCAGTAATTGTGACAAAACCAGGGTAATCTTCGCATACAACATGATCCCTGGAAATGCTCTCAGTGTTGCCAATGGGTGAATACCACTCCAAGCAGAAAGAACATCTACATGCCGTACCTACATTGTCCTGGTATATTTTTAGTAGCCACTAAAAACTGAATAATTAAACAAAATAGATGACACCTAGGTTGAGTCACATCCATATAAATGGACCAGAAGAAAACTAAAGTTTCCCTAAGAAAACAAAATTGAAGTAAGAAACTAATGAATTTGTGATGATGTCTTGACGTGTTCATGAAAAATATTTAAAACATCAACCATTATTGCTTCTTAACAGCATGATTGTATTGGCAAATATCCACCAATACAAAAAACTAATTGGTCCACAGACCTGGAAGGCAACTAGACCAAATAAGCAAGTTAAGTCATAAATTTGAGATCCCAACTTCTTGAGGTAAGCCTAGACTTGAGAAGATCTCTAGTATGGGAAGGAGCTACTAAAACTGGAAAAACCACAGAATATTCTTCTCATCTTCTGTGACAAACTATAAATCAATGAGTATTTGGATCACTTGGATAACATTACAAAACTATTTACACCTACAAGTGTCAGCAAGAACACATGCAAAGATGCAGAGAGTTAGACAACGCTCAGAAGGCTACACAGGCCAACACATACTTGCATACTTCACACATCCTTAGCTATGCTTCAATATTTTCTTTTGGTTAATGTAGGTGCAAAATATCTCAAATGCATACCAATTACATACAAATTGAACAGATTGAAGGAGGACACGTCTTAAGCTAAATCTGCACAGAAATGGCTGGCATTTGTTTAATATGTGAGTGCAACATGTTTCCAAAGACTAGGGAGCCTTAGCCATATAAAATGGTGAGGGAGATGCTTATAGAATCTATCAACTTTCATCACTAGGAGATATTTAAGTGTTGAAAGGGTTCAAACTGCAAAAAAGCTACTATAAGATCCTCTACCTAGTAACATTTCAGCATCAACAGTGGATATTGAGGTTTCAATGGGCATTTCATTTGATAAAAAAATTGAGATGCATATCTTAAGCATTCCAGTCAATAAGCTACATTATGCTATGGGATCAAAAGACATTGCCATGGAGTTTGCATTAAAAATAAGAGATAGGTAGCAACATTTAAAGCTGGGCCTATAGTCCAAATGGTAAGGACTGCACAGCATAATCTTGACGCAGAAATTTGAGGCTCGCATCAAAGAAAATGATATCAGACAGATAGCAAAAGTTGAACTTCAACCAACAAAAAGGAAGAAACTTTTTAGTCTTCAGTCCAACTCCATTTAGAATACGATAACACAGAGACAACCAGATAATAGGGTATATCTTCGGGCTTTATTTACATAATTCCACCAAGATTTACTGAGATGACCAGAATTTTTTTATATTTTTTATTAAGAACAAACTTCACCAAAAATCCCATAAAAAATAACTTTACAAATACAAATATTTGGAAAATTAGCATTCCATGCAAGATATAGATGAGCATGCACACACAAAACGAAAAAAATGCACAAATCTTAACATTAAGGTAATCACAGATGGCATCCAGTATAAATTCAATCTCATCCTCATTTGGTTCTGGAAGCATTGTAATGGTGGTGCTGGAATCCGTAGTGCCAGCAATCGTTCTTCACAACCATGGCAGCATGAAGACAACAAGTCCATCTTTTGTTTTGGGAATGATTAAACCCATTCCCTCAGGAGAATAGTAATCAGGTAGCACGATATGTACACCACTGCTTGGACAGATCATAGGTTTTGCATCATTGTCAGCCATTTTCCTCACAGAATCACAGAATGGCCCAGCCGCATTCACAATAACTCTTGCATATGTATCAAACCCTTTACCTGCACAATTTACCGAGCAATAAGGATCATAGAAAATTGAATTAATCATATTGATTACCCTATTTAAACCAAAATTCTAAGCATTGAAACCATGAACACAAAAGCAAGAACAACCAATGAGGGAGAGAACCAATAAATAAACAAGCAAAAATCATTTGTGTGTAGAAGGGGATATTTTTTTCTTTTAATTTTCTCCAAATAAGTTAAAGCTCAAACACTCTTGCCACTTCCAAAACAATGTTGAATAACAATATGCAAAAGAGCATAATCACCACGTGTGAAGAACACCAAACGCACATATAGAAGCTGTTAATGATTTTCTTTAATTAATCCAGACATGTAGTTGGTACCCCTAAGGCTTGACATATGTACTAAAATAGGATAAACAAAAAAATTAATAATTAAACTTGCATGTTGCTACATCCATAGGGCAGGGTCAAATGTGATTGAGTGAAACATACTTGGAAATCTTGAAGCAGAATGGGGACAAAATATCATAATGGCGCAAATCTCGAGGCTTGAAACATTATTGTATTTCACAGTGGTAAAAAGAATGAGACAAAGTTTAGAAGTTTAAATCTTCATGTTGACAATAATATGCCAAAACATAGTACTTATTATACCTGTCAGATTGTCTTGAATATGAGCACCGATTATCCTGTTGCTACCTTCATCTTTTAGAAAGGATATGACTGCAGCATGGTTAAGCACAGCTGCACCTGCTAATGCAGCAGTGCATGCTAGCCCAACATTAACTCTCGAGTCATTCATTTGTCCATCATAATAAACCACTGTGCCCTTCAAGGTTCTATCTTTGCCCTTCCTTGCAAGAGTGGGGAACAGTTCAACAGACTCTTGTGCAGAATAATATCTGGACAGGTGCAGGAGGCGTGATCCTGCGACCAGATCATACAGTTTCAAGCCCATCCAGAAGTACACTGCCTCAAACCAGTCGAAACACGGTGTCATGCATGGCAAAGCAGTACATAAGTGTGGAGCATTCTCAATGACCTGTTTACGCTCCTTGAGAGCACAGAATACCAGCTTCAATTGTCCATAGTCTAAATTAAAGACTGCTTTGTCCAAGTACTGAACTCCTAAAAATGTCGTTTAAATGAGTACTAACAATAAAAGAAGAATTTGACAATATTAAAGAATGTTAACAAACCACAGCAAAATAAATACAAGAACGATACGAATAAAAACTTCCTCAGTAATAAAGAATTATTAGCAGAAGATGAACAACTTTCACTACATTCATAATTTATTTTGTTATAGATAAAAGCAATCTATTAGAGTGCAAAAGAGAAAGAAATCAATGTTAGTTTTGGCACTTCAAAATAAAGCAGTTCCAAGAACAACTGTCAACCATAATGTCTGGATAATCCACATATACAAAGTGTAACGTCTGATGCCAGATGCTATGACACCATAACAATGTTTGTTTTTCCCCTTTGTAACTAAATCATGAAAACCCCATAAGCTGGCCTGTTATAGAAGGAAGGCTCCAACTCATGAACCCAGCCTTCTTGAGACATAGTCCCCGACCACGTTCATGACGTTGGTGGTTGGTCGAATATTCACATGAAGATTGTCAATTGAGTCATTAGAATTTGATTAAAAGTATTTCAAAATATATTGCTTTATTTTCTTACTTTTAAATGTCCTTAGGTTTTAAGGGACAAAAGCTTGAGGCTTGAGTTGTTAATAGTGTTTGAAAACAGTTTTAGATGTTTTACGATTCTAGGATCAAAATCTTAGGCCTAAATCCATATTAGGTAGTGTAGTTTTATATTGTTAATTACTTGTCATTAGGGTTTTTGTATTCCCTCAAAATGGCTTCTTAGGAGAAAAATGAAAAAGGTCTTGACAAATTAAAAATGCTTTAATTCAAGCCTCGTGCATTGAGTCCCACATTTTTTAGATTCCCACAAACTTCATCCAACTTTCTTGGTTTTAGAAACCATTGGCCGTTGTTCTAGAAATCATTTGACTAGGGTGGCCTAGGATTGCTACCTAAGGTTGAAATTACATTATTAGCATTACTCTGTGACCAATACAAAAATTATAGCAGGTATACCAGTTGTGATGAAAGAAATGCCTTTTCTACTTCTTTGAATGTCTTGATTGTAGAGAACCAAATAGGTTTTTACTTTGTTCAAGTTGAAGATGGTAGAAAGATAAGAGAGAGGTCTAAATACTAAAGGAATGTGGATCAAAGTTGTGAGCGCCATGATGATCTAAGGTCCAACACATGTTATGGCCTTAGAACAAAATAATCAGAGGAAGGAGAAGAATGATTCGTATTCTTGATACTTGAATAGCTTGTTAAGTTGTGTTAAGATATGTAAATTTGAAAATAATAAGCTAACTGTTGTCCTTAAAAAAATCAAAAATAATATGTCTTGTGTTGTATTACTATTATAATGATTATTAAAAATTAGAAAAACTATCATACTGCGCTAATGAGCTCTAAATGCAAACTTATTTGGAGTTTTGGGGATGATGAGTACTCACATGATTCTAAAGGTACTTGACAGGCTAGGTTGTAATCTAGATTATTAACATTTAGCTGGTCTTGTGGTTTGTCTGGCTACTCCATACTTTCCCTTGTAGTCTTACTCAAACTACTTTTTATCAAGAGCAATGACAAGAATTTTTAGTCATCTAGTCAAGGTGCACATATGATGGGGAAAGCATCGTTTCAGTGGAAGTTGTTGGAACTTTATTTTTTATTCCACTCAAGTTCTTCAAAGATACAAATAGGATTTGGGTTTTGACAGTGATTTAAGGGTTTTTTTTTTTATTTTAAAAAAATAAATAAATTTAGGAAGTGATTATGGTTGTGGTGGTGATGGTGGCGATTGAGATTTAGTGTTGGTGAGGTGGTGATGATGGTCGCCATTGCATGTGCCCTTGATGGCTGTCTTCGATGGGCTCAGAAGAAAAGGGTAGAGAGAGAAATGGGAGGAAGGGGAATATTCGGGTCCGGATGAGGAGGTCAAAGTCTGTAACAAGGAGGAGAGGGTTGAAGCCTTTGATCCGAACCTAAATTGGCTATTCCATGAAGATGAGGTATCGTTTTCTTCTTGTATGCACACTGTGAGGACTGAGGGTGAGGAAGTCTTTGATTCTGGGAAAAAGGTATGTGACTCTTTTGACAAAGATAACATGAACTCTTCACTTCCTAATCATCTTCAGTGCATTCAATCTGAATCAGTTTCTGGGGGAGTCACTCTTGGGTCCTTTTTTCACATCCTAGCAGAGTGGTAAAGGTACTTGACAGGTTAGGTTGTAATCTAGATTATTAACATTTAGCTGGTCTTGTGGTTTGTCTGGCTACTCCATACTTTCCCTTGTAGTCTCACTCAAACTGCTTTTTATCAAGAGCAATGACAAGAATTTTTAGTCATCTAGTCAAGGTGCACATATGATGGGGAAAGCATCGTTTCAGTGGAAGTTGTTGGAACTTTATTTTTTATTCCACTCAAGTTCTTCAAAGATACAAATAGGATTTGGGTTTTGACAGTGATTTAAGGGTTTTTTTTTTTATTTTAAAAAAATAAATAAATTTAGGAAGTGATTATGGTTGTGGTGGTGATGGTGGCGATTGAGATTTAGTGTTGGTGAGGTGGTGATGATGGTCGCCATTGCATGTGCCCTTGATGGCTATCTTCAATGGGTTCAGAAGAAGAGGGTAGAGAGAGAAATGGAAGGAAGGGGAATCTTCGGGTCTGGATGAGAAGGTCGAAGTTTGTAACAAGGGAGGAGAGGGTTGAAGCCTTTGATCCGAACCTAAATTGGCTATTCCATGAAGATGAGGTATCGTTTTCTTCTTGTATGCACACTGTGAGGACTGAGGGTGAGGAAGTCTTTGATTCTAGGAAAAAGGTATGTGACTCTTTTGACAAAGATAACATGAACTCTTCACTTCCTAATCATCTTCAATGCATTCAATCTGAATCAGTTTCTGGGGGGAGTCACTCTTGGGTCCTTTTTTCTCAAATCCTAGCAAAGTGGTTTCTACCAAGAATGACAATTTGCCTCAGTTAGCTGCTAGTAGGTCCTCTACAAGTGATAGTTTGAACCCACATGCAATTAACAAGGAGAGTCACAAGGATGATCTTTCGATGGAAATGTCTACTAATCATAAGCTTGAGAGGAACGATGTTCTTGGGAATGACAATGATGAATCTAAAAAGTGGTTGAGGAAAATGATTATGTGTCTTTCCCCTTGGAGAAGGGAGATGTGCCTCACTTTACACAATTACTTGACACTCTTGGTTTGTCACTAGTTAGGAAGAATATGAAGAAGTCTAGGTCTAGGAGTGTGGGGTTTGCATCTAAGGGCGGTAGTAGTCATAGAAGCTTGGGGCAGAGAAAAGGGATGAAGGAATTAAGAAACCTTGAAAGTGGCATTAATTATGAGGGGCTGGTGAAAAAGACAATGGGTGATGTTGGTTCTCGATGAAGATTTTGAGTTGGAATGTTAGAGGACTACGGTTTTGTAGGAAAAAGATGGTAATTAAAGAGGTTTTGAAAACTAGATAGAGTGATGTTTCAAGAGACAAAGTGAGGAATGTGATAGAGGTTTCACTAGGAATGTTTAGGGGACTAGGTTTAGGAGATGGACTGTTTTACCTTCTAGCGGGAGATCAGGGGAAATTTTGATTATATGGGATGAGAGAGTTGTATCAGAGTGTGAAATAGTTGTTGGGGTGTTTTCATTGTCCATTAGGTTTAGGAATCAGGATAACAAGGAATGGTGGTTGACGGGGGTTTATGGTCCCAATGGGCCTAGTAGTCGTCAGGAATGGTGGGAGGAGTTGGCGGGATTATTTGGGCTTTGTTTCCCTAATTGGTGTGTGAGCAGAGATTTCAACGTGGTTCGGCTTATTTCGGAAAAACTCAATGGGGTTTCCACAAATACGAGTTGCGGGATTTCGACTTTTTTATAAAGGGGTGTGAGTTGCTTGACCTTCCCTTAAGTAATGCTCAGTTTACTTGGTCTAATCTTCAGTAAAATCTTGTGTGTTGTAGGTTGGATAGGTTGCTTCGTACTCTAGGGTGGGAGGAGTTGCTTCTAGATATAAGGCAAGAGGTAGAGCCAAGAATTGTGTCAGACCATTGCCCGGTGATTCTTAAGAGCTGTCTTTTTAAATGGGGTCCTACCCTCTTTAGATTTGAGAATACGTGGTTGGAAAATCGATATTTTAAGGAGAATTTTAAGGATTGGTAGGAAAGCAGTAAAGTCTATTTGGTGGGAGGGTTTTAAGTTTATGTGAAAGCTGAGAGGAGTCCAGAATAATTTAAAGGTTTGAAAGCGTAAAGTTTTTGGTTATCTAAATGAGGTGAAAGCTGAGTTAGCTCAGGATATTGAGAAATTAGATGCGAAGGAATTTAGGGAGGGTTTATCTGGGGCTTTAAGGGATAAGAGATCATTGCTTAGGATGAAGTTGGGAGAGCTTGTTTTTAGGGAGCATATTTTTTGGGGACAAAGGGCTAAGTTGAAATAGGCTAAAGAGGGTGATACCAATTTTAGATTTTTTCATAGGGTTGCATTGGGAAAGAGGATGAAGAATTTTCTGAATCAGTTTCTGGGGGAGAGTCACTCTTGGGTCCTTTTTTCTCACATCCTAGCAGAGTGGTTTCTACCAAGAATGACAATTTGCCTTAGTTAGCTGCTAGTAGGTCCTTTACGAGTCATAGTTTGAAACCACATGCAATTAACAAGGAAAGTCATAGGGATGATCTTTCGATGGAAATGTCTACTAATCATAGGCTTGAGAGGAACGATGTTCTTGGGAATAACAATGATGAATCTAAAAAGTGGTTGAGGAAAATGATTATGTGTCTTTTCCCTTGGAGAAGGGAGATGTGCCTCACTTTACACAATTACTTGACACTCTTGGTTTGTCACTAGTTAGGAAGAATGTGAAGAAGTCTAGGTCTAGGAGTGTCGGGTTTGCATCTAAGGGCGGTAGTAGTCATAGAAGCTTGGGGCAGAGAAAAGGGATGAAGGAATTAAGAAACCTTGAAAGTGGCATTAATTATGAGGGGCCGGTGAAAAAGACAATGGGTGATGTTGGTTCTCGATGAAGATTTTGAGTTGGAATGTTAGAGGACTACAGTTTTGTAGGAAAAAGATGGTAATTAAAGAGGTTTTGAAAATTCATCAACTAGATAGAGTGATGTTTCAAGAGACAAAGTGAGGAATATGATAGAGGTTTCATTAGGAATGTTTAGGGGACTAGGTTTAGGAGATGGACTGTTTTACCTCCTAGCGAGAGATCAGGGGAAATTTTGATTATATGGGATGAGAGAGTTGTATCAGAGTGTGAAATAGTTATTGGGGTGTTTTCATTGTCCATTAGGTTTAGGAATCGGGATAACAAGGAATGGTGGTTGACAGGGGGTTTATGGTCCCAATGGGCCTAGTAGTTGTCAGGAATGGTGGGAGGAGTTGGCGGGATTATTTAGGCTTTGTTCCCTTAATTGGTGTGTGAGCAGAGATTTCAATGTGGTTCGGCTTATTTCGGAAAAACTCAATGGGGTTTCCACAAATACGAGTTGTGGGATTTTAACTTTTTTATAAAAGGGTGTGAGTTGCTTGACCCTCCCTTGAGTAATGCTCAGTTTACTTGGTTTAATTTTCAGTAAAATCTTGTGTGTTGTAGGTTGGATAGGTTGCTTCATACTCTAGGGTGGGAGGAGTTGCTTCTAGATATAAGGCAAGAGGCAGAGCCAAGAATTGTGTCAGACCATTGCCCGGTGAAACTTGAGAGCTGTCCTTTTAAATGGGGTCCTACCCTCTTTAGATTTGAGAATACGTGGTTGGAAAATCGATATTTTAAGGAGAATTTTAAGGATTGGTAGGAAAGCAGTAAAGTCCATTTGGTGGGAGGGTTTTAAGTTTATGAGAAAGCTGAGAAGAGTCCAGGATAATTTAAAGGTTTGGAAGCGTAAAGTTTTTGATGATCTAAATGAGGTGAAAGCAGAGTTAGTTCAAGATATTGAGAAATTGGATGCGAAGGAATTTAGGGAGGGTTTATCTGGGGCTTTAAGGGATAAGAGATCATTGCTTAGGATGAAGCTGGAAGAGCTTGTTTTTAGGGAGCATATTTTTTGGGGACAAAGGGCTAAGTTGAAATGGGCTAAAGAGGGTGATACCAATTTTAGATTTTTTCATAGGGTTGCGTTGGGAAAGAGGATGAAGAATTTTATTAAAAATTTGGAGGTAGGGCAGGGTGTGGTGGTGAGTAAGGATGAGTTTATTGTAATGGAGATTTTCAATTTTTATTCAAATCTCTACTCTGATGGGGGAGTGGATTATCCAAGGATCGAAGGCATTAATTGGGCTTCTGTGGAGTCAACAATAGCCAATTGGCTTGAGAGACCCTTTGACAAATGTAAGGTGAGACATGCGGTGTTTGAGTGTGAGAAAGATAAGGCTCCAGGTCCAGATGATTTTTCAATGGCCGTATTTCATGATTGTTGGGACATTGTGAAAAAGGATCTTATGAGAGTGTTTGGTGAGTTCTTTGAAAGTGGGGAGGTCAACTTATGCACCAATGCGACCTTCATTTGTCTAATTCGTAAGAATGGAAAGTCGGTCAAGATTGGGGATTTTAGACCCATTGGCTTGGTTACATCACTCTACAAAATTCTAGCAAAGGTGCTTTTTGAGAGAATTTGGGTGGTCCTTGAGGAAACCATCTTTTCTGCACAAGGTGTGTTTGTGCAGGGACGACAAATATTAGATGTAATCTTAGTGGCAAATGAGGTTATTGAGGAGTATAGAGGGTTACATAAAGAGGGTGTTGTCTTTAAGGTTGACTTTGAGAAGGCGTATGACCATGTTGATTGGGACTTTATGGATTTTGTTTTGAAAATGAAGGGGTTTAGATCTAGATGAGAATGTGGATTTAGGGGGTGCTTGTCGTCTTGCAATATGTCGGTCATTGTGAATGAATGGTAAGGCTGGGGACTCTTTTTGGGCATCTAGGGGTCTAAGATAGGGTGATCATTTATCACCATTTTTGTTTATTTTAGTTGCTGATGTGTTGAGTCGAATAATTGATATAGCTTAGGGTAAGGGTGTTATTGAGGGATTTATAGTAGGGAGGGATAGGATTGGCGTCACTCATCTACAGTTTGCGGATGATACTACATTTTTTTCATCAAATGAGGAAAGTAAGGTGGGTAGTTTGTTAAAGATTTTGAGAATTTTTGAAATTGTGTCGGGCCTCACGGTCAATCTTAACAAGAGTAGTGTTGTGGGTATTAATTTGGAAGAAAGCTATGTGCAAAGGGTGGCGGATATGTTGGGATGTTCCATTGAATTATTTCCTCTCAAATACTTGGGGCTTCGATTGGGGGGAGATCCTAGAGTGGTGTCCTTTTGGAAGCCTGTTCTTGTCAAATTTGAGAAAAGATTTAAGGGATAAAAGCAAGCTTTGTCGTATGAGGGAGGGAGATATACTTTGGTACAATCTTTATTTAGGCTCTGTTCCTATTTATTTCTTGTTTATATTCAAGATTCCAGTTGGCATTGCGAGGAAAATTAAGAAATTGATGAGAGATTTTCTTTTGGAAAGGGTGTGAAGAGGGTAAAAGGGTTCATTTGATTAAGTGGGAGGTTGTTTCACTCCCTAGGGATAAAGGGGGTCTAGCTATAGGAACTATCATTGCTAGGAACATTGCTCTCTTGGCCAAGTGGTTGTAGAGATTTCCTATTGAAAGTGATTCACTATGGTGTTTAGTTGTTAAGAGCAATTATTTTGTTCAACCCAATGATACCGATTCTAACGTGGTTAATAGAGGCAATTGTCGTTTTCCGTGGAAGTCCATTTCTCGCTTGTATCCACTTGTGTCTAATTTCCTTTCATTGAGAGTGCGGAATGAGGTGAGCATCCATTTTTGGGAGGATGTGTGGGTAGGGGATATCTCGTTTGATAGAGTTTTTCCTCTTCTTTATCGGTTGGTTCGTTCTAGGAATGTTTCAATAGCGTCGGTGGCATGCTCTTCTATGGCTCCCACCTCTTGGAATTTTGATTTCGTTAGGAACTTAAATGATAGGGCGGCGGCTAAGTTGGCAACTTTGTTGATATTGCTTCATGGGGTATCTCTTTCTTCCTCTTGTGACATTAGGAGATGGAATCTTAGTTCTTGAGGGGTCTTTTCCGGTAAATCCTTTTTTGATAAGCTTATTGATAATCCCTCTATTCTTTTGTTTCCTATTCATTAGAAAATTTGAAAAGCGGTTGTTCTTCATAAAGTGAAGTTCTTCATGTGGTTTTTAGCTCAAAAAGGTGTCACAACTAATGATGTTCTCTAAAGAAGAGGGCCTAATCACTCTCTTTGCCCTCAATGGTGTGTGATGTGCAAGAGAGATTCAGAGGTAGCGGATTATGTTTTCCTTCATTGCCCAGTGGCTTTTGTATTATGACAGTGTCCTTTCGGCTTATTTGATGATCAGTGGGTTGCTTTGCGGGATTGCATTCAAATGCTTCTTTTTAGGTTCAAAGGGTTTTGGGGCACCAAAAGAGCCGAAACATTGTGGTTAAGCATTGTTTTTGCGATTTTCTGGACTATATGGTTGGAGAGAAATGCAAGACTCTTTGATGGCAAGGAATTAAACGTAGAGGCTTTGTGGGATATGGTGGTACACTTGGCTTCGTTTTGGGCATTTGTATTACCTCTTTTTAAAGGAGTTCCATTGTTCTTGATCTCTAGGGATTAGACTGTTGTTTGTCATCCCTAGAGCTAGGAGTTTTGTGCTTTTGTGGGTGTTTGGGAAGTTGTTATTTTAGTAAGCTAAAATTTTTAAAAAAAAAAAAAAAAAAAAAAAGAAATGGGAGGAAGGGAAAGACATTGTTTAGTTGGAGGAAAAATAATGAAATTACTTTTGTACATTAGTTGTTTAACTGGCCACTTAAAAAAAAAAATTATTTGGTTAAAAATCTTCTACAATCTAAAATCTCAAATGAGAGTGATTAAGTGAAATCACAGATTCTGTTACCACCGTTTTGAAGTGTGATTACTGCTGCCTCCTATGTTTTCATATGTGCTCGTGATTATATATTACATAATTTGGACTGATGTAAGATTTTTTTGGGCATTAACAATAAAATTATATAGAACTTCCTAATGTATTGAAACATTTTCTTCTTTTTCTCTTATTTTACTTTATTCCCTTAATAACTTTAGCGAAACCAGTGATGAACTGCCATTCGCCTTCAACAAGATGCATGAATTCTACTCTGCCAGATGCAGAAGCTGAAGAATTGCCTGTGTCAAGTCAGATTGATGATGAGCTACAACAAGAACTCCCAGTTGATGAAAGTGCGTCGAATCATCAATTAGTTTCGTTTTCAGAGAACTATGATGAATTTACGGCTGAGAGAGAAGCAAAACTTGAGGAGTGGTTGGGAGGGACCGATGAAGAGGATGGTCGTCGCTTGGAGGAACTGGTGCAGGAGTTCAGCTCACCGACTCTTTGAATGCTGCATAAGGTTTTTTGTGAATTATATTTTGTTGTATAATTATTATCATGCTTGGGCATCACAACACACTAATAAGATCATGGTGCTAAAAGTAGTAGTAGTTAATCCATTGATGTTTCAGAGGGGAAAATTCCTTGTAAAATTCTTGAAATGCTTTTCTGGCAGGATTGTTGAAGCAGAACTCTTCTTTTTTCCTCTAAATGATCTTTATGCATTCCTTATATTGCATTTTGTTATGTTTGATTGTTACTCGTTAATAAAATGTAAGCTTCCTTCACAGCCTTAACAGCACAATTGAGTTGTATTGGTGGTGGCGGACCACTGGTGGAGGTGATTGTGTGGTGGCGGCATTGGTATAGTGTTGTGACATTGACAAAACTTTAGTCTGAAAACATTTTCACCTTCTAAAACTGAATTTTTTTTTGGGTCCAAATAAGCTTGTTTTTTTGTTGACCATTAAAAACATTTTCTATTTGATTTTCACCTTCCACTGCTTACCCACAGCTCTAAAACAATGTTTGAACACTATAAAACATGAAATCCAGCAATGCTAAACAAGGGAAATTATGGATGAACAAGCTTTACTGCATTTGAAATGAAACAGAAAGTGAAGCCAATCGTTTATAGAAAACATCAACACACGATATGAAAACTTGGCCCATATGAGACCCTCTGATAAAAACAAAAAAATGCCCACATACAGCATTCTTCAAGAATATGGTTTTGCTTTAATTCTGAGGCCTGAACCCCAAATTTTCTTCAATCACCACCACCAAAATACATTACCCCAGGATCTTTTTCCCATATTGTCAGCATGCACATCCATGGAGATCTTTCTGTTCAGCCACTAGCACCAGATACCAACAATCACCACCTTGACAGATCCTCACTTGAGAAGGCCAATGTGCCATTAAAACCCCATCAACAAGTAATATAACAACCTTACACCTCTTGTCTCGTCCAGAGCCCTCGTAGGGTTCGGCAATAACAGAACCCAATAGGTTGAGACAGCATGCAGTCAGTCTTTCCTCAGACATCTTGCATCAGGAAAATGGGCAACAGGTATGTAAAGGACATGCATTCCATCTACACAAGTAACTCCAACTTAAACAGGCTCTGTCATGAGGTAACAACGAAGATCCCAATCAAACTCTTGATCCATTGTTTGATGGACATTGCATTTGTTGATATTATGCACAAGCATACCTTCTAGTACTTGGTGACAGTGGTGATCCTGCAGAAGACCACAAACATGTTTATCATAAGTACAACCTTCATGGTGCAGGCATCAGAGACTCTGTCAGAAAATTTTCAAGATGGCCCCTGTTCAAAGATCTAGAGACATGAACACAAACCCATATATAGATCAGAACATGACATGGGCTTTGAAACTTGAAAGATATAAACAAACAAAATCTAAAATAAATTTGCATATATAAATAAGTATGGGAAACCTTTTTGTTAAAACAGTCACAACATAATTAACTTAGAAAGCTATAACCAGGGAAAGTACACGAATTTATGGGCCTCTCTAAACTTGTCTTATTACCCAATTTTACTTCTGGACTAAGGGGATTATTTTCCATGTCAGATAGAATAATACACAATTCTAGGCAGCTGTGTACAAATTAAATGGAGTGAGTCTCTGTTTTACAACTGCCCCCTTTCTAAGTAGCATTTTAAATATTTCAAATAGAAAGGTGTAGTTTTATTTGTACCGATTGTATGTTGGAAAATTAATAAAAAGGAATAATTTTGGTTGTTCTTATAGCACCTAAAGGATGAATATGTCTGCCAAAATGGAAAAACTAAACAAGGTGCAACTACCAACTTCCACCAGAAAGTAACAACCAATATTTAAAGACCACTCCTATTGGAAAAGTTTATGCTAAAAAGGTATAGGTTTTTCAACACACATAAATGTTTCAGAGAATGGAATATCTCCATTACAGTAATCTATACCACAAATTTAAATAAGATGAAATAAAATAAAACAAACATACACTCGTACACAAATACACATGTATGCACACAGAAGATACTCTATAAATATGAACGAGTAAACTTAACCTTGGGTACTCTTACATCACAATTTACTTGGTTAAAATCCCCCTAGTAAACCAGGACATGAAGAAGTAAATTTGCATTTGACTTTCATATGCACCAAATTGAATTGAGCATTTCAAGAAAATTTCAAATTACCTGACACAAAAAAGCTGGAATTGTGCTCAATCAAGTAACTAGTTGCAACGTTTTCTCTACAATTGTTCCTACATTTGTTCTGTCATTTTACCATTTGTCATATGTAAACTGGGAGGAGAAAGTGAGCCATGCAAACCACCCACAAGTGTGTTCACAGAAGGGGCAGAGCTACTGCTATTTCCAACTATTTTAGAGCCCAAGTTTTGATTTGGGGAAGAGAGAGACCCGATGCCATTCGCCACCACCATAGCTCCCCCACCTAATTTCGGATGAGTAGACTCATTGTTGAAGCGCATTACTTTAGCCTTCCTGAAATTAACCAATAGATGTTTTGAGATGAAGAAACATAATTGATATTAATTAAGATATTCATATCATACCTAACCAATTTTTGTTTTGAAGTAGCTGATTTTGGCTTGGATATCCCTTTTCAAAAGAAAATGTAAAATGTTAATTTCAAGTTTCATGAACTATACTTCACAATCTAGAACAAGAACCAAATCTTAAAATTTATTCAGTTAATCTCAAAGCACCTACCAGATTTAACAGTCAAAGATGTTGAAGCAGACTTGTGATTGGCCCTCTCGGCCTTAATAGAAGCAATAACTGAATCTGCAGTAGGCCCTAGACCTTTTCTCCCAATCAGTTTCACGCCAAGCCTCTCGGAAAGGTAGTTCAACCTCATCTCATCACCCCCTCGTACTTCCCTCAGCTCAAGCACCTGTTGTCTTGATAACAAAGTGTAAACATGAAACTCCTGCCGCTGATTAAAATGGGACTGAAGCTGCTGAAAAAGTAATTTATTAGAGTACGATTGATCTGTCTTTGGACCTTCATGATTTTTCTTTCGTGGGCCACTAAATGTCACCCTTAAAACTGCTGTAGATTGAGAATCTGCAGCATTGTTACCAAAAATTACAGAAAAACTCCCAAATTCCAAATCAGGTTCTCTGAATAAATCTGCAAGAAGGGAAGCACAAGAGTGTGCATTTTTTGATGGACTCTTTTCTACTTTTTGCTTCAAGGCTCTGACAGTAGCATAGTGAGCCATATTGGCAGCTTCTCTTAGCCCACTCAGAAAGGCACCATGCATAGTTGCAGGGTAGCGCCTAGTAGTTGCCTCCCCTGCAAAGAAAACTCTTCCATCTCCTACATTCTCTGCTAAGATATCATAGTCATCTCCTGATGCCCCAACTGCGACATTAGAGTAAGAACCTAAGCTGAAAGGATCAGTACCCCATCTGGTACAGACAGTTTGGATAGGCTCTGGGACATCAATTCCTTTTGGTTCATACACACCTGCAAGCATTGGACCCAGAATCTCAATGTACTAATGATCAATAAGTGATATTACCCGCAAATACTTCAAATCAAGGGAATAATTTTACCCCAACCATATTGAGAATTTAACCTCTTCAAAAAACAAACACAAACATAAATACATATATATATATAAAACAACTACGTTGAACTCAGTAATAAATTCAGGTTGAAAAAAGCAATGGAACTAAGCAAATCCATTGCCAAATAAATTATGTGGGCCCCGAGCACTGAAAAGTCATCTGGAATAGTTCCAAAGTTCACCATTAGGAACTATTAGCCATGTCAAATTTACAAGAGGATAATTTGTACATTATCCAATTATGCATCATTTATAGGCTCAATCCATTTAACAAAAAGTTCTCATAATATGCTAGTGAAAAAAGAAGAAGAAAGGTTTGAAACTCAAAGATTGAAATGAAGCATAAATAGACACACACACACACATATATATGTATACATATTCACACCTTTCAGAATTCGAAGAACCTGGGTCACAGCATCAGTGGGAGGCATGCTCTCAAAATTATGTGCAGCTTCTCCGGCTACTAAAGCAATCAGAAGAGGACCACCAGCTACAGTTGCATAGCTATAGAACAGAAAGAACTCCCCTCGACGGCTCGGATCATCAGTGAGGTGGCCAAAGGTATCAAGATCCGTGCCCCAGAACACGTGAGGAAAAAGCATTGCAACCTTGTTCAACAAGCCAAATCCCAACCTCTTTATCCCATCAAGCTTCCTTTGAGGCAACTCTGGAATAAACTTAATAGAACCACTCTTCAAAACCCCTAGTGAAACAGTGCACAGCACCATATCACCCTCAAATACCTGGTTCCCAACAACAACCTGCACTCCATCACTAGTATAACGGATGGTGTGCACAGTTTTCTCATATAAGATCGGTACATTCTCAGCCAAAGCATGAACCAACCTCCCATTCCCTCCAGGAAGGAAGCAATGATCCCCTCCCATATCATAAGGGTCATCTTGGTCCCAGAATGCAAGTGAAAGCTTTGACAGTAAACCTGCATTTGCATACTCCAAATTTGCAAGATGCCAATTAAATAAGTTCATCTCCTCTGTGTTTACAGCATCCCCATAAACCTGCCTAAATGTCTCCAATGCTGCCCCAAGAGAAACATCCTGTGAAACCTCCCCCATTAACTGCCTAAGCCGACTTGCCTTGTCCAAAAGACGGTTAAAAGCAGTTTCCACCTTTGAATCCATATCTGGGTCAACAGGTTTTCCATCCAAATTGTAGAGGGGGCACTTATCTCTCACCTTATGAAGAGGATAAGCCAATTGTCTAGCCAAAATTCCAAGCGGGTTCCCAAGTGTACCCGTCAACACACTCCCTCCTAAATCTGCTGAAGCAACCTTACTCCCTCCCTCCATTTTCATGGTATATACCCGTCCTCCTGCACGCTTTCGGCCCTCAAGAACAGTCACTTTAAACCCCAACCTCATTAGCTGCCGTGCAGCAGCCAAACCCGCCAATCCTGCCCCAATAATGATCACATTCGACTTGTTGGGTTCTGATGGAATCTTCTCCTTTATCGCCGGAGCAACCCCAAAATTAATATACCCATGTGAAACCAAATAATTATAAGCAGAATCCAAAAGTTTACTACAATGTGAAGGTATAACATCAACAAACATCTCCTTCGTGACCCAATGCGACACGTTCTCACGCCATCTTGTAATAATGTGGTTCCTAATAAGAATATAATTAACCTGTTCAATTCCACCAACAACAGACACAACCCCAGCATCTATTTCCTCATCGGTAAGGGTATCGGCCGGAAACCCAGAAGTAAGCGCAATCAAAGCCTCGGAAGTGGCTTCTTTGTTAATCACAATGATCTCGTCAGATACATCAGGGACAATTTGCGTCAAAAAATTAGGGTTTGCATAATTAACATTCGAAGAAACATAATTTTCCACATTAGGTTTGATAATCGGAACTGAAGAAGAAGGAATCGATAATTGCCCATTGCTAGGGTTAATTGCACTGTTTGGAAAGTATGGAATATGATGATATACCTGGTTCAGATTAGGAATCGAAGGCGTCGTATTGCGAGGCCTACCTCGTCTTCGCTTTCTTGGCACATATAATGGAAGAATGTGATTCCAATTAGGGTTGATAAACGCATTAGGATTCGAATTAGGGTTTGTATTATAGTTGGAGATTGAATTTGGATCGGGGTAAGGTGTGGGGATTGGGATCGAATTAGTGTTAAGGTTAGGGTTAGGGTTAGGGTTAGGGTAAGGAGGGGTGAATTGGGAGGGATTGAGAGGGTAAGGAGATAAGGAAGGAGTGTGTTGAGGAGGGGGTTGATTTGATGGGTTCATTTTTGGTCTTTCACTGATAATTACTGTGAAGAGGTTGGGTTCTGTAGATATGAATAGAGAAGAAGAGCATGGTTGATCTGTAGTGTTTGGTTGCCGAGAAAATTTAATACGAGGTATTTACTTCGCGTTCGCGCCTCAGTTGTGAAATTTCCTTGGCTTGTTTTTGGGGTTTATTTTTTTATTTTAAATTTTGAGTTCAACAAAGTATTTGAAAGTATTTTTAAAAAGAATTACCAAAAACAAAAATAATGACTTTTAAATATATTTTTTTAATTTTTTTAAATTGTCAATTTTAAGAAAACTTTAAAAAAATTGACTTAAATTTTTAAAAATATAAATAAAAATAAGTCAATATATATAAGTTGAAAAAAAAAAAAAAAGCTTGTTTGATCGGGGCTCAAATCAAATAGCAACACACATGCGAAAATGATAAATGTTGATGAATTTTTTTGAGATATTGTTAAACATTAGGATTTAAGTGAAAAATGTCTTAAATATAGAAGAAAAAGCTTTAAAAAATATTTTAATTTTAGTGAAAAGTGTAGTAAAATTTAATAAAATATATTTGGATTTTAATAAAAAAATGTCTTGTGTCCATTCGACTGGTTATATCCAAAAAACTAAAACTTGCTTTTTTTTGTTTTCTAAAAACACTTTTCAAAAAATTCTACTTTCTTATCTTTCGTATTTTTTGTTTTTATTGAATTTTTTTAATATTTTAAACATTTTTTTTAATTTTTAGACACACTTAACATAAATATACATAAAAGTATATTTTTTGTGAAAAATTCTTTTAAAAATTCACAAAATACCAAAAATAAAAATAAAAAATACGATAATTCAGTATATTTTTCATATTTTTATGTATTTATTAATTTTTTAAAATATTTTTTTACAAATTTTTTATTTTTTAAATACATTTAGTAAGGTGCATCTAAAAATGTAAAAAAATGCTTAAAATTTTGAAAATATTCACTAAAAATTAAAAATAAAAACAAAAAATAAAAAACTCAGTTTTCAAAAAATTTTATCCAAAAAACTCAAACCAATCACACACATTTTTATTCATAAATTTATATTTGAATATTTGATAATTTATACTCCATTCGTCCCAAAATATTAGTCTCTTATTCCATTTTTTATTGTCCCAAAATATTAGTCCATTTTCAAAAATCAAGGACTAAAATGAATTTTCAATTTTGCCCTTCTTTTAAATTCATTAACAACACAAAAAATATAATTATGACAATTGATATTCCAAAAAAAATATACTATCAAGGAATAATTTTGAAAAATTAATATTTTTAAAATGCAATAATTGTACTACCAAAAAAAGTTGAATTAAGCTTGAAAGTATTTGAAAGTATTTTTAAAAAGAATTACTAAAAACAAAAATAATGACTTTTAAATATATTTTTTTAATTTTTTTAAATTGTCTATTTTAAGAAAACTTTAAAAAAAATTGACTTAAATTTTTAAAAATATAAATAAATATAAGTCAATATATACAAGTTGCAAAAAAAACAAAAACCAAAAAAAAATGCTTATTTGATCGGGGCTCAAATCAAATAGCAACACACATGCGAAAATGATAAATGTTGATGAATTTTTTTGAGATATTGTTAAACATTAGGATTTAAGTGAAAAATGTCTTAAATATAGAAGAAAAAGTGTAAAAAATTATTTTAATTTTAATAAAAAGTGTATTAAAATTTAATAAAATATATTTGGATTTTAATAAAAAAATTGTCTTGTGTCCATTCGACTGTTTGTATCCAAAAAACTAAAGCTTGCTTGTTTTTAGTTTTCTAAAAACACTTTTCAGAAAATTCTATTTCTTATTTTTCTTGTTTTTTTGTTTTTATTGAATTTTTTTAATATTTAAATAATTTTTTTAATTTTTAGACACACCTAACATAAATATACATAAAAAGTATATTTTTTGTGAAAAATTCTTTTAAAAATTCACTAAATACCAAAAATAAAAATAAAAAATACGAAAATTCAGTATATTTTTTCATATTTTTATGTATTTATTAATTTTTTTAAAATATTTTTTTCACAGATTTTTTACTTTTTAGATATATTTAGTAAAGTGCATCTAAAAAGGTAAAAAAAAAATGCTTAAAATTTTGAAAATATTCACTAAAAATTTTTAAAAAAAAACAAAAAATAAAAAACTCAGTTTTCAAAAAATTTTATCCAAAAAAATCAAACCAAACACACACATTTTTATTCATAAATTTATATTTGAATATTTGATAATTTATACTCCATTCGTTCCAAAATATTAGTCTCTTATTTCATTTTTTATTATCCCAAAATATTAGTCCATTTTCAAAAATCAAGAACTAAATGAATTTTCTATTTTGCCCTTCTTTTAAATTCATTAACAACACAAAAAATATAATTATGACAATTGATATTCCAAAAAAAATATACTATCAAAGAATAATTTTGAAAAATTAATATTTTTAAAATGCAATAATTGTACTACCAAAAAAAGTTGAATTATCTATAAGAGACTATTATTTTGGAACGGAAGAAGTATATAAACGACACGAATAATATGCGCTAAGAATTTATGTGGTGTACAAATAGAATTTCCCTAACCTTAATCACAGCCACTACAAACCATCTCTTCCAACCCCTCCCTAAGTTGCCAGCCACCCCTTCCCTGCAACCACCTCGACCCCACCTCTTCCCCCAGCAGCCCCAACCCCCTCTCTTATTGTTCATGACCAAGGGTGGTAGAGGTTCGCAATATGCAGTTGATGGTGTGAAGTAAAGTATGTATCACGCGTGTGAACTGATAACTTGTGGTGCGAAAATTGAAGCCTCCCATTACCCTCAATCACACTGTCATTCGATGGCAAAACTATTTTCTTCGTCCTTAAGATGGTATACATTCATTGATCTTTCTTCATAACATTAACATCTAAATTAGTATTTGTTCATTTTATACGAACAATACATCATCACAAACTACTTCTAAACTCTTCAAGTATATCAATCTCACAAAGCTTTCACCAAATCATGTAGAAAAACCGCCATAAATGTTGATGTAAAACATACAATTTTCTTAAGTATTGACACTTACCATATACTTTTCTCTATTCAAAATTTGGAGTTTACAGTCAAATATATGTGATTCCAGTGTGCCCAATTAGACAACAGAAGCCAATCATGGACATACATACATACATACATACATGTGCCAACCCAAGAACCTACTTTGGCATGAAATATACATATGAGAGTTCTAGAAAGAGTAAATAACTTGAACAAAAGAATTGTATATCTCAATTCTGTACAATTTACTACCATTCTGCGTGCATCTCTGCTTTGAATGTCGAATTTGATTTCAGAGTCTTCTTTGCTAAGTTGCGAATGTCTTCTCTTGTTGACTCAACTGATATTCGTGCGAGTTCTTTTGCCCCTCCACTAGATATGAAATCTCGGGCATTGTCCTCTGCAATAGCCATCAATAATTGGTACTTCTAAATAGAATTAATTATTAGAAATGAATTTTCTAGCATTTGTTTCCATACCAGGTTTTGAAAATGCGAGAGAGAGAGAGAGGGGGATGAGATTGGGTCCTATCAATCTACACAATTTTTTTATTTTTATTTTATGAGTTAAACATCCAGTAATGACTCCATAAAGAAAAAAAAGACTGATACATTGAAATGAAAATAAAATCCACAAACATCCATGTTATAGAGACCATAGAAATTAAAATAGGAAAAAATGGAAAAAATATATGAATAGTGCCGCTTCTCTTTGGAAAAGAATGAAAATGAGGTCTTAGATCACAAAAACAAAATAGAAAACTGAAACTTATTCTGAATCACAGAGATTCAGAAGAGTCTTGATATGTTCTACTCAATAGTTACAGGATTTTTTTAATTTCCAAGTTTTTTTTTTATTTATTTATTATTAAATGGATTCTTGGACAAACAAATTTATAAAGTAAACCCCAAGTGTTATGCTTCTTCCATTAGTTCAATTAGAAGTGTCAAAATATTAAGGGTACTTAAAAAGAAATTGAAAAAAAAAAAAAAAAAAAGGAACTAAATTATAAACAAAAAACACCAAAAAGTAGCATACCATTTTGTGCTAAATGGCAAAGAGCAAGCTCAATATGGCGTCGACTCGAAGTTGAAGAAGAATTATAGTTGGCAATCAACCATGTAAGCACACCATCGTCCATTAGGACTGAACGGCCTCTCCTATGTCCTGCAGTGGGTAAAAACATCCATGTTCGTGTTTAGAAATGATAACATATATATCTAATATATGTGTATTATGGAAGTACAACCTCGACAAACCTTGAACAATTCCTCGGGATTCGCATTTTGCAAAGTTAGCTATTCCTCTGGCAACCTGTGCTATGACATCACTATTCCCAGATCTAACCATTCCCAAGAGTGCCTTGATGCCTCCATCTTCTCTAAGCATCACATGTAACTTCTCTATTATGAAACAAAGAGCTCTGCATCAATATTAAAGACTCTGTTCCACATAGTATTACTTTTCTAATGCTCATGAAACACTTCAGCAACAGGTGGTTTTGTGTTGTGCAAAATCGTGGTTTCAATCACACGATAGAGCAGTAAATAAAATACCAAGCGCGCACACAAAAAACAAGAACACAAGATATACATAGTTTGACAGGATGCATACATCCATGGTAGATAGAAAACGAAATCTACCACACTCAATAAGGATTACAAGACTCTCAACCTCTCAACGCAGCTATGTATTCTGTAACACTATGAAACCTGACCCGATAACTACAACATATACCACCTAGTCTTCAGGACTTACAGTACTCTTGAGTGTACAGTAAATACAAGACACCAAACAACAATTCGTTTATGCAGTATACAAGACCAGAGCAGAAGTATCTCAACATGACAGGTGATGACAAGTTTTTAAAAATTTACCAAGTATTTAATATAACAAAACGTTTCATATGACTTGCAATATTAATCAAGGCATTAGAGATGAGATTGAAGTACATTAGGTATCTAAACCCATCCTACAACATGATTTCGATACGTCAACTGCAGAATCACCTTGAGCTTACCATTTCCACACAAATTTGCAATGGCTCCAGCTACCATTCTTAAAGTTTGGGGATCATCTGTTTTGGACGTAGTATTTGCCAAGAGTCGAGCACCTCCTTTATTCATTATTAAGCTTTGATTTGCCTCTGGGAAGAGAGAAGATGAAAGACACTTAACAAAAGCTCAAGGATACATGTGTTAGTATGTGTTTAATCAAAGGTGTTATTACAAAACAAATACATTCTTCTGAGGGATTACAAGGCATTTTCAAATGCAGGAACAAGGCTTATGCTACCATTGCAATTATTTGGCAAAATCTTTGATTTAAGAACATTTTTTTTCTAACAATAGATCAAGGCTTATTACGTTGGGGAAAGCAATTAAATTGGTTTGTCTTGTATATGGGTGTGTTAATTAAATTTAAAACCAACTGAACGCATATTAAAAACAATCTATATGCCCAATGAGGAAAGAAGAAAATATTAAACCAAGAGAATGCAAACATTCACAGTACCATTCATTGCCAAATTAGCAATAGCTCCAGAAGCCACCCTAAGTATGGTTGCATTTTGGGATGATCGCAACAGCATGAGCAGTGCATCTAGACCACCTTCCTCCACAATCTTTTCCTGATTGATATCTGAAAAGGAAAAAAAGAAAATGAAAAAATTTGGGGGTGGTGGATAAGATAATGAGATTTTTCATATATCGAATGTTTATCTTGAGAAGAAAATGAGTATAGCAGTAACAAGTTCTTATATAACCTTTCAATTTAATTGGGAAATAAGAGTGTCTAAAGCAAAGCCTTTCATGACAACTAAAAAAGTACAGATTATCTTATGCCCAAACAATATTATGACATGTTGACTATTTAATACTTTACATCGTACCACATGGCAACAGAGAAAGGATACAAGAAAGATAAAGGCACCAAGGTTATGAAATAGGAATGAGGCTAGAATGAATAGCAGCAGAGTTGTGTAAAGTGTATATTCATCTTTGTTTTTGTCATTCACATTTCTCAAGGCGTTGAATATATCTTAGTTTTAGTTACGAGCAGAAGAATCCAGATTTTGGTAAGTAAGCTCTGATTAGTTAGCTGCTCAAACCACAATAATATCACAAATAAAGCCCGTAAAGAAATAAAACAGAATTTTACTGATTTTGAAGTTTTCAAAGAAGAATGAGCACTTGTTTGAGTTACTAAAAATCAAAATTCATTTAAGAAGAAATTTTAAATAACTTTTTAACACTTCAGAATTTGTATAATTTTGTGTACTTCATAGTTAAATATGCTGTGTACATGCTTATTTTGATATTTCATTTGAATCGAAACATAACAATTTGTAAATTGTGCAGAGCTACACAGTGAGCATCAAGTCACTCACTCACACATACATGCATGCAACAAGCAAGTTTAGGACACACAGAAACAACTCAAAAACAGTAATCTGTTATGTACCTTCAGCAGCAAGATTAGCCACCACCTTTACAGCATGGATTTGGACATCGATATCTCCAGATGTTAACAATTGTAATATTTTTTCAAGCCCAACTGGAAGCACGAAGTAGAAAATCTTGTAAGTTATCTAAAAAGGAGGGAGGAATTGTTGAACTTTATATGGTTTAAAAAAATTTCCCTAAGACGCTTGGAATGGGTGCAAATGTAACCTTTGGCATTATTTGAACAAAAAGTTATTTTACATGTACACAATCTCTTGAATGCCATACCAAAAACTTGGGTTCAAGTGTTCCTAGCAGCTTGGTCACCTAAAATTAATGCCTAACTATTGCATAGGGTGAATGGAGATAAATAAAACATAAAATTTCTTGCCTTCTTCACAAATCTTTGCAATTGTGGCCCTCTGACCGGAAATTGTTTCCCTTGATTGGTTTGATTTATGTAAACCCAGTGGTTTAACCATATTCTCTTTCATGTATGATTTCTTGTCCTGTGGAACATAAGGTGTAAATCCTTAGAACATTGTTGAGGATATAAATAATAAAGTTTCTCCTCTCTTTGATAGCTTAAGCTTTTAGATGAGTTGGTGGTCAACAATTGAATATGGTATCAAAGCAAGCAATAGATCCTGTGTTCAAACCTCACCACCTACCCGATAATTAAAAAATATTTGCACGTGTTTGGCCACTTATGAAGAAGAGCCTAGCCACGTGAGGGGGCATGTTGAGGATATAAGCAATAAAGTTGTCCCTCTCTCTAATAGTTTAAGCTTTCAGATGAGTTGGTGATCAACAATTCAATAAACATGGATGGCATATCCCGTGAATACAGAACATAGAACCACTTACCTCAAAGTCATCATGATTTTCAGGCACCAGCATCTTTGATTTAAGAAGCTCAGTTTCAAAAGCTTTCCTTTGTTTTTCCTCAATTAGAAGGCTCTGCGTCACAGCATTAAGTTCTTCCTTCAATGTTGCCTTAATAATTCCAAATTTACAGGGAAGAAAAAAGAAGTCTTGTTAGTACAATATCAGCATTTCAGCTAGGCAAAAAACTCATACCATAGAAGAGTGTCTAAATGAGAATACTTAAAAGTACATTGATTTCAACTTTACACACGGAAATACTATTTGTCAACCATACCTTGTCTGACAATTGAACTTTATATTCTGCTTTCAAAGAGTCAAGTTCATTCAAAGTCTTCTGACGCAGCTGATGACTTTCTTGTAGTTTCAGCCTAAGCTCATCAATCACCTTTTGCCCCTGAATCTGGAATTAAGAAAAAGAAGAAAAATATCAGTGAATAGTAACCAATGATAACAATCGCAACAATAGCTGTAATAATTATTAACAAAAAAAGTTGTTAGGTATTATTATTATTATTTTTATTTAAAAGGAACAAGTTTTGGTTATCATATTTCTTGAATAATTCATCTGTTGAAATATTTATCCTCACTCTTCTCCCTAAATCAGAGTCCAAAAATATGGTAATTAGTAGGGGAGCTTAATGACTAGGCACAAGTGGACTCATGTAGCATTACCTTTTTATGGCATTTAGGGAAAATATTGGTGAATAGCACTACATAGGTTGTTTTGTATAATATAGATCCATATATTGAACTTGTTATTTTTATTATTTTATTTTTTTATTAAGAATAAAACAAATATAAAAATCATGGACCAAAAACTGAATCATAAATCAGTTGATTTACCTTATGGGGTCCTACTAACAACTACCCAATGGGCGTTCATTAAGAATCACAAAATGCAAAAAAACACTTACATTTTTATATTTTTTTTAATACATTTTTCACATATTTTAATACACTTGACCTGGTTTGAGTTTTGAAGATCTCTTAATTGCATCTTCGTCATATCCAATCCTTCTTCTACACCTTTAAAACGGGCATGCCCATCATCTAGTTCCTGCTTTAATTCTGCTATTTTCTTCTCATACATTTGAGTGGTGTCTGAGAGAGCCTTCTGATATGTAGAATTTTCCTTTTGATATTGCTGGTGGGAGAGGGAGAGAGAGAGAGAGGGGAGAGAAACAAAAACATCAGAACTAAAGTCTCTTGTCAGCTGAAACTAGGATTCTAAGAGCAACAAAAATTTGAACTGCTTTTAAAATTTTACCAGACTTGGCTTAAAATCTATTGTGAAGAGATTTGTTGTGTTAAAATGCATATAAACAATTCTCGCAGTAAATATTGATTTGAAACTTTAAAGTACCAAGAAATCACTGCTTTAATCTGTTTACAAGATTAAAAAGACCAATGAAGACTCATTATAAATTGATTATTGGAATTAGAGGGCTAAGAGGAACATCGTCCTTCCATATTTAATGAGATGGTTAACCTGCATTGTCTTTTGATGATCACTTAGCAACTTCTTCATCACATCTAACTGTTCTTCAGCACTTTCAGAGTGAGCCTGCTGGTCCTCTAATTGCTTCATCAACTCTGCTATCTTCTTCTCATACATCTGGGTGGTATCTGCAAGTACTTTCTGATACGTAGAACTGTCAAGCTGGTATTGCTACTAGCAGACAAACCAACACAGTTAGTGTTTGTGCACATGTAGACCCAAATAATAGTAACCAAAAATAAACTGCTTTCTAAACTGTAAAGCCAAAACTTTAGATCCAAGGAAGAAATACAATTTAAAACTAGGAAACAATAAGAAAACCTGCACATAGCAAAGGTCTTTACTACCATATAGATGAAATTGATCAGAAGTTTACTTTTCTTCTAGTAATTTAACTGGGCAGTAAGAGAGAACTGTATAAAAAGGATTTGAAACACCTAACCACCAAGGTGTACTCAAATTGGGAGTTGGGGTTAGTTCATAGTTTACCAGAAGACTAGAATATACAGAGAATAAAAGGGGCAGGAAAAAAGAAGAAAAGAAAAACAAGAAACTCTGTGTTTCATATACCTTGCTGTGTTTTAGACTCATTTCTAAGTGTTCAACTTCATCATGCATAAAATCATTATGATCTTTTAGACGCTTCAGTTCATCTAATATGCCCTTCATCTTTATTTCCAGACGACCATTCTCTTTTGCTAGAAACTGCAAACAAGTGCAACATATTTAGAGAAAGTAATTTAAAAAATAAACAAAGAATGCTGGTGAACAGAACATATTGCCATACGCACACGCACGCATACGCGCACGCGTGCACACACACACACCTAAAAAGGACAAAACTAGAGCATCAATAGCTCCAAATAAAATGAATAAGCTAGAAGGTGGAAAGTGTGAACTGAAACACAGCCATAATATCATCAAATCCAAACTCTAAAACATATACCAACAGGAGAGACAACTACCTCAGACCTTGTAACTAAACTCTTTTCAGATTCAGCAAATGATTTTTGACACTCTCTGAGGTTTTTTTCCATTTCAACTCTGTCATTGTCCCTCAACTTTTGTTGTCTATCAATCTCCACAGTTAGATGATCCACCTGATTCTCAAGCTTCCGACAAAAACTTTCATAATCAAATTCTTCCTTAAGCTTTAACACGTTTACAACTTTCATGGCCTGCAAAAGCAATCAACATTAAGCTTCCATGATTAAGACAACTATTCTACAAAGTTGTTCAAAAGAAAAATATCCATAACAATCATTTAAAACAATATTCTAAGTTCTTTATGATTTGATTGTAGATGTCATACATTTGAAAGACTATTTACCATTGCATCACCAACCAAATGACCCTTTTAGCCATAAAACATAGAGGGGGAGAAAAAAGAAAAGAGGCTGCTTGATGCAGCTCAATTGATATGGAACCCACGAAAAGATGATACATTGATGACTAAAGTAGTTAGCATTGTTAGGATTCTTTCAATTAATGTTGCTGTTTTCTTATTTCTTTAAGGACATTTTAATAGCTTTAGTGACAGGGTTTGAATCTTATTAGGTATCAGCATCAATGTTAGGTAGGATTGATTCGCAAATGTTTCCATGAGTTTTTAGGGTTGTTTACAGCCGATAAATAGGCTCTATTGCTGTAGAATGAACTCTGGCCTCCAAAATTGTATTTATTCTGGCCTCCACAAGGAGAAAGCTTCAATCAAAGTTGCAGAGAAACCTTGGTTTCAAGGGGAAAAAACCCGGTTTCCTCCTATCTTCTTTTAGAAATTAAGAAGGAATTTTCTTAACTTTTATCAGAATAATTTGGGAATTTTGAAAATCTTGTAGGAAACTTTCAAAAGCTATTTGGAAACACAGAAGAAACTTATGAGGAATGCATTTCCCTATATTTCTAGTTTTTATGCTTCCAACACCTTTTCTCAATAGTAAAAAATAATTTTTCATGCAACGGGTTAGGTTTAGTGGAGTAGGTGAGGTGGTAGTGTTGTAGTGGGTTAGGTTTAGTGGAGTAGGTTTAAGTGGGTGAAGTAGGTGGAGAGTAGATGGATTTTAACACAGAATAATTTGGGAATTTTGAAAATCTTGTAGGAAACTTTCAAAAGCTATTTGGAAACACAGAAGAAACTTATGAGGAACGCATTTCCCTATATTTCTAGTTTTTATGCTTCCAACACCTTTTCTCAATAGTAAAAAATAATTTTTCATGCAACATTCTTAGTTATTCCTTATGCCAATGGTAAGGTGTGTACTCAATCTTTTCCCTCCCAAACACACATTAATGTGTACTAATTGGGCGTTGTTTTTTATTCTCAATTATTCCTTACAGTTCACAATTTACATTATTAACAGTGTTTCATATCAATTTTGTCAGACTTTTCTCTGGAAGTTTTTCTATGCCATTTAGTATCAAATTTCAGTTAGCTTCCTATTTCCCATGATTTGTTACCAAATTTTTTTGCTTTCATTTCTCTACGAGTTTTCCATTCCACTCCCCATTCTAGAAAGGTTTCCTCTTGTTTAAGTACAGTTGAAATTGAATGTATAAAGAGAATTGTATATGATGTATTATTGATTGATATATGTTGTTGTTGATTACAATTACAAGAATTCCTATTATATAGGAGTGTGTTTGGGAGTAGGTGGAGAGTAGGTGAAGTGGAGGTGGTAGTGGTGTAGTGGGTTAGGTTTAGTGGAGTAGGTGAGGTGGTAGTGGTGGTAGGTTTATGGTAAATTCTAACAAGTACCTTGTTAAGTAACTTAGTTGCTTGGTTCTCTAATCTATTTCCTAAATAGCAACTCAAATGATTTCTTGTCTGCAAAACACCATAATCATTAACAACCTTGGCAATGCAATGCATATTTCCCTTCCAAACACACTTTCCTCTCCAAAGAGAATTAGACCAATAATGGCACAGCAGATGATATCATCCTCTGTCTACTCTCAAAATTAGCAACACCAGACAGTCAGTGGCAACACACACATGTAGCACTGGATTGAGAGGTCAAATAAATAGAAAACATGTGAATGTCAAACAGATGGAAACAGCAAGAAACCTGGAGGATGTAAAGTTTTATGTTAAAAACAGATAATGCCAAATATTAAGTTGTAAGTATCACACTATTTGAAAGCTCAAAATCAAGAGAATGTCAACGAGATGCAAAGAGAGTGAGTGAACAAAGACATGAAATGAGGTGTAAAGGTTATATTTGAATGATGAAGTGCTTTATCTAACTCACCCGTTGTCCAAACATTATGGTGCTTGAGGTTTCAGCATGATGTCGAGAAGACGGCCCAATTGTTACAATAAGTGATGTCCTTGCAGAGCCTGTTTCATTAAATAAAGATAAATCTTCATAGAAACCAACATAAACAGAATGCAAACAACTGAGATATACTCTACTTTAATAAAATCCCCTATCAATTAAATGAGTTTTTTTTTTTTGTAAACCAAGTCTCACAATGAGAACTGAAACCAAGTTGTAGAATCACAAAAACATAAAATGTGCGAATGATTATTAGCGCAACACTATTGTTTGGAGTTGGAAAATAAATTCTAGTCAGCCTCTCCAGTCTTTGATAAACCAATGCTTTCAGTGCAGTCATTTTTGTTTTTTCTACTAATGTTATCATTGCTCTGATTTTGACCTTCATGGCGGTGATCACTAGTTTGAATGCTTCAGCAAAATCCAAAGGGCATTTGGATAGATTTTTGTTAATTTCCTTACATCCATGTTCCATCTGTACAAACCTTCGTAAATGTAGCGAAGATACAATGAGCCTTTTTTTATAGCAATAATGATTAATTTTTAGTGTTTCAAGGTCAGTCGATTTACTCGCCTTTTGTGATATCCTAGATATTAGTATTTCCATTGCATGTTAGGGCATGTTATATTTCATATGAAAAAATGCTCTATGATGTTGTTGGAAGATGATTAAGTACATCCTATTTATACGCCATTCTTTGGTGTGTAGAAACCCTAACATGGGAAGATTAGCTTAATCAAGGAATTTAAGTGAATTAAGTTTATATCATTCAAAAACCTATATGTTGTTAAATCATGATTACTTAAGTCTATCGTGCTTAGAAAGGCATATGAAAGTGAGAGTTGTCAGAATGACCTCCAAATGAATCACGAAGCAGTCTCGTTAGTTTAGAATCTCTAATAGGAATATGAGGACTGTTTTCAGCCAATGCATTTATACATTTCCCCAGGGAAGTAAGAGAGAGATTAATAAACTTAGCCTCTTCAAGCAAGCGGCCTTCACTGCCTGCACAAATAAAAATGAGCATTAATTACTGAAAAATAATATATTAGATAAAAGCAAATCACCATTCTACCATACAAAGACTCTAACTCAATGCTCAATAGAGCACATTGCTATTTTATCATTTCAGTGGGTAAAAATAAGGATTAGAATCTTATACTATTAACCCACATGAAGATAAATTTGAACACTTCGAAGTAAACAAATGGGAGGGGAAAAAACAAGCAAGAGATAGAGAGAGAAGAACAACAGTGGCAGAAATGGCAGTTTGAAATTCAAGGAGTATTTCAGATATGTGGTATGACAACAAACCAGATTTGTCTAATCTCTCAGATCCAGCAAGATCCACAATCAGCAGCTTGCTTTTTCGTACAGTAGGAATGCCATGACCATTAGATAAATCCCTTTTACTGTTTTTTTCATGAAAAGGAGCATCATTGTCCTCCTCATGGACAGCTCTCCGAAGATGAACCTATTGGAACAGTGGAAAGGGGGAGGGGGGGGGGGAGAGAGAGAGAGAGGGAGGAAAAGAAAAAAAGCGGATATGGAAGGTAATAAGTTTCAAGAACAGTCATTAAGTATGTTGATTATACTCTATAAACTTGAGGATTAAATCAAGAAATTAGAATCTGACATGACCCACCATAAGAATTGCATGACTACGAGAAGACTCTGTGTTCATCTTTGTATTTGCTGCATGACGGTTTGCCTCACCAGTTTGAAGTAGTTGAAAAAAGTGATCAAGATCTCGAATTTTAACTACCACTGCACCAGGCAATGTCACTTCTCCAGTCTTGGGGTCCTCAACAATTGGGATATTAATCTTCTCTGGTGCAAGTAAATCTTGTATATATTCCAGATACAACTGGTACAGAAACAAAATGCCTTTATTATGGAAATTAAATTGATACAGTTCATGAAAAAAAGAACATGAATAGGTTTCAAACTACATAAACAATCTGATGACAAGTTAAGCTCTAAAGAAAACAATTTTTGCTTATGGGCTCATTTCTAGATATTGAAGATGAAATTAAGAGATAGTATTAAGCAATTTTTGCTTTATTTTCACGGTTACAAAAGTAATGAGGTTAGTTCCACATATAATATTAGTAAGGTGAAAATTTAAATTGACTAATGAAATCCATTTTTAACAGCTTTATGTTTGTATTAACAAACATAAAGCTGTTAAAAACGGATTTCATTAGTCAATTTAAATAAAAGGTCTGCTTTTGCTTTTTTTAATTTTTTATTTTTAACTAGCATGAAGTGTATCGCCTCTTAGTGTTTTACATGGTTGTGTTACTACACGGATGGATGTCTTGGTCAGTTCTCATATTTTTTGATCTATACACATCCTGTTTTATGTTCCTCATGTTTTCTATAAGTTTCTAGAATTATACAACATTTTGTTCTATTTAAGAACATTTTCATTTCTCAGCTGATGAACTCAATCCAAAACGTAACTTGATCCATGCCAACTGATGAAGATAAAGTACTTCAACAGTCAGTAGAAGCCTAATTAATTCAAATATAAAAGTAAATCTTGATTTCTAATTTCCATACCTACTAACCAAAAAAACAGAAAACTAATTTCAGTACCTGCAAATATGAGACTTCAATATTATCAGATACAGGAGATGCATTGGCAAGTATATCTTCCATAGCTCTAACCATAATACCACGCTCGGAAGCATCATCTTTACCCAGTCTTCCTAGAGTGTAAGTCTTGCCAGTACCTGTTTGACCGTAAGCCATAACTGTCCCATTATACCCATTCAATACACTCTGCAAAAGTTTATCAAAGTCAGCTTTATATGATCAACATACCATCCAAAAGTAATCATTTCTTTTTCAACAATGAGAATAGCAGAAAATATTTGCTTCAAAATTACCAATTACAGAACTGCACATACACATACACATTCATCATTGACACACATATAGAATTTCCAAATGCACCATACAATTTACAAAGATTATAGGATGATAAAATACTAGGTCATTTGTCATTGAGATTAAGATTTTCAGCACTGGTCACAATGTCACAAAGCTTCAACATTAAACAGGGCATATGGATATTATAAACATGTTAGATACAAACCTATACATATATGGATTAAGATTTTCAGCAGTTACAACATCTCAAAGCTTCAACATTAAACAGGGCATATGAATATTATAAATATGTTAGATACAAACCTATACATATATGGAAACAACTATCTCTTAACTGGGATATGACTGAGCTATTTTATCACTTACCTCAACTACAGGTTTTGCTACTACTTCATAAACACGCCTTTGAGAAGCACTCTCTGAAAATACTTCATCAAATCTATAAGATTCAGAATTCCAATTGTTTTTTTTCAACTTTAACCTGTTGAGCTACATAAAGGGGACCCAAAAAAAGAAAAAGAAAATGTTAATATAAAGGTCCTGGTCACTGCTGAAATGTGAGCATGCACATGCAAGTAAGAGAGGGGAAACTAATAATGAGAAGTATATCCTTGCAATCAACTGAAATCAACTACCAAGTATGTTTTCATTCACATCAATGTTCAGGAATTTGGGTTGATGACAAATTAGCAGCATAAATCAATCACCTCTGGTTGTATTTCAACACAATCAGCAAAATCAGCATCTGAAAGAAGATCCTCTGCATTTCTTGGTCTAAGTCTGACTGCAACTCTCACTCTTCCAGGTTCTGTGGTATGGTAGATATCAAACTTAGACCCTTCATACAAGTTTTCATTAATCCAATTCGCAATAAGTACTAATAGAGTGTCATGTCCACAATGCTGCCATGGTATTTAATTGAATGAATAAAGCACAGGAAATAAATAACCTAATGAATTTCCAAACTGCTAAATAGTTAGAAATTGTTTATGGAAAATAAGTGTGAATAAAAAATCTTAATATCTATTTTAAAAGGCTTTATTCATAAATAAATGGGAAGTTTTGAGCTCTAAATTCCTAAAAGTAAAAAGTCTAAAAGGTGATTGGATATTTAGCCCACATTATCTTTATTTTATTATTCGATCCTAAGTTGTTTTCTTTAAATTAGCAATGCATGCCATATGTGTTTAAGTGACTGATATGTGTGTCCCCCCAGCGTCTGAAGCGTGCCCAATTTTAAAAATAAAAACAAAACTAATCTAACACAAACACGGCACCTTCTTAGAAGTATCCGTGTTTCTTAAACGAACACCATACATGTTTTTCAATCAAATCTTTCTCTCAATAATTTATGTAATTTTTCTTCCAAAATGACTCTTCGGGGCACTAATATGGGTTTCTTAAACTTGTTATATACCAATTTCTGGACCAATCAAAAAATTTAGATGTCCACTAAAGTCTACAAGCTTTCTTCTCAAGACTTTTCAAGCAATAATTCTAGCTAAACCAAATTTGGAAATCTATGAGATGATACCTCACCCTTCTACCTAAACTGAACAACTTTAATAGGGAAATTACACTCACCTCCCCTGAGGTCCGGAGAAAATACAGTAGCCTCGCACTTTTGACATAATTACACTAACTTCTCTTTTAGTATGGTTAAAGGCACCGAAACTAATGCCAATGGTGGGTAGGCACTCAAATAAACAAAGATAAATATTTATTATAATAGGAAAGAGGTGATAATATAATTTTTTTTATTCAGATAACTAACTAATTACTAATGAAAAAGGGCGCAGGTGTTATGTGAATTAAAACATTGAGAGATGTCAATGTAATTATGTCAACTTAATATATATATATTTATATTAATCATTATCCATTTTCACAGTGGTGCTAGGAAAATTAATGCAGAACCAGTATTATTTTGCCCTCTCCTCTCAAAAAGGGAATTGACCCTGTCAAAGTCTTTCATTGTAGCAAATACACCATTTGGAGATTAAATTTACAAGAATTTTTAACTTGTGTGAATCATTATACTTGCTTAGATGAAGTCCAACAAAATCAAGATTTTGAAATTGATAACGACGGGATTGCACTAATGAACTTGAATGTTCATACCCATTTAGTGATCCAGAGAGAGAGAGAGAGAGAGACCTGGGTCGTCATCGTCGTGAGAGCGAGTTCGAGAATTAGGGGTAACAGAGCGCCGGGAAGCAGGGGGTTTGGGGCGAACAGATAGATTAGTCTGTTGTCCAATCGAACGCTTCGAGAAAGAGCAGAAGAAGAGCGTCCGTGAGGAATGTGCTGTCTCTCGGACCTCTGTGAAGACCTCAACGCAGAACTCGACGACGCCATTACATGCCCAAGACTCAACACATAGGAATAGAGAGAGAGAGAGTACTGAATGAAGAAATAGTAAGAATCTAGACAGGAGAAAGAGGAGAGAAAGATTGTATAGGGGTTTGAGGACGGCACGATTGAAACAAAATTGCTCTAATAAAAAAATAAATACTTTCCCGCGTTTCTTTCTTTTTTTTTTTTTTTTTTTTGGGGGGGGGGGGGGGGGCTTCTTTTGTCGGTTTGTATGGGTTTTCAAGACGGCAAATTATTTTAGGATTAAATTTTGGGTTTTGTTATAAATTTTAAATAATTTATTAAATTTATTATCAAACTTTTTACATAGTGAGACTTATACATATGTGAATTTATGTGAATCTCATTTTAATAGAAAATTTGATAAATTATTTAAGACTTATAATTTTTTTTTAAAATTTTACTTTTTCATCTTAACTTTTAGCTGAATTTCATTTTCATCCCTAACTTTTTAAATTTCAAATCGAGTCCTCAGACTTTAACACATATTACGATATTGTTCATGTGAAAAGCCACTTGATCAAGTTGGAATTTATTTGAAAATTTTAATATAAAGATGATAGTTTGTCCATCAAAGTCTTAATGAGTTTAGAGTAAAAAAAAAATTAAAAATAAACCAAATTATTTGAGTTTAATTTATGTTCAACTCGTTAAAAGATAACTTAAAATCGATTCGTTACATAAATTAAGTTTTAATACAATTTAAAACTTGTTAAATTTTCAATTTGACCTTAAATAATATATGATTCAATTACGTTATATATATTTTTAAAAAATCAAATTGCACGAGTTCGGTTTATAATTGTCTCAATTAAAAATCTCATTTGAGGTCAACTTGAAAGGTAAATACATTAAGGTTTAATAAAATTTTAAAATTGTTTAGATTTTAGCCAAACAAAATATTAGTTGACGCAACTCGTTTACAATTCCTTAATGAATTGAAACACAAGTTAAAATTGTAAACACAAGTTAAGCTACTTTAATAAGAATGTGAGTGATCAAACTAAAGCTTCGCTTGGTGTTAGATTTTTGATTTAAAAAGCACAAGAAGACAAAATTAGCTACACAAGTCAATAAGATAAAATGTCACATTCAGACTATAATCACTATACTTTTTCTCTCACAAAAGTCAAAAAAACTAAAAAAAATCAAACTAAACAAGACTAAAAAAGTCCCAACACAAAAAAACTAATGCCAAACAAAAACTAAATAGTTTGTTTTGTGTTAATGTTATTAGCCTTGTTTTGAAAGTTAGTCATTTGACTTTTTAACTATTTTAAACTAGCTAAAAAAATTGTGTTTTGAAAGTTAGTTGATTTTTTTTTTTTTTTTTTTATAGTTAATTTGATAGTTCTGAGAGAAAAAATAAAATAATTATGGATTGGATATAATATTTTATTTTATTGATTATTTTTATTTATTTTATAGCCTAACTCTCTTTCCAAACAAGCCTATTAAAAAATTGGTTTAAGCAACAAATTTGATTAACATTGGAGTAATTTTGTAAATTACAAACTAATGTTGGATCCCTAGATTTTGGAAGAATTGCTAGAACTTCCTGTAACTATGTTTGTGCCCGTGATTTGGCTGACAATGACAATGACAATGACCTGTTATCCCATCATGAATCTTGTCTCGTTCACATCTGGTGAATCAAGGGGCCCCACTGAAAAGTAGTTTCCAATCTTGTGGTCCAAATGCAAAAATATCAAAATTTGGGATATTGAAGACCTTTTTTAAAGAGGGCGGCAAATATGTAGTTAACAACCAATCAAAAGTATAAAGCAAATATGTAGTTAACAACCAATTAAAAGTATAAAGAGCAAAGTTGATCATGATCACAGTTGGTACAAAGAGTAAAGTTGATCATGATCATAGTCCAATAATTGTTTTTTTTCATGATAATCAAACACATGGTTTTGTGTGACCGTGCCATTTAAATTGGTAAGTATCTGGTTAAACTCGTAAAGTTTTTATATGAAATTAATTTAAATTGACTTATTGTAAAAAAAAATTATATTTAAATTTATTTAATGAAATTAGCTTAGACAGTTTAGTAAGGGTTAGGTCGTAACATTTGAGATTTATAATTATTTTAAGATTTAATTTTTATTTTTTTCTTTATTCAACTGGTCAAAACATTTTGTTGGCATTTGTTTCTAGATTATTTGTTAAAATTGTAGAACAAAATTCATTCTACCAAAATATTATTTTGGAGCACCATGCCCTCATTGGGTCAAAAACGATGAAATAAGTCCCATACAAATACAAATTAAAATGCAAGATTAACATCGTTAATAAAAGTAAAAACTACCCTTAATGTCCTTATATTGGAGTGTTTTGAAAAATTGGTAAAAAGTTGAATTTTTGACTTTTGGCTTTTTTGACAAAAAATTGGTGTTTTTAGCTAAAAAAACTAAAAATACAAAAAACTGACTTTTTTAACTTGTTGTCAAAAGACTCCATTGCGTCATCTCAATTTCTTTTGCAATTCACATGATTTTTAAAGTAATCATATATCAATCAATTAAACTACATCTTAATCCAAGTACTCTTCATTTTATAAGATGACTTATAATTTTAATCTAATTTCTAATTTATTTATGCATTATATATATACACACACTAACATATATATTGGTGGTATATTTTATTAGAATAATGGGAACTAGTAAAGCCAAGCTCAAGTAGGACAATAATGACAATTGAGAACCCCTGGCATTACTAAATTGACTATTGAAAAAAGGGATTTGCCAGTCATGAAACCATTTGGGATTATGAGTTTGCCACAACACAACAACTAACAAAGTTAACTAATCAAAATCCAATCTTCTATGAGTGTTTTTTTCTTGTCGTCCTACATATACATATAGAGTAGCAGCACATGTGAGCTTCAACGTGGGTTGCCGTCCTCAACAGGATGTCAAAAAAAAAACATCACCATCTCTTATTTATTTATTTTTGAAGTTTAAAGGGTAGTGGATATGACCAGTTCAATGTAATTAAGAAAATTTATTCAAATAAAAAAATATAAAAAGAACGTCCTGTGATTTTTAATTTGTTAAATGACATTCTTGGGATATTATTTAGTATTAGAATTGGGGTGCAAAAGCTACATTGAATTCAATAAAACATCTCAATTCCTTTCACGTATTGAATACATATTTTACATTATTTATCTCTGTATTTTCATACTATGTATTACTTTTAGTTGTTTCAATCTTCTTAAAAAAGAAATTATATTAATTTATGAGACATTATATATATTTTTTGAATTTCAAGAATATTCGGTGTTATTTCTCTCCTTTTTGAAAAAATAATAATTTAAATATGAGAAAATGGTTGAAAATGAGTGTCAAACAATCCAATACGCAATGGAGTGTAGATAACTGAAAGTTATTAAAGACCTTCCTTATGACTAGTGACCTTTTTGTTCATATCTCCAAAAATAATAGAGAGCTCCAATCAATTATGGTCATACTCACAATTCATGCAGGCGTTAGCTTTTTGTGTCATTTTCTACCATATGACTATCACATTTCAGAAATTCTATTAACCTAAAACATAAATTAGAAAATGATTCAAAATTTTTAAATTTATGATATGCTTTTAAAATTGTTATTATGAGTCACACCATGAACAAATCTTGATCTTTAATTATTAATTCTGAATAGTAGATTTCTGAATTCCTTTTATAAGTTCATAGAGTGGTTAATTACATTTTACTATAGATCACTGTCTGTATGGTGCAGTTTGAAATTAATACTATAATTTATTTTTATTTTTTTTATGTGTGTTTTAACTTATGTTTACAACTTCTGTTATAAATATAACCTAAGTTTTTAAAAAATTAATTATTTTGAAGTTGGGAGATGGATGTTTCTAAATGGACAATGTTTCTGTTCAATTCATTTTGAGAACCCGATTGTTCAGTCCAAGTCCCATTTTAATAATTCGATTTGTTAATCTTTTAGGCATCTATATAGATTATTCATAAAAAAATAAAATAAAATCGATCTTAATGTAGCCACAGGATTCAATAATATACATATTAAAAAAAATGAATAGCTATTTTTAAAATCACACTTACCATCAAATTTTTTCAAGACAAATGTGATGAAATTATGTGGTTATAATTATTGGATCAATTTTATAATTTTTGAATAACATATTATAAAATGGAGTCATGGTGGATCCACATATCCAAACACTAAAAACTGGATACAAATTGAATCCTTTTTAAATTGGGTTTGGCTTACCTCTGGTGCTCATAGGTATAACACATTTACAAGTGACAATGCATCATTGCTTCTTGAAATTAAATTAGAAATAGTAACTGGATGAGACAATAATTTTTATTTATTTTATTTTTAACATTCAATTATATTATAATGTTTCATCCCCACCATAGTATATACTCTAAATCATCATCCTAATCGTGATATATTCTAAATCTTCCATATGTGCCCTTCCCGAACAAGTAGCACATTAGAATCCATGGAGTTGGTCTTGATAAAAAATTTAAGCTAATTTGCCATGTTCAAATTTGCATCATCTTGCACACATAATTTTAATCCAAATGGGTGAAACATTCAACAAGTCATTAACTTCTTTGTTTTCTTCAGTTTGAATGTGTCATATCTTTCTATATAAAGAGATTCAATCTGTTTTTTCAAATGTGTAATGACTTAAGGCTGAATTTATAATTTAACTAGTGTAGATTTTATAAACTGTATTATTGTGTTCAACCATCATACTGTAAGAAATGGTTTGGAAATGAAAAATAGTTTGGTAAAAATAGATTTTTCTTAAAACTTTGGTCTAATTTTTAATTGGGACTCATGCGCTGAGGTTGGCAGGTATTGGTAGTAATATGTTCTATGCTGCGTTGTAATTCACGTAGTATATTTAGTTATTCAAAACCATTATTAAGTGAATGGAAAATTAATGCCAAAGTAAGCTCCATAAAAATGGTGTTATGGTGGGTTTCCCAAATTTTGAGGAATGAAAGTTTGTCCCACATTGTTTGGCTAAACTAACATTGTTAGGTTTATAAGCCTCAGGCGTGGGATGTGAGGTTGAGTTGGGCTTGTCTAGTCCACTGCTTGTATTTTTTAGCAAAAAACATTTGAATTTTATTTTTTCTAAAATTAAATTGTTACCTTTTGGAATTTGAATTTCAACTCCAAATTGGCATTTTGGTCCAACACACTTATCCATATTTTTTCATCCACCCAAACAGGTTTATACAAGTTTAAATTTAAACCGAATAGGTTCATATCTGTTTAAATTTAAACCGAACAGGTTTGTATCTGTTTAATTCAAACTAAACAGGTCTTGTACCTGTTCAAACCTGTCCGAATAGGTTTTCTATCTATTCTAAAAAGCCACCAGGTTTTTTATTAAATATACAGTCCCTCACTTGGATTTTGTACTCAATAATTTTCGTTCATGCCTCTGCTATTACTCTCTGCATTCTGCTGCATTTATTTTTCTGTGAGAAAGTGTATAAACACAAAGCGTGTTCGTTATGTGAATAGTTTGTAGTGCTGCTACTGTTCGTTGTTGATCATGTTATCTTAGGAGATAGATGTCCATAATCCGTTAGCACCCGAGAAAGGACGAATCTGTCTTAAGGAAACAATGTTCAACACTAAACTTGATCAAAATTTTGTTTGAGAAAATAATAAGGTAAGTGATTAGTTTGGTTTTCTATTTTATTATTTTTCCATTTTCAGATTCAGATTTTGTTTTTTGTAACAAAATAAGAATTTGTTGTTTTAATTTTTTTTTATATACTGATTTGATTTTTGTAATCAAACAGTCTCTCTCATTTCTTTAATCATTTATTTGAATACATTGAAGATTGTTCAACACATACATTATTTTCATATATAATTAAATGTTTAAAGGGTATGTGTATATAATTTTAGGGGAAATTACTCGTAGGTCTTGTTTGAAATGTGTGCACTATTTAATTCAACAACTTTTTGAGTAGACTCAAAAGTTCTATATGTTTTCCTCTCTCTGCTTTTTGTTTCATTCTTTACGTTTTCCTCTCTCTCTCTCTCTCTCTCTCTCTTCTGGGTTTTCTTTTCCTTTTCTTTGTCGTGCCAACGACCGATGAACACACTTTTCTTATTCTCTTTCTCTTTCTAATATATAGTCACTGGTGATCGACAACTACCATTGATTGGCGTTCATCGGCAACCACCAACCACCAACATCAACTTGTGACTTCATTCTCATTGATGGCGAAAAAGATAAGATCTACATTAGATTTGAGTAGATCTACATGAGATCCGACTAGATTTAAACAAAAAATAGTTGCCAGAGTACAATATTCTTTCTATATCTATTCTTTCCTTCGATTTCTTAATTTTTCTATCTTTTCTCTGTTACACACGTCTATTTTTCTATTTTAATGGAGAAAATTTTCAAATTCTGAATAAGTTATTTTTAAGTTTTAGTTACAAGCGGTGAAAACTGTAAAATTTTACAGTTTCAGCTTGGTGTTGCAATGAATCATGCTTTAAAATTACAAAATTTTACAGTTTCATAACATTCTTTAGAATTGTAAAATTTTGCGGTTTCATAACATGTTTTCCAGCTTAATAGAATAATATTTTGAAACTGTAACATTTTATAGTTTCAAAGTTTACATTTCAGTTTGATCAATATTACAGATTATTTGCTTAAACTCTACAAAAATTAAAAAATAATATATATACTTTTTCCCATTATTGTTTGTTGTTGTCATGTTTTTTAACTATAATTTCTCCATTTATTTTTTTTTAGGGCAATATTCTGAATATTTCGATAAGTCTCCGATGATGTTCTTGACATTTTCCAGTGATGTTTAGAACGCTCTAGCGAACTTCCGGTGATACTCCAGCGACTTCCCGGTGATGTTGCATATTCCGACGAGTCTTCGGTGAGTCTGACAACAGTCGTTGGATGTAATAGCATTTTTAAAGTTATAAAAAAAAAAATTATTTGGTAACAATTAAAAATATGTAAAATTAATTAATACAAGTATTTTGTTTTGAGATTAGATGGATTTTAAACTTTGCGTATAAAGCGCCCATAATTTTATTAACTTGGGCAATGATACTCATGCAATTGGAAGGATGTTCAAATTAATGATTCAGATTTATTTTCTAAACATATAACGATTAAAAGTGATGATACATATAATAGGTCAATTTTCATATGAAGGGCTGGTTTGGAATTTATTTATTTGATATTTTTTTTTAAATTTTTTACAAGAAAATATACAAAAAAAATAATAATATGATAATTTATATACAATAAATAAATAAATAAATAATTTATTTAGAGAGTTGCCAAACAAGTCGCTTAATTTTTGTGGAGATCGTAATAGTCAACGTACACCTGGTATTCTGCCGATTGTGAAGCCCTTCGATTAAAAAATGTTTGAAATTTTAGAAAAATTATTTAAAATTTTGATACAAACTTTTTAAATAATTTTCTAAAAAAACATTTCAAAACATTGCTTGTATATAGATCTGTTAAAAAAAAAAAAAAAAAAAAAAAAAATCTGTATAATGGACGAACAACAGATCTGTTCAACACACACACACAACAACAACTTTTCAGATCACAGCAATCATCAATCAACAACATATATATAACAACTTAAAAAAAAAAAAAAATGTTCTTCAACAACAGATATATATATATATATATAGTGATAGAGAAAGAGAGATGCGGTCAACTTCGAGAGGCGGTGGTGGATCGACGGAGGGCTTCTTCGCTTCAGATCTGTTCAGATCGGTTTCACTTCTTCAGATCTGTTCTGAGTCTGCATGAGTCTGTGAGTGAGTGAAGGAGATGCAATCGACTTCGAGAGGTGGTGGTGGAATGGCAGAGGCGGTGGTGGGGTGGAGCAGCGGGTGAGAGAGAGGGAGAGGAGCTGTGATCGACTTCGAGAGAGAGAGAGGTCTGAGAGAGAGAGAGGTCTGAGAGAGAGAGAGGGAGAGAGAGTGATCCAGGTCTGTGACTGTGAGATAGAGTCTAGAGAGTGATGCAAATCTGAGATAGATGCAAATCTGTGAGGGAAGGGTTATATTAAATATATATATAAATGGATAGAGGGAGCATAAAGGTAGTTTTATTTCGGGGAGGAAACGGGGCGGGCCTCGGGGACAGGGCGGGTCGAGTCCGGAGCCGGGAAAGCTATCCCCGTCCCCGGCTCGAAACTAATCGAGAATGTATTTTTTAATACCATTCCCGGCCCGTAGGGAATATTTTTCGAGAAAAAACCATTGTAATCGGGGACGGGAGGTCGAGTCTCCGTCGGGCCAGGTTTAAATTACCATCCCTAATAGTCAACGTACACATGGTATTCTACCGAGTGTAAAGCCCTTCTATTAAAAAATGTTTGAAATTTTAGAAAAATTATTTAAAATTTTGATACAAACTCTTTAAATAATTTTTTAAAAAATATTTCAAAACATTGCTTGTATATAGATTTGGGACCCACATCCCCAATAATTCACAGCCGAGCACTGCAACACAATTTATATTCTATCAGATCAGAATCTTCTTTGTACCTTCAAGCACTGTATTGCAGGAGTATGAGAAAATTGCACAAAAGCCCCTCAGATTTGATTGCTTTGAGTTCAAGGATCATCATGCTAACAAAACTCTTTAGCTACACTTTTATGAACCGTATTCAGATAAAGACAAGTTCAAATAATTAATACCAAAGATCTTTCTATGGAAGGGAGGAGTTGATTATTAAACCTTTGAACCTTTTGCATAGTTGGCACTTTTGGGGGTTGGATTGTAAATCATACTTTATTAAATTTTCAACTTTGCAACAGTGTTGATACTTTGGGGAGGTCCATAGGCTTTACTTCGGCATCAATTTTTTCTTTAAAACTTAGCTTAACAAGTAAATTTCGAATACTTAGAATCCTTGTCAAACCAAGAGTATCAGTTAAGCACCTAGTATGACAATAGGAGTCAAATCCAAGATATCCGAGTGAATCCACTTTTAATCCAAAAAAAAACCAAGAAAAAACCTGCACAATGAGATTAGAGATTGAGAATGAGTATGCCCATAAATTCATAGACACGAGAGGGAAATCATTTAATAGACAATAAATTCAAATGCCATGGTGGTTCACAGTGAGATCACCATGTCAATTTAGGGAAGGAAAAATGGAGAAACATGACTAAAATGTAGTTGATGTTAGCCAACATTTCCTTGGTAGGGATACGGGAAAGAACCCTACTTTATTTGCATAACAAAAAAAAAACAAAAAACAATGGTAAAATTCACTTTGCAAAGTTACAGAAGAAAGAATCCTACAAGTTAAGGGAATCTATTTCCTTCGCAAATCAAGATCCAAGCACAACCTTATGTTACGAAAAAAAGGAAATATAAACCACAAAAAACCTGTTCCATAAATTTACAAAAGATGATCAACTATTCAACCATATGAAATATAAACCAGCAAGCACACTGTTTTTTCAAGTGTGCATCTATGTAAAATTCTCAGCAATCTAAAGCTCCTTGCACCAGAGCTCTGAAGCATTCAGCAGCCATCAATTGTTAAAAAATAAAATTATTATTGTTATAACTGATTGCTATTTATTAAGTTTAAGAGAATCAAACATCATTCCAAAGATGTGTATGCAATAACCATAAGGAGTCAATAATCACCTAGCTGGCTATTTAAAAAAAGAAGAAGAAGAATTTTCTTATCAAAAGGGCAAGCTGGGGAAATTCCCCGAAACTCTAAGGTGAAATGATCCAGCTCCTCAAACATTCAACGCAACGTGTGCATGACCTGGAACAGAGTGAAAGTGAATGTAAACCACGAGATCAATTTGTTGAATCATTAGACAATAATTTTAATGGAAGACAGTTATACTTACTAATTGTGTTTCCCGTCATAGAACTGAGCATTTTTTGATGACTTGAAAGTTTTCAAAAATTCTGTAGCCTTCTGTACTTCTTGCTTCTGCCTTGACTTGTCCCAATTGTGTTCAGCAGCCAGTATTTGAATTATGCGGGGTAATGCCCGGCCTGCTGCATCAGTGTCAAGAAAAGCAAGCCGAGATCTCCTAGCGATGAAATCTATTGTAGATTCACAGTACTCATGCCGAGCACAATATGCCACCTCAGCTTCTAGAAAGGGGTATCCATGGGCAAGTCGCTTTCCCAAATGTTCATTCTAGAAATAAATAAATAAAGGGTTTACACAGTCAATTGGCAGGAACCACAAATTATATGCATCAGAGATACAATTCCATCACGGTACACCCCAAGTATCCAGAAACTGATCTAACTCTGCTAGCAGGATTGTCATGCATAACTATAAGTATTGCATAGGATTGTCATTACGGAATTATAAGAAGTATTCCAGCTCAATGAATTAAAGGGATTTATCTATAGATAGGATTTCATCAAAAACAGAGAAAAGAAAAAAATTCACCTGAACTTGATTTGGTATTCTTCCAATGCAAAACAAATAAATTGAGAATGAGCCAGTGTCAACATGATGTTTGCTACCCCATAAAGATAAATAATTAGAAACCCCATATTCTAATGGTAATAAACCATTAATTGAAATGTAAATGAATCCAGGTATAAACCCCAGGTGTCCACCACCACACTCATTAGCCAGTGATCTGAATTTAGAAACAATTCAATATGAAGTTTGTTATATCCACATCATGAGAAAATGGATGGGAACGTATCTAAGATGCTACATGTAGGTTCTGTATCAATCCACAAACAATTAATTTCTAGCCAAGCTTCTTGATGACTGAGAAAACAGATAGTAGAGAATCATATCACTAGTTCTGCTTAAATAATTCCAAGAAAATTAATGAACAACATATAAATCAACTCAAACCACTTCTTTCTTCTGCATGTGAGTATCTCCCATAAAAAAACTAGCACACGAGAAACTATGAGAAAAGTGTTTCTCATGTGCTAGTTTTTGAAAAGTGTAATTGAGTAGAATATCTTGATCTATTTATTGAAAAGTGTTTAAACAAAAAATAGTGAAGTACAACAAATATCAATTGCCAAAGTTATGTCAGACTGACAGATTAAACTTCTAGAAGAATATAAAATAAATTGCAGAAAAAATTACAGTAAACAACTAAGACTTCATAGGGAAAAAGAATGCTAGAAGTACAGGAAAAAGTATCAACCAAGGGTGTCAAACCTGAGCTATGGCAGCCACCCGTTCAGCCAAAGTACCATATGCATGGGACAAATGCTTTGCTGTGGCAGTGTCCATGACTCCTGGCACAACTTTACCACTGTACGACTTCTTCATGCGGACATATTGTTGGGCAAGCACCGTGAAAGATGCAGGGTCATATCCATCTCCACCAATAAGATGTAGGTTGTATGTCAAACATTTGTTGGTAGGACTCAACTTACCAGACTTGATAGCTGTATCAACTGCATCTTCTGCCATGCTTACTCATGTAAAGAAAACAGAAGTTTCGTTAAAATAGACTGAGGAAAAAGTTGCTTCACACTTCTAATGTTGATTTCACTATAAATTAAGGTAACATAACATGCTGTTATATCCGCAACAAATAAGCCATAAAGAAGGGGCATAGAACTAGAAGTGCTAGCACAATAAGTATTTAACTAAATTCAGGTACATGATTGTACAAAAGCATAAAAAAGAAGATCCCAGTGCATACAAGTTTCAGTTTCCAAAAACTGATACAAATTCTACAACCTATAGGGAAACCCAGATCAGCCAATATAAAATGTACCTTCTATATGTAGTCCACTTTCCACCAGTAATCGTGACTAAACCAGGGTAATCTTCGCATACAACATGATCCCTGGAAATGCTCTCAGTGTTCTTTGCTCTAGGATCTGTTGCCAATGGGCGAATACCACTCCAAGCAGAAAGAACATCTACACGCCGTACCTAAATTGTCCTGCTATAGTTTTAGTATCCACTAAAAACTGAATAATTAAACAAAATAGATGACACCTAGGTTGAGTCACATCAACATAAATGGACCAGAAGAATACTAAAGTCTCCCTAAGAAAACAAAATTGAAGCAAGAAACTAATGAATTTGTGATGATGTCTTGACATGTATATGAAAAATATTTAAAACATCAACCATTATTGCTTTTGCTTCTTAACAGCATGATTGTATTGGCAAATATCCACCAATACAAAAAAAACTAATTGGTCCACAGACCTGGAAGGCAACCAGACCAAATAAGCAAGTTAATTCATAAATTTGAGATCCCAACTTCTTGAGGTTAGCCTAGACTTGAGAAGGTTTCTAGTATGGGAAGGAGCTACTAAAATTGGAAAAACCACAGAATATTCTTCTCATCTTCTGTGACAAACTATAAATCAATGAGTATTTGGATCACTTGGATAGCATTACAAAACTATTTACACCTACAAGTGTCAGCAAGAACACATGCAAAGATGCAGAGAGTCGGACAATGCTCAGAAGGCTACACAGGCCAACACATACTTGCATACTTCTTACATCCTTAGCTATGCTTCAATATTTTCTTTTGGTTAATGTAGGTGCAAAATATTTAGGTTACATTATCTCAAATGCATACCAATTACATACAAATTGAACGGATTGAAGGAGGACATGTCTTAAGCTAAATCTGCACAGAAATGGCTGGCATTTGTTTAATATGTGAGTGCAACATGTTTCCAAAGACTAGGAAGCCTTAGCCATATAAAATGGTGAGGGAGATGCTTACTGAATCTATCAACTTTCATCACTCGGAGATATTTAAGTATTGAAAGGGTTCAAACTGCAAAAAAGCTACTATAAGATCCTCTACATAGTAACATTTCAGCATCAACAGTGGATATTGAGGTTTCAATGGGCATTTCATTTGATAAAAAATAAAAATTGAGATGCATATCTTAAGCATTCCAGTCAATAAGCTACATTATGCTATGGGATCAAAAGACATCTGCCATGGAGTTTAAAAACCAAACCAAACCAAGCCTTAAGTCCCATGGAGTTTGCATTAAAAATAAGGTGGATATTGAGGTTTCAATGGGCATTTCATTTGATAAAAAATAAAAATTGAGATGCATATCTTAAGCATTCCAGTCAATAAGCTACATTATGCTATGGGATCAAAAGACATCTGCCATGGAGTTTAAAAACCAAACCAAACATACATCAGTTTTTTTACAAGTTTGCATTAAAAATAAGAGACAGGTAGCAACATTTAAAGCTGGGCCTACAGTCCAAATGGTAAGGACTGCACAGCATAATCTTGACGCAAAAATTTGAGGCTCCCATCAAAGAAAATGATATCAGACAGATAGCAAAAGTTGAACTTCAACCAACAAAAAGAAAGTAACTTTGTAGTCTTCAGTCCAACTCCATTTAGAATACGATAACACAGAGACAACCAGATAATAGGGTATATCTTCAGGCTTTATTATTCATAATTCCACAAAGATTTACCGAGATGACCAGAATTTTTTTTGTTTTTTTATTTTTTATTATTATGAACAAACTTCACCAAGAATCCCACAAAAAATAACTTTACAACAACAAATATTTGGAAAATTAGCATTCCATGCAGATTATAGATGAGCGTGCACACACAAAACGAAAAAAAATGCACAAACCTTAACATTAAGGTAATCACAGATGGCATCCAGTATAAATTCAATCTCATCCTCATTTGGTTCTGGAAGCATTGTAATGGTGGTGCTGGAATCCGTAGTGCCAGCGACCGTTCTTCCCAACCACGGCAGCATGAAGACAACACGTCCATCTTTTGTTTTGGGAACGATTAAACCCATTCCCTCGGGAGAATAGTAATCAGGTAGCACAATATGTACACCACTGCTTGGACAGATCATAGGTTTTGCATCATTGTCAGCCATTTTCCTCACAGAATCACAGAATGGCCCAGCCGCATTCACAACAACTTTTGCATATGTATCAAACTCTTTACCTGCACAATTTACCGAGCAATAAGGATCATATAAAATTGAATTAATCATGTTGATTACCCTATTTAAACCAAAATTCTAAGCATTGAAACCATGAACACAAAAGCAAGAACAAACCAATGAGGGAGAGAACCATTAAATAAACAAGCAACAATCATTTGTGTGTAGAAGGGGATATTTTTTTTCTTTTAATTTTCTCCAAATAAGTTAAAGCTCAAACACTCTTGCCACTTCCAAAACAATGTTGAATAACAATATGCAAAAGAGCATAATCACCACGTGTGAAGAACACCTCACGCACATATAGAAGCTGTTAATGATTTTCTTTAATTAATCCAGATATGTAGTTGGTACCCCTAAGTCTTGACATACATACTAAAATAGGATAAACAAAAAAATTAATAATTAAACTTGCATGTTGCTACATCCATAGGGCAGGGTCAAATGTGATTGAGTGAAACATACTTGGAAATCATGAAGCAGAATGGTGACAAAATATCATAATGGCGCAAATCTCGAGGCTTGAAACATTATTGTATTTCACAGTGGTAAAAAGAATGAGACAAAGTTTAGAAGTTCATATATTCATGTTGACAATAAGATGCCAAAACATAGTGCTTATCATACCTGTCAGATTGTCTCGAATATGAGCACCGATTATCCGGTCGCTACCTTCATCTTTTAGAAAGGATATGACTTCAGCATGGTTAAGCACAGCTGCACCTGCTAATGCAGCAGTGCATGCTAACCCAACATTAACTCTCGAGTCATTCATTTGTCCATCATAATAAACCACTGTGCCCTTCAAGGTTCTATCTTTTCCCTTCCTTGCAAGAGTGGGGAACAGTTCAACAGACTCTTGCGCAGAATAATATCTGGACAGGTGCAGGAGGCGTGGTCCTGCGACCAGATCATACAGTTTCAAGCCCATCCAGAAGTACACTGCCTCAAACCAGTTAAAACACGGTGTCATGCATGGCAAAGCATTGCATAAGTGTGGAGCATTCTCAATAACCTGTTTACGCTCCTCGAGAGCATGGAATACCAGCTTCAATTGTCCATAGTCTAAATTAAAAACTGCTTTCTCCAAGTACCGAACTCCTAAAAATGTTGTTTAAATGAGTATTAACAATAAATGATGAATTTGACAATATTAAAGAATGTTAACAAACAACAACAAAATAAATACAAGAACGATATGAATAAAAACTTCCTGAGTAATAAAGAATTATTAGTAGAAGATGAACAACTTTCACTACATTCATAATTTATTTTGTTATAGATAAAAGCAATATATTAGAGTGCAAAAGAGAAAGAAATCAATGTTAGTTTTGACACTTCAAAATAAAGCAGTTCCAAGAACAACTAAAAAAAAAATAATGACTAGATAATCCACATATACAAAGCGTAATGCCCGATGCTAGATACTATGACACCATTACGATGTTTGTTTCAATGCTTTAAAAACCGGACCGGTGAACGAACCGGAAAAAAGATCGGGTGGACGGGTCACCGGTTCAACCGTCGGGTTAAACCGGAATTGAACCGTGACGTAATAAATATATTAAAATTATATTTAAATAAAAATGAGCAAATAAGTTGTATTAGGCTAGTTAACACTTTCTCGTTTCCTCGATTCCTATACCAATAATGAAGAAGGCATACTTTGTTCCAAATTCATAGAATTTATTTAATTTTCTCAGCAATTTCAGGGAAACCAAACAAAGGAAAAAGAAAGTAAGAAATTGAGAGTGCCGGTTCTGAGGAGGCGATCGAGGAATCGAACACCAACAGCATCGTAGACCCTGCGAATGGAAGCGTAATCGTCCTTGTTACAGAATTTCGTAACAAGAAGAAGACCAGCAAGGCGTTGCTCGTCCCTCTCTCCCTTCAACAGCTTCAAGCAATCTTCGAGACACGGAGACTGTCTCTGCTGTTCCTGTTGCTCCATCAACACCACCACAACAAACAACAACGCTTATATATATAAAGTGAGAAAGAAAGAAAGAAAGAAAGAAAGAAATAAAGAAAAAAAAAAAACTGAAAAAAAAAGGAGCCAGACCGGTTCGATCAACCCGTGACCGGGTCAACCCGTGACCGGGTCAACCGGTTCACCGGTTTAACCGGTGGGTTCACCGGTTCTCAATAAATAGTCCGGTTTTTGCAATTGGCCGGTTTAAGAGGGCTAACCGGACCGGAACCCCATTCGGTCAACCGGTTGAACCGGCCCGGCCGGTCCGGTCCGGGTTTCAAAACCTTGGTTTGTTTTTCCCCTTTGTAACTAAATCATGAAGAGCCCATAAGCTGGCCTGTTATAGAAGTTAGGCTCCAACTCATGATCTCAGCCTTCTTGAGACATAGTCCACGACCACATTCATGACGTAGGTGGTTGGTGGAATATTCACATGAAGATTGTCAATTTAGTCATTAGAATTTGATTAAAAGTCATTCAAAATATATTGCTTTATTTTCTTACTTTTAAGGCCTAGTTTGGGAAGACTAAATAAGTGCACTTTTTGACTTTTTATGAAATATGTGTTGAGTTTGGGTTGGATTTGAAGTGAAGTGCTAGAGAGGTGATGTGACTTAAATAAGATGATGTGACTTAAATAGGATAGTGACTTTTTGACTTTTTGTCTTTTTTCAATCATGCCAAACTTTGCCTAAATGTCCTTAGGTTTTAAGGGACAAAAGCTTGAGGCTTGAGCTATTAATAGTGTTTGAAAACATTTTTAGATGTTTTACGATTTTAGGATCAAAATCTTAGGCCTAAATCCATATTAGGTAGGGTAGTTTTATATGTTTATTACTTGTCATTAGGGTTTTTGTATTCCCTCAAAATGGCTTCTTAGGAGAAAAACGAAAAAGGTCTTGACAAATTAATAAACGCTTTAATGAGAGCCTTGTGCATTGAGTCCCCCATTTTTTAGATTCCCACAAACTTCATCCAACTTTCTTGGTTTTGTATTTTCCAACCAAGGCAAAACTAATCTAGCCCTTATTCTACATGTTCTAAACAATCTTTTATGGCTCTCCATAAAATCTCTGAGTCCTAGCAATTTTTTATAACATAACTACTATTCTAGTTCTAAATAAATTTATCCAAATGCAACATTGCCTATGTAGCACTTTACCACGATATCTAATAATCTATTTTACATCAAACAATAAATAAATTATAGCACTAGAATGAATTTACTCAAAACCATAACAACCGATTTCAAGTGCATCATGTACAGAACTTATATGATGATGTTATAGCACAACAAATGCCTATACTTAGGCCAAAATGCTATGTCATTCCCACAATATTTAACAAATGCATCAATACTAAATTCTTTTCAAGTAATCCCAACCCAACAAAGTCCAAAAGAGAGTACACAAATGATGTTAATTGATTTTCGAGTATTGGGAAGAGGGCCAAAGTGCTTTGGTTTTGTGCTATCTTTGCGATTTTTTGGGTCATCTGGTTGGAGAGAAACGGGCGCGTCTTCGAGTAAGTATCTTGGGGTGTTGATTTTTAGCTTCGTTTTGAGTGTCGGGAAATCCTTTGTTCAAAGGAATTCCTCTCTTTTTGATTGTAGCAAATTGGGTGCCAGTTTGTGATATGTGGTGCTTTCTTTGTTTTGGATTTTGTCTCTTTTTGTTGTTTTGTCATTTTTCACTTATAATCTTTTATAGCTGATGCCTTATCCTCCCTTCTTTTGGCTTTGTGCCTTGATAAAGTCTTTGTTTCTTCCAAGTCAGAGCAAAAACTTTGAAAAAGTGCAAAACATATCAAATTAATCAACTAAAGAAACTCAACTTCAAATTTTTTAAATGCCAAAAAAATCTGGTATCAAATAGCAATGACCTAACAATAATTACTTTTGATAGCAAACAATGAGCTTCTTCAAAACTCAAAGCCCTAGCCAAACTTTCTACATCAACATATGTATGTATCAATACATTATACATATATACTAGCATAATGAGTGGTACTCTAATCTCTAGATACTGTGAAAACCGAGCTCAAAGGTTCAACACTCAGGAATTCAAAGATTACATGCAATCGAAACACATACCTCCATGAATTAGCTTTGTCGATCGAGACGAAGTACCAGACGAGAAGTCCTCTCTCTCCACGAGGCCGACACGGAGGCCTCTGGTGGCGGCGTCGAGAGCAGCGCCGCATCCGGTGGCGCCGCCGCCGACGACGAGAATGTCGAGGGGATTGGCGGGGCTGGAGCCGATCAGAGCAGACTCCTGTACGGTCCTCGGAGGAAGGACGGCGTAGGGGTCGGCGATCTTCCTCTGGACTGCCTCCAGAGCAGGTCCGCCGCGGTCGGCGGCGGAGACGGAGGGGTCTCGGAGGCAAGCGTAAATGCCGCCGGATGCGACGGCGACTGCGGCGGCGGCGCGGAAGCGGTGGAGGCGAATGAAGGTGGCCATGGCGATGGATGTTTCGGAGATATGGATCCAAGAATTCTGTAGTCTCGACTTCCGAAAATAATTATAAAAAAAAATATAAAATATAAAAAGTTTGCGTTGGGAGTAGGAAACTCGTGGCGATAATTTATTATCTATGGGGTGGTATAAAATATACTAATTAATGTATTAATTAGTATATTAATATTAGTTATAATATTATTATTGACTCTATTCATTAATCACATTATAAATTTTAAAAATTTCTTAAATTATATCATATCATCAATTAATACATATAACATTATTCTTTTATTGGTACTGACCTATTTTTGTCACCTTGATTAAATGTTAATTTATTTTTAACCAATTTTTTTTTTATCACATAAATGATTGAAGTTAATTAAATAAAATAAATTTATAATTTATATTATGATACGTGTCATTTATATACGAATTTTTTATTAAAAAATATTCAAATTATAATTAATTAGATTAAATTAATATAAAATTATAAATTTAAATTTAAAATTAAATAAAATTAAAATTATAAATATTAAAATACAATTTGACTTTGAATTTACCATTATGGCAATGCATTGGAGTTAATTGGACATTCTTACCCTTATATTGTATTGTATCTTGTGATCATCAATTTGGTCACAAGAGTCGCAACAGTTTGAAAGAAAGAGGTTGGAAAATATGAACTGTGATTGAACAATAAATATGTTGAATTGAATTGTCAAATTGTATTTGACAGTAATGTTTGAACAATTATTTTGAAAGAATAGTTAAAAGTTATCTTTTAATTTTTAATTTATTTTGATTTTATCATTTTTTACATTTTTTATAAAAAAAAATTTTAAAAAATAAAAAAAATTAACTTTTAACCATTTTTTCAAAATGAATATAAGACCAATTACATGGATTATTTCTCTTTGTAAAATCATTTATCTTTTTCTTTTATAAGACCAATCCTTTATCTTTTTCTTCCCCTGTTCGGTGGATTTGGATTTGGTGTTGGGGGGCGGGCGTTGCATTGAGAGAGAAAAGGGAAGAAAATGACAGAATGATAATGATGTGTTCAAAAAACACGATGAACTGAAGCCCATTTCTAGAGAAGAAATGGAACTCATTCGCAATGATGAGGAAGAAGATGCATTGGACATAGAGGAAAATTTGGAAACTAAAGAAGAAAAAGAATTTTCCCAAAAAAAAAAAAAAAGGAAAAAGAAAAAGAAAAAGAAAAGGAAAAAAAAAAAAAAAAAAAAAAAAGAAAGAAAGATTATAATCAAGTTAATTGAAATTATAGATACCAAATTAACATAATGAATAAAGTATAGAAACTTCTTACACAAATTGTCCAAATTAATAAATCAGAAACGTAAGAAACTCACAATTTATATCTCCAAAGTCACTCACAATGGAAGTTGAGTTTGTAACTAATTAAAAGTTAATACATAACCCGTCTCTTAAGGAAAATAACATAGAAATTCACTTTCTAGACTCATTTTTTAACTTAATGATGTGTAAATAATATGATTGGTTGATGATTAGAAAATTTATGAGAGAGAGTATTACTTTTAATATTCTAATTCATTGTCACAAAATTGAAATTGAAAATTAAATCTAATTTTTAATCTTATGTAGCAATACTCTTTTCTTAATAAACATGGATACATGCAAAAAAATAGAATTGTAGATAAGAGGAAGATGACCATGGGCCACAAGGAAATCCAAGCCCAATTTTGAGCCCAAAAAGATCAATTTGGCCCCGTTCATGGTGGAAGGCTGGAACCCCAGTGTGCAAATTTAAGCCCATATGAAGATCTGAAGCATTCCATCTTCTTCTTCCATCTTCAAATAGTAATTTTGTTTTGCAGGGATGGCATATGACTTGATTGTTGACCGACCAAAAATCATCAATTCCTTAGACTGAAACATTCATTGAAAACTTGGAATGACTTGTAAATGATATATATATTTTTTAAACAAATTTTGTTTTAAGTTTCGACCAATTCTATGCCAACACTCCCAAGCATCATTTCTTGTTTTTTTTATCCTTATAATTGTTCTTGTTTTGGTATTGTACAAAAGCAAATAGTCGCCGTTTTGTTTTGTTTCGTCTCGTCTTTTTATCATTTATTTTTCAATTTTCTCTGGTTCAAACTCGTTAACATTCTATACGTACTTTTACAGAAGATCAATGAATATGAACTCGGAACCAAGCAGGCTTGACTTGATGATGTTATGAATTATGGTTATTGTCGAGATAGGGTCTTGTGTCAGCCATATGCTGCATTTTGTAAAACACAATTGTCCAGAAAATTTTGTTCTTGTGCTGAGTTCTTAATCACTAATCAGAAATAAGTGAAATTGGAGCCTGATTTTTATGCATTGTTCAAAAAACCTTTTGTCTAGTGTTCGAAACATATTCATTTCCTTTTTGAGGCTACAAAATAAGCAATCAGAAATTAAATATCAGGCTGAAACTGCATACGAATTTTATTTTTTAAAAAAATTTGTTGGAAGATACAAGAACAACAGTATAAAACCAATCATTTAGCACAACCGGCAAGTTTTAGACAGTACAACCCTAGAAATGATTCCCCTCTACTGATTTGATGAATGATCCATGTTCAAAACATAACAACACTCCTCGCGATGTCAAGGTTTACTATCTACTCTGTAAAGAAATCAATTTATGTCATTGGTAATTCTCATCAACTGTCGCATAATGTGCGGGAATCAACCAGTCTGATAAGGTAAAATTATGCAGATATTGTGAAAGTTTATCACAAATGTACTGATCAAAACAAAGACAGTTTGTAGATGCAAAGAAATAAATGCTAGTTACTCTTCCACTAATGACTAATGTAGTTCAATTGAAAGTATAATAACATCCTCTTAGAACAAATCAAAAACTTCAAGCACAGGAAAGTACATGTCATACATTTTGTTCATTTATATCATCGACACAACATTACAAACTTTGAACTCAAAAACTAATGAAAATGTAAGAAGTAGAGCAGTACCTGGCAGCAGAAGCCCAAGTCTGCAAGTCCACCCTTGGAAGCTCAAACAGATTGGTGGCTTTTCCCGCTTTCAATGAAGGACGTTCTCGCTTCCTTGTAACTTGCATAACATTTCTAACATACAAACTTACCACAACACCTGCTTCCATCGTACATCCTTCTGTACAGAAAACCCGCAAAGCGAGACACTGAAAACACTGAAATTATCAACTGTAGATTCACGTACTTCACACAGATCCCTGATCTTCTGGTTCAACATTCTAATGTCTACTGTAAATTACATAGTTTCAATCATAAAAACATTTCACCTGAAACTTTATGGTTGGACTGGCACGTCAACGTGTTGGAGTTGTTCTAAAACACTCCCCGCTTTTCTCTTGGCCCTATCGGTGCCATTCTCTGAAAGTTCTTTCAATGCCTCTTCTGCCCCGAGCTCCCTTGCTATACTCAAATAATGCGCATCACCGGTGCATAATGACCATAGAACAGCCGCAGCATTTTCCCGGTTGCGTGGCGAACCGGTTCTTATCACCTCCAACAAAACTGGGATCGGATCAGACTGACCGATCGCGCTTTTCCCTTCTGGATGGCTTGCAAGTATGGCCAGTATTGCTAGTGACTCGTCCACCATTCCACCCCCAGCATCCTTCAGGAATCTCATCAGCGGTACCACAATCCCAGCCCTAACAGCCCTAACCTTGTTTCCTTGATAGATTGAAAGGTTAAAAATTGCCGTGGCAGCATCTTTCTTTCCTCTTGGAGTCCCCTGAGAGAGCAAATCAATAAGAGCCGGGATAGCCCCAGCTGCTCCAATTGCTACCTTGTTCTCATCAACAACAGATAAACTAAAAAGGGTTGCGGCCGCATTTTCTCTTGCTTCAATACATCCATTTTTTAGGACATCTACTATATCAGGTATAGCTCCGGCATTCACAATAGTTCCCTTGTTTGCCTCGTTTATCGAAAGGTTGAGAAGTGCCGTAACGGCATGCTCTTGGGTCCGAGAATCCGTAGACGATAAAAGGTCTACAAGTAGCGGAATAGCTCCCGCCTCAGCAATACAGACTCTGTTATCTGCGTTTCGTTTTGCCAGCAACCGCAGCTCACCTGCTGCTGCTCTTTGCTGTTCTTGATTCCCGATTGCAAGTTTATGTATCAAGGCATTAATAGCGACTCGATCACAGTCTGACCACTGCCTCCCGTTTTCTTGCTTCCACAATTCCCTTGCTTTTTTGGCAACTCAACACCATTGCTCTCACACCACAAAGCAATTAAACTCTTCAAAACATAGTTGGGTGTTAGAGCTGTGTGCAACAGAGTGTGCTGAGTCTTGGGGCAGGTCTTGTGCCCTGCATCCAGCCATTTTTGAATGCATGATCTTTCGTACGTCTACAAAAGGAAGAAAAGTATAAAATCTTTGTTAACATCGTTGTCAATCGTGAATTGAATCGTGAATTGTTTTGCTAAAATAATAAATCATGAATCGTAAGATTCGCTTATTTAGTGTAATATACAATTTTATGTATGTAAATACATATAAAAACACATACATAGTTTTTTAAATGAAATTAATATCAATATATAACTAATTTCGTATATGTATATACATATAAAATCACATATATTAAAGAGTTTTTTTTTATTTTGCGAAAAAGTTGTTTCATGCATTATACAAACAGAACTGACTAGCAATAAATCAAAGTGAATTGCAATTGAATTGTATGATTCACTCAAATTAAGATTCAACAGCACAAATATAATCGTTTCGGTTGAAACTTGTGTCAAATTGTACGAATTGAATTAAGTTTCAATCAATCATGTTTGTTAAATAAATGGCTACCAGTACAGAGAGAAGTTTAAACCTGTCCAGTAGAGACAATCACAGGATCTTTCATCAGTTCAAGAGATATCGGACACCGGAAATCATCTGGGATAACAGGAGATCGGTGCTTAATCAAGCCCTTTTCAACCACAGACGTATCAGTGTCGGGATTTTCATTCGCTACAAAATTCTTCAGCTTCCGAAGCAGAAACGACACCACCTCTAAGCAATCCCCAGGAACTCCACCACACGAGATAACCATATCATGGATAGCAAGTGACTCTTTCTTCAGATCATTCATATTCCTGATATTCAACTTCTCTGAAAGCCGTTTTAAAATTGCAGGGTCAGGGTCCTTCTCCTTCTGTGCCGTGGCTAAATCCATCTCTAGTAGTGGATCAGGTGAGTCCAATCTTCCTCTAGCTCTTTTGAATTGAGCATGCACGAGTTCAATCTAATAGAAAAATTAAAACAAATCATACCCACAATCAGTAAAATAAACAAATAGCGTGGATAGATGTTGAATTATTTTCAATAAAAATCTTCAAACAGGTTGATCCTAAACTACCTGTTCTCTAACTTCCTCTGATATATCAAGTTTATCATAAGGAATCTGACTCAATGCTTCTTCAATTTGATCTGTCACTTGTAAGAAGTCAGCTGCAATTTTGTCCCTCTGCAGAGCCTGCGACATGGAAAATACAACTTACCTTAAAACTAAAATGTTAATTAGACAAGAGACTTGTAAACAAGACAATCACATAACTTAAGCACAAAGAATGATAATAGATAGATATCACAAGACTATCAATCTTGTTAAATGTTAAAGATTGGATTAAAAAAGGAAAGAGTCGATTGGAGATTTAAAAACTAACACTGCACAAAAGAACCTCCATAGATGATGTCCAAGAACTTAAACTTGCTGAAGAATAGTGAGACCTAAATGTAAGCTCAGAAATCTTAAATCCCTTAGCTTTGCAAAGACATGAAATGGAACTGCTTAGGGCGGCCATTGTTGTTTATTGAGAGTGACAACTGGTTTTGTGATAGCCCTCTATCAAAAAAATTTATCACTTAATTCCCACGTAACAAATATCATAACTTCTCCTACAAAGCCTGATAAAAGAAAAATGAATCAAATGCGTATCTCTAGGATCAAAATGACCCTTTGGTCGATGCACCTGTGATAGAAAATGCCGAAATTTCTTCAATGCTATTAATTCCCATAATGCTGAAACATCCTTAATTTAATTGAATTACCGTCAATGACTCCACACCTACTGCAATTCTGCCTCAGAAGTTACCACAGGATTGGATAACTAGCACATTCCAGTTTGCCTCTCTCACACACACACACACACACACACACACACACAGAGTTTGACTTAGAATTTGAACCAAAAACTTGCCTAGAAATTAGCAGAAAAATCAAGTAAAATCAAGCTAGAATTCTCTACTTTTCTGCCTTCATACAAAAAACCCATCTTTGTGTGAAGCAGGTAAATGAACAAATCCTAAAAGGTTTTATTGTTTCTGTTTCTAAGAAAACAAAACTAGAATCATGGGTATGGAATTTCTTTCTTGTCCTCAATTTTCTCAACAACCAAACAGACCACTTCCATCACAAACCACAATCTAAACAAAATCACAATCAAAACCCAAAATCAGATTAAACAACAACTAAAAGTACCTGAAAGACCTTGCTGCCTTCATTGATAGATCGGAGAATCTCTCTAGCAGAGTCCAAAGCGACCTTCAACGACTCGAGACCTCGAACCTCATCGAGTCCGAGCTCTTCTTCGCTGTCCTTCAATTCCTCAAACAAAGGGCTCAATAGCTTCACTCTCCGAACCAAGTTGTTGTACATCTTCTTAGAAGAGTTCTGGCACTCGGGCGACCCAGAGATTTCCTTTATGGCTACAGCGAGTTGACTCACCAACGTGTCCTTTGGATCGTCCTCCATCGGATGATTCGGACCCATATGGATCACAAGCTATAAATCACTAGAAAACCCCGAGAACTTAAGATTTGAAGGCAATTGAGAGAGACCCAGATGAGAGAATTCGTCGAATTTTGACAATTTTTATGTGGGTCGAATTGACTCGCCCAAAAATCCTTGGGTATAGAAAAAAAAAAAGTCTATAAGATGATCAAAGCCATGAAGTTAGGGTTTCTGAGGGTAATGGACGAGACCTAATTGAGGAAATTGGTTTAAATTCAAAGTGGATGGGATGAGAGAGAAAACGGCGGTGAAGAAGAGATATGCATGTACAGACGAAGTTCTTCTTGTGCACACAAGAAAGGTTAGAGAGAGAGAGAAGAGAGAATGATGGTTAAATTGTGGATTAATTATGGTTTATTTTTAAACTAATTGAATAAAATATTTTTATAAAAAATTAAGATGATTAAATATTAATAATTATATATTTATTTTTAAATTAATTGAATAAAATATTTTTATAAAAAATTAAGATGATTAAATATTAATAATTATATATTTAAATTATATTTATTTAAAAAAAATAAACATTATATATAAATATTTTAAATAAATATTTTAACCAATAAATTTAAATAAAAATAATTAAAAATCCTCCTAAGAGGAAGTTGGAAGAAAAGTATAAGATAATAATAATATGGACTTCACATTAGGCCTCGTTTGGGAAGTGGCTATTTTAGTAGGCTATTTTAGTTTTTAGCTATTTTAATAGGCTAAAATTTTTGTGTTTGGAAAGATGATTAGATTTTTTTGTGGTTGGATGTGATGTTTGTGAGAGAAAAAGTAAAATGATTATGGGTTTGATGTGATATTTTGTCTTATTAATTATTTTAGCCTATTTTATCTTTTTAGAATTTTTAGACTAAATTAGGCTATTTTTTTTCTTTCCAATAGGGGTATATATGTGTCAGATTTCTCATTTGTAAATGTAGATTTATTTTAGGTTATTAGAATTAAAAAATAATTATAGTATTTTACACTTTCTAATCTTTTTGTTTTTAGTGAAACAAGAAATTGAGGGGTGGTTTGGGATGATCTAAATAAATGTACTTTTTGAATTTTTATAAAATATGGGTTGAATTTGAAATAATGTGATAAGAGGTGATGTAACCTAGATAAGATAGCGACTTTTTAACTTTTTAAAATTATGTCAAATAAGGCTTGATGCCTCGTTTGGGAACAGGCTAATTTAGTAACTATTTAGCTAAAATATGAGTTAAAAAAAATTAGTATGTTTTGGATGACTTTTTGAATTTTTATGAAAAGATGTGCAAAAAGTAAAGAGAAAAGAGAATCTTTAACTTTTTAGTATGAATTATTGACTTTTTGACTAATTTAATAATTTTTTGGCTAAAAAATTCGGTTGCCAAACGAGGCCTGAGTGTATAAAAACGAAATGGAGAGTCTTGTTCAATTGATATTATTATTATTATTTTTAAAATCATTTTTATGAAATATGAATAAACTAATCAAAATTAATAAAATACAAGTAAAACTATTCCCACTATGAGTGAAAATTATGTAGTGCAATTAACTAGTAGAAGTTTTCTATTAATTTGTAATTAATTTATAACTATTTGCTTTATAAATGAAAAAATGTTTAAATTTGTTTTGAGCTTATGAAAATAAATAAGCTAATAATATAAGAACTTTTATCAAGCATCCTTTCTTTTTAAAGTATAATAACATTTAAGCACAAAAATTTAAATTTTAAACTAAATAAATTGTAAACAAACTTTACCAAACTGGTGTACTAAAGAAAATGTTAATTTTTTCATTATACTTGTTTATATTCAACGCTATTTTATATTTATTTACTGAACAACAATTCATGTAACAAATAGAAAATTAGGAACTTTTGATAAAACTATTGTTATGATTAATTACATTAACTGGGTTTCTCTCCAATCTGCTATTTTGTCGTGTTTGTGCGCTCTATCATGGTTTTAATCTGTCAAATTTTAAAGTTTGTGTGTATAAATTATTTATAAAAATTAAATTAATTTAATAATTATAGTAACAAGCTTTCAACGCGTTTATCTTTAAAAACATAGATGATTTATTTTTAAAGTCCTACTTATTTATTTTTTAATACTTTCTTGATATATGTTTGCAAATAAGTTTTTTCAATAGCTTGTGATGCCTTTTTTGCTTATAGTAATTAAGAATGATTTTATGATAAATTAACTGAACTATAGTATCATTAAGCCTATGTTTGGGAAATTGGGTTTGAAGATTTTTTTGGTTAAAATAGTCATAAAAAATAAAATAGACTTTTTAATTTAATAAGATAAAATATCACATCTAACTCATAATCATTACATTCTTTCTCTCACAAAAAAATCAAAAATCTTTTTCAAATCAAAATTTTTAATTCTAAATTAAATAATTAAAAAAATTAACCCACTTTTCAAACGAAGCGTAAAGCACATCAAGAGAAATGTGGCTTGTCAATGAGTTGAAAAAGGGAAATAGAAAAAGTAAAACATAATTAGGAGCATGGTGTTTTGGACTAATCAGTGAATTAGATGTGTGGACTGTGGAGGGAAGACTTGTTCATCATGGAGCTGGCCTAACCACACGCGAAAAAATCACAATTTATGCCTCTTTTGGAAAGTGAGTTATAATTCACTTGTCGGATTATAACCCACTTCCTCTCTTATAAAAAAAATTGCTTATAAGTAATTTTTAACCAAAAAATTAATTATAATTATCTTTTCAAAATAATCCTTAATAAGTTTTCATTTGAAAGGTGAGTTAATTTTTATTTATTTATTTATTATTTTAATTTAGAGTTAAAAAGTATCGTTTGAATAGGTTTTTTTGACTTTTCTATATCTGTGAGAAAAAAATAAGGTGACTATAATTTAAATATGATATTTTATTTTATTAGTCTTTTAATATACATATATATTTTTGACTATTTTAACCTAAACTTTTTATGTCAAACCAAAGCTAAGTAATTTTCTTTTATTTTTATTTATTTATTTTTTATTTTTTTTTGTGTGGAGTGTGCTTGGCGAGAGATTTTTATTTTATTTTATTTATTTATTTTTATATCGTATTGGTACTCTAATTGAATGTGAATAACCAATTGCGCTAGTATGATGGAGAAAGCCTATGCCTCATAATGACGTCAGAGATTCAAATCTTTTTTGGCATATGATCTTATTACTTCTCATATGTTTATTTAGAATTTTTTTCTTTCATTTATTATTTTTTTTACTGGAAAAATTTACTCATAAATTTTATAGGGGAGAATTTGATCCATTTAATTCTATGAATTTTTTTTATGAACCAATTAATTATTTTTATTTTGAAAAGTTATATTATTTGATTGAATAATGCTAGAGCTTTTAAATATTTTATTAATATTTTTATCAAATGTCTCACATGGGTGCATGAAAAGTTATATTATTTGATTGAATAATTCTAGAGATTTTAAATATTTTACTAACATTTTTGACCAAATATCTTACATGGGTGCGGTCTCACACCCACGTGAGACATTTGGTAGAAATAATGATAAAATATTTAGAATTTCTAGCATTTTTCTATTTGATTTGGTGTCATTAGAGTTTAAGTGAATAGTTTTTTTGTGATTCATTTTTTAAATTTTCTGATTCATTTTTTGGATAGGAATAGAAATGTGAGATTGTGGAAGATTCTTTTAAGTGTGAAAATCTACAGTTTTTTTGTTAGTGTAATTTTCTGGTGTTACATTAGAGTGGTTACATTAGAGTGCTATGTTTAGAAAAAGTATACTAATTTTTTTTTTTGCGTATTACATTGATTGGAATGTTACGTTTAAAAAAATATATACAAAAAGTTTTTTTTAAAGTGTTACGTTGTTGCGCTTGAAAAAAATATATTAAGAAATTTTTGTGTGCTACATTGATTGGAGTGTTACGTGCACTAAGGAGTTTTTTTTTTTTGAAATGTTACGTTATTATGTTTGAGAAAAGTACACTAATAAGTTTTTTAGTGTGTTACATTAGAGTGTTATGTTTGAAAAAAAGTACACTGGAGTTTTTTAGTTTTACATTCATTAGAGTGTTATGTTTTTTAAAAGTACACTAAGTAGTTTTTAGTATGCTATATTAGAGTGTTACGTTTTTAAAAAATACACTGAGGAATTTTTAGTGTGTTACATTGGAGTGTTATATTTTTGAAGTTTACATTGGAGTGTTATGTTTAGAAAAAAATACACTACAGAGTTTTTTTAAAGTATTATGTTTAGTAATTTCTACATTATAAGAAAATCTTCATTTATTTCTCAATACAGAACACAAGCGCATTTATATTTGATTCTTTATGTAATGCATACCAGAATGGGACCTTTAGATCCATAAGAGAAAAAAAAAAAAAGAAAGGATCAAATAATTCATAAGATCACAATTTCAAATTTTTTCATGCTTTACTCCTTTTTTTTTTTTTTATGGTATTAATTATGTGTTGTAATTTATTATGATTATTAGTCGCTGTGTGGCTAAAAATCTGACCACACTGCCCGTTTAGTGATCAGCAGCAAAGCACCGGCAGAATAGATGGCTTTAGCAACCTGTAACAGAAAGGAAAAGTTCCGGCGGTGGTTCTTCCACCCGGGGGCACTCCGACGATCAAGTCAGTATGTTTCTCGAGGATAATCAAGTACTAAACTGAATACTCAAAACATAAATTACATATCTTAGACCCACGGGGGTGCCTCTCTTTTATAATATACTTAATCCAAGTCCTACTTCTACTAGAAGTATGACTTCTATGAACTCCAATCTTAGTGCTTACTCTGGACTCTTTAGGAGATAGAGATAAACTCCCTAAGAGCTTTATCCTTATCTTAATTAAGTCCCCTCTTTGCTTCAGGACTCTTGTCCCTTATCTTCGGATTCCGACATCTTCGGAGATGACCTCGGCTTCTCCGAGATTACCTCGGCTTAACTACCAGGGCACGTGGCACCTCGGCTGACACGTCGGCGTCACCATGCCACGTGTTGGTATTCAGAAAATATGTCCCCACAGTCGCTCTATTTTATTGTTATATCATATATTAGAATGTGACTAGTTTAAACATTTGATTTCTTAGCTTTTGTATTATTGTTAATGTTAAATGATACTTTATTTGTATCAACTCGAAAATTTAAGTTGTTCTTTAAATTTTATACTACTAGTATTATGGTTGTATATAATAATATATTATTAAATAAATAATAATAATAATAATAATAATAATAATAATAATAATAATTGGTGTGGTAGTAAAATAAATAATTAATTTTCTGTTGGTATATGATAGAGTATAATTTAATTAGGGATTAATTTATTTATATAATTATATTACAAAATTGGGCCAAAGTGTAATTATCTTAAAAATTTATTAAAGATAAGTATAAATCTATATAATTTATGAATCAAATTTGGGGAAGATACGCGGGCCACGTTCTTAACTGGCCAGAAAGAAAGAAAGGAAGGAAGGAAAAGGAAAGAAAGAGAGGAAGGAGGGGAAGAAAGGAAGAAAATGAAGAAAAAATAATGGAAGTCATGAGTGTTTTTGATAGTAAAAAAAAGAGTGAGGTATTAAAGTTACGGTGAGTTATATTATATCTTGAGTTACCATAATATATTTTAAGTATGTTTTAACTTATCATATTTATTTTATATAAGTTATGTTTTATAAATTATTATAAATTATATTAATATTTCGATTACGTAGATTATTTCCTGACCCTTATTTGTTTAAAATGAAATACATGGATATGTTTATTTATATTTTAAAGAATATTTTACTATAACCTTATAAATAATTATGTTTTGTAAGTACCACCATGGGAGTCTCACGCCTCCGGAGACTTAAATAACCATTGGCTTCTGTTTGGTCACTTTGTGGCCCTCTATTGTCATGGATCTATTGTCCTCTATTCAGTGCGGAGATAAGTGTTACACTATTGTGGGAGCCACCTCTACAATCCATACAAGTCACCTCTTGAATCCGTACCTCTGTTCTAATTGTCACTCCTGTGACCTCTGTTCTGTTCTATTCGGTACTGTGGTTATGTTTATTTATTTACATAATCTCAATTTTGCTACTTAAATGGTTATTTGTTCAGACTAAGTTATTTTAAATACTTCAATTACATAACTATCCATGATTATTTTGTATCCCTTATATTCTTGGTATAATATTTCTTACTCTGCCATATGCTTATAGCTGTTTACTAATTTTCAGGAAACAATGCAATTCAGAAATAACTTTTGGAAAGTCTTAGACGCGGGACTGCGGAATAGACACACACAACACTTTTATGGATATGTTTATATGTAAATATCGGCATTTTTGGTTAATAAATTTGTATTAAAAATAGAAACTCCAATGATTATTTTGGTACCTTCATTTGAATATTATTTTCGCTCGCGTTTATTAATTTGTTTAAGAATTGGCTGGAGATAACCTCAGTTACTGACCATTACGATACTTAACCTTTGAATACAGAGAGCGAGCCGTGACACTATTGACATTTAATTTTTTGTTTTCCTCTTAGGTTAGGTTCATACCGTAAATTTGGGAATTTTTTTTTGTCCAATTGTGTTTTTAATATTTAAACACAACATTAGTAGAAAATGAATTAGTTTGCATGCATATGATGATAAAAAATTAATGCACTTTTTGGTTTGTATTAGAACTAAACTTCAAACCAAATTTCGTTGGTTCAAGTTTTGAATTTAAAATTAAATTGATCATCATTTGAAATCCAACCCACCTTTGAAACCGCCATTATAAAATAAAATTTTAGAAAATAGTTTCTAACACATAGTTTATTTTATATATTAGACTTGTTGGAAATGGTTAATATTAGAACTAAACTTCAAACCAAATTTCGTTGGTTCAAGTTTTGAATTTAAAATTAAATTGATCATCATTTGAAATCCAACCCACCTTTGAAACCGCCATTATAAAATAAAATTTTAGAAAATAGTTTCTAACACATAGTTTATTTTATATATTAGACTTTCAAAAAAGTCTAAGTGCATAGACGATTGAATACAGATTCGATAATCTGTCCAGACAATTGCCTGGATAACTGGTCAGCACTTGTCGACCACGGCTATTATGATGTCGACCGTGACTATCATTGTGTCTTTCGATTGTCTGGACAGTCATTCGGTGAAACCGTTTTTATCTTTAATTCTATGTATGGTCCCCTGTATACGTAGCATTACTATTAGACTTTATCTAAAACTAATGACAGTTTGATGACTTAACTAAAGATTCTACTAAAAATTTTCTCCAATATTTGTATTTTATCTAGAGTTGATGTCAATTTTACGTTACATTAGCCACAAAAAAACAAAATAGGCTAAAAAGTCAATAAGATAAAATGTTATATTCAAACTATAATCATTTCATTTTTTCTTTCAAAAAAGTTAAAAAAGTTATTCCAAACAAAATTTTTTAACCCCAAGCTAATAGCCAAAAATCCAAAAAACCAACCCACATCCCAAACGAAAGCTAGTAATGATAGTACTGGAGGTCCTCTCATCAACTCCACCTCTCTACTTTTGAAATAGGTATCAAATGAATTTTTGCTTTCTTTACACCAATTTTCTTGTTATTTATTTATTTATTTCTTCATCTGGTTTGTCCATCTTCTTGGTGATTTGTTGTTTTGAAGGTAATTTTTTTTTTTTTTTGTGGTTAAGTTCAAGTAAAGATTTTCTTTTTGCTGTTTTTACAGCTCTGCAATTCCGGCATAATATTAGACCTACGGCGAGGGAAAGTGGTTTTCAATCTTTGCAGAGTAAAAGTATCTTCCTCTTTCTTTCTTTTTTTTTATTCTTTTTTTTTTTCATGTGTTCCTTGTTTATCCCTTATTTTATTTTTTATTTATTTTTTCTTTTTTTGCTTGCATGCTTAATTTTCTTTCTTGCTTTTATTTTTATTTTTTTATTTTTTTTTAAGGTTTGCCAATATATATAATATTATTACACTTTCGGAGAGGGGGGTTTGTTGCCTATGTATCTATTCTATTATGTACCTTATTTTGTTTTGTTTTGTTTGTTTTTTGTTTTTGTTTTTGTTTTTTCCTCTTTTACTTGATTTAGTTTTTGTTATAGTTTTCTTAGAAAGTTCTATGTGATTCATGGAGAAATGTCCTAGGAAGTCGGAATTTGTAACTCTCGGAATTTATAAGTTCATTTGTGTAATCTATTGTGTTTTAAGGTGCTTACTATTTTTGTTTTATTTCAATGTGAGGCAACTATTTGTTTATGACATTAAAAATGGCAACAATTCTATCCAACAAAACCAAAATAATCATTTCAATCCTTCAGTCTTTGAAGTGTTTGACAACTACAGTAATCCTACAGAACATCAATTTTTTATTTCGAGTTTGATTTTTGTAATCAAACATATTCTCTCATTTTCTTTATTTCTTTATATTCTGGTTGTTGTTTTGTACACAACAGAATTAAATCTTTTTAAATACAGTGAAGATTGTCCTACAAGACTTTCAAAAAAGTCTAAGTGCATAGACGATTGAATACAGATTCGATAATCTGTCCAGACAATTGCCTGGATAACTGGTCAGCACTTGTCGACCACGGCTATTATGATGTCGACCGTGACTATCATTGTGTCTTTCGATTGTCTGGACAGTCATTCGGTGAAACCGTTTTTATCTTTAATTCTATGTATGGTCCCCTGTATACGTAGCATTACTATTAGACTTTATCTAAAACTAATGACAGTTTGATGACTTAACTAAAGATTCTACTAAAAATTTTCTCCAATATTTGTATTTTATCTAGAGTTGATGTCAATTTTACGTTACATTAGCCACAAAAAAACAAAATAGGCTAAAAAGTCAATAAGATAAAATGTTATATTCAAACTATAATCATTTCATTTTTTCTTTCAAAAAAGTTAAAAAAGTTATTCCAAACAAAATTTTTTAACCCCAAGCTAATAGCCAAAAATCCAAAAAACCAACCCACATCCCAAACGAAAGCTAGTAATGATAGTACTGGAGGTCCTCTCATCAACTCCACCTCTCTACTTTTGAAATAGGTATCAAATGAATTTTTGCTTTCTTTACACCAATTTTCTTATTATTATTTTTTTTTTTTCTTCATCTGGTTTGTCCATCTTCTTGGTGATTTGTTGTTTTGAAGGTAATTTTTTTTTTTTGGGTTAAGTTCAAGTAAAGATTTTCTTTTTGCTGTTTTTACAGCTCTGCAATTCCGGCATAATATTAGACCTACGGCGAGGGAAAGTGGTTTTCAATCTTTGCAGAGTAAAAGTATCTTCCTCTTTCTTTCTTTTTTTTTATTCTTTTTTTTTTTCATGTGTTCCTTGTTTATCCCTTATTTTATTTTTATTTATTTTTCTTTTTTTCTTTTTTTGCTTGCATGCTTAATTTTCTTTCTTGCTTTTATTTTTATTTTTTTATTTTTTTTTAAGGTTTGCCAATATATATAATATTATTACACTTTCGGAGAGGGGGGTTTGTTGCCTATGTATCTATTCTATTATGTACCTTATTTTGTTTTGTTTTGTTTGTTTTTTGTTTTTGTTTTTGTTTTTTCCTCTTTTACTTGATTTAGTTTTTGTTATAGTTTTCTTAGAAAGTTCTATGTGATTCATGGAGAAATGTCCTAGGAAGTCGGAATTTGTAACTCTCGGAATTTATAAGTTCATTTGTGTAATCTATTGTGTTTTAAGGTGCTTACTATTTTTGTTTTATTTCAATGTGAGGCAACTATTTGTTTATGACATTAAAAATGGCAACAATTCTATCCAACAAAACCAAAATAATCATTTCAATCCTTCAGTCTTTGAAGTGTTTGACAACTACAGTAATCCTACAGAACATCAATTAGTACCATCTTTTTGTTTTTGCTCAATGTTAATCTTAATGTTCTTTGATAGCTAACTCCAAAATTAGGATTTTGTGGAGATAATTGGCCATTTTTTGGATAAATATGGGCTAATTTTGTTTGTTTTGTTTTGTTTTGTTTTTTTGTGTTTGTGTTTGTGTTTGTGTTTTTTTTTTTTTGTGTTATTTTTTGTTGTTTTATTCAGCTTTGTTGGTTTTATTTATTTATTTATATTTTCAAAAATTTTAGTTTGTTTCTTTATTTCAGATTCAGAAAAGTTAAAAGCTTTGGTGGTATTGTGGTGTGGGTGTGGATGGGATATATGCAAAATAAGGGCATGTTGTGTGAAGATGATTTTAGTCATTTGTGGGTTGATTTTAATCTCTTCAAAATTGTGCTATGTTTTCTCTTCTATTGGTGTGATTAGGTGATTCTTGTGACTTTGGAAAGATGGGTTTTTTCTATTGAGGTAAGAAATGTCTTTATCTTACTTTCTTATGCTTCTTCTTACACGTTACTTGTTTTCTTTTTCTTTTTTTTTTCTTTTTCTATATATATATTTATCCCTTTCCTAATTATATATATATATATATATAAATAAATAAAAATCTGCTTTGTTTTTAGGTTTATTATATTGTTTTTGAGTTTGGTAGACAGATCTAATTGATTTTGCCTTTGACCAAAGTCGCAATAAGCAACTTGTTAATAATACTCATCTTTATTTGTTCTGATCTCTGTATGTATGCTATTCTCTATTTTTTTTTTCTTTTTTTTGGTGGGTATAGTTATGGTTTTATAGGTTTTTCAAATTTGTTGATTTTGAGTTTGTGTTGTTTGTGATTGATTTTTGTTTGATTACTCATGAGTTAGGTTCATAACGATCTGGTTTGTAACTGCAAGGATTTCAAATGTACCAAGTTCCTTCTGTTACTTACAGCAAGAAGCTTGCTACTTATGTGTTACTAGGTGACCCATATGATACGAATTAAATTATTTAGAAAAATGAAAAAACCATATAATTCAAATATGCCCTTACAATGGGGGCGGGTGGATTTGACTATTATTGTGAATTGTTTTTGCAGTGGTTCTCCATCTCTATGCCCCTTTAATCAACATCTAATCAAGCTTTTCTCTTTTAAGTTAGTCCATTAATTCCTAGGCTTTTGCTTGTTTTGTAACTATTTACGTTGCGCTTGGTTCATACACTTGGGTAGGGAATTGAAAAGAGAAAGAAAAATGGTAAGTGAAATGTGAAAAATCACTTAATCCAAAATACTTTGTTTTTTACTTTTCTATTTGATATACTGGTTAGAGTTCATTGATGAATACAAAAAGAAAATTTTAAAACCCAAGTTGTACTTCATATTTCATGGATTGAATTTTTCCAATTAATTACAAAGATTATGTAGGCTGATTTGTTTCACATCATCTTTGCAGTGTTCCTTCCAACATATTTCTTATCAAACATTATGATGTTTGCATTGACAAGGTTTTTTTTTTTTTTTTTTTTTTTTTTTGTGTGTGTCAAGAATGGGATATAACTTTATCTATTCCTTTTACTTGTAGCATAAATACATTTTGTTGTTGGGCTAAGCTTTTATTTGTAACTCTTAGGTAGTGTTTGGTTTACTGAAATGGAGTGAATGAAATTTTTGATTTTCAAGGTTTTTTTTTTTTTTTTGTGTGTGTGTGTGTGTGTGTGTGAAGAATGGGATATAACTTTATCTATTCCTTTTACTTGTAGCATAAATACATTTTTGTTGTTGGGCTAAGCTTTTATTTGTAACTCTTAGGTAGTGTTTGGTTTACTGAAATGGAGTGAATGAAATGGTCATTCCATCAAAATGTTCATTTGAGTAGCATCTCTTTTGACTTGAATTCATTGTTTTTGTTTCTTGGATTTCTCTCTCGCTCAATAATGGTGAGAATCCATGATCTTAATTGTACGGGAAAGAAATAAACCTTCTCGTATAATCCTGTTGATCAAGTTCATGCTCCTTCATCCGGCGTCGCTTTACTCCCTGAAAACACAAACGTGAGCTAGCCGGCGGGAGTGTGCCGGATACCTCTCCGATGCCTAAGTCAGCCAAACAAATAGCCAAAAGCTCTGTGTATTTGAGAATCAAGGTTGTGTTATCTCTCCATAAATGATGTTTGTGAGCTTTTATAGATTCCGCGTGGCACAATCCTAGTAGGACTTTTACTCCTCCATGTAGAGTCCTTCCAGGATTCATACTCCTGAAAAATAATGCTTATCCTTCAACACCCCCCTCACTGCCTAAACCAAGTGAGATGGTTCTACCATAGTCGGATTCTAATTGGATCGAGGTAAGCAAGGCTATGCTATGCTGAAAGAATAGACCGAACTATCCTTAGTTCGGCTCTTCCAATTACTGCTCTTACTCTGGTTCTTCTTGTACAAAATCGTGCTAAGCATGGTACTTGCCTAGACCGTGCTTAACCATTAGCTAGGTCTGACCGAGCTATCTGTACCATCCCATGACCGGTCTAACTTTGGCGACCGAGCTAGATGTAACGACATTCCCCTTGGACCGAAATATCTTTAGGACTTTCTGGGACCGGACTAACCTAAAAAGCCCTATTACACAGCCTTTCGTATTGTGGCCTATCAACAGCCCATTACCCAGCTCGGCCCAATTTAACTATATAAACTACCCTCTCAATTGCTCCTTAATTCTATCGGCAAAGCATGATAGGGATTACCTGTCTATCAGCCGAACTAAAGTTTTTAAGCCTTTCCAGCCGAGCTAAAATCCTTTAGCCTTTCCAGCCGAGCTAAAACTTCTTTAGCCTTTCCAGTCGAGCTAATTTCACACCGGGCTCTGTTTGTTCGGTCAAAACATCTTTTCAATCACAACCACTGAATCGCTTCCCATTCCAATGACAAGTGGCATGCTCTGATTGGCTGAAGGCATCTGTCACGCCGTCTTCGTACTTCGCGTGATTTGAACAGTCCCGCCCAAAATTTTGGGCTTTCCATCAAAAACCAACCCCTAAGCCAAATTCACCACTACACTATTCATCCTCTCATCTCTTCTTTCTTTAAGCTCCTCTGTTCTTTGCAATTTGAAGAAGCTTCATGGTTTTTGTTGCCGTTTCCCTCTTCTTCAAGTTACTCAAGTTTGCCTTGCTTTTGTTGTATTTGCTTAATCCATACCAGTCTCGTTTATGTTTTTGGCAAACACATTTTTGTTTCCATTTTCTGCTGGTTTTGCACTTTTTCTGAAAAAAAACTTGTTAATGGAACACTTGAATTCACGAAACAACCTGTAGAACACTGTTTTGATTCAAAATCATGATGCAACCGAACTAGGAAGTTGTTCGTTGTTGATGTCAGTCTAACCGGACTACACAACTGAACTAACTCTTCATAACTAGTATTATCAATAAGTAAAACCACCATTTGATTTCAATCTAGCCGAGCTATAGAACCGTACTAGGACAATGTAACGGTGCGTTTGAAAGCCACAACCACGACCGAGCTGCAACTAGGGGCTAATCCAGCCTTCTTAGTTCAGACCGAACTGAGAATGCTGCCCCTAGAGGCTGAACCAGGCTAACAAATCGTTCGCACAAACTGAGCTACCCGAAGTATTACCTACAGCATCTCACTAGCCGAAGTAGAACTTCTCTTATCTTGTTTTTACTTTGTAGCACGGGTCAGCGATTTATGCTTAACACCTTTGTTTTCCACTTTGCAGACTTAGGTTGCCCAGGTACTCCTTTGTGTGCTCGACCGAGCTACTCCGCACAATTCTCCAACCGAGCTAACACAGTTTTAACTTATTCGTAACTTAAATGGGTAAATATAGGTTTTTAGTAGAAACACCTGGTGGGTTGGCCGAGTTCCGAAGGGAGTATAACATCCCTGACGACGTCCAGCTCACCTTAGCCAAAAAAGATGTTACACCTTGGGGAAACCAGGGCTTCGTACCCTTTACCCTCTTGTCCATCATTGAAACCGGACTAAGATTTCCGGTTTAACCCTTGCTCTGTGAATTCCTTAGGCAAACTAGGATATGCCCTACCCAACTTTCCACCAACTCATACCGTATAATAAATGGTGTAGCCGAGCTAAACCGCCGGGCTGGCATTAACCTCGACTTAGCCGAATTGTTCCACCAATACTCCATAGGATCAAAAGAAGATGGCTGGGTCTATTATCTAAGAATACGCCGTCGTCGAGAAAAAATAATAAAGGATACACCGAACAAAGACTTGAATGATGACGATTTTTTCTGGGTGTCTGGGAATTTTGAAGATCACCAAGACCAGATTCCTGGCCGAAGTATAAACTGGAATAAAGGGACACCGGGTATAATTACTTCAGTTTCTTCGCATGCTTCTGTTTCATTTCGATTTCCTATTCCTGAACCGAACTAACAGTTGTCTTCTTTATGCAGATTCGACCCATCTTCAATCACTGTACAGTTACCCCAATCTTAACACACTTCGCGCCACACTACGATACCCTGAGAGAAGCTGGACCAAGCTTCTGAGTTTCGAGTCGACATACAGATATAGCAGCCGACGCAAAGCCAGAGTAACAGACTTTTTGCTAGAGGCTTCGCCAGAACCGGACCCAAACCTGCCTCAAATCAACTTAGTCCCACTTACTGAGGAACAAGAGATGGCCAAAAGGAACAGAGTAAGGGCCCTCATAACCGAAACCAACCGAGCCGAAGTGCCACCATCCAACCAGGCTCAGGAAATAGTGGTGGCTCTTCCATCTCAAAAACCCTCCTCATCTCGCCCCAGCAAGCGTGCTCGGACTACCCAAACCGAGCAACGCCTTGTTGATGAAGATGAAACCACTCTTCCACTAAGCCCTCCACCGATCCCTCAGCCGGAGCGATCTGACCAGGCTAGCTCCTCCAAGTGGGCACCCAAAATTACTTTTCAAAACCGAGCAATTCAGGACACTGACTCAGTGGTCGCTGAGAAGGATCACATGATGGCATTTAATCTCGCCAAAGTGTCTGCCTTCCTGCAGACATGGAGCACCACGAACATCTGACCGAACTAAAAGCCATCCGTTCGGCCACGAAATCCATGGTGCTTGTAAGTATTTTTTTCTCTTAATCTTTCAAATTTGCACGACTTTCATCTCGGTTTGATTACTAGCCTACCCTTTTTTTGCAGGCTATGCAGAAGAGTTACATCGCTCACAAGCGAGTGCTTGAACTTCGTAAGACTACAAGGCAAGCGCTGGCCGAAGTGACTGAAAAAACTGCCGAGTTGGAAGAGGCTAGGAAGCAGCTGGCCGAGCTAAAATCGGAGAACGGTCGTCTGACTGGTCTTGTTAGTTTGGCTGAAGCGGAAAAACAAAAAGTTGCAGTCGTGATCAAAGACAAATATTTGCGCGAACTTGCTAAACTTGAGAGAAAGAAAAACACTGAGATAAAGCAGCTGAAGAAGAGTGCTGAAGATGCCGAGCTCCGGGGTTACAAGGAGGGGGAAGCGACTTACATTAAACAATGTGAGGTTGCCAAGAATCTCTTCTTCAAGTGTGGTTGGAGGGCGGCTGTAGAGCAGCTCGATCATGGTTAAGAGACCGAGGTCTTCAACGCTCCAACATACTTCATTCCGGGCTCTATGACGGAATATGCTACTGCTCTTCAGCAATAATTTCTTGAGGACTCAGATGACGATGAAGAAGCTGCGCCAAGGGATGCTCTGACTGTCAATGACCCTGTCGAACAATCAGTTCGGTTGGAGCCATTGGTGGAAGACCTGACCAGCGGGCTGCCTATGGAAACCGCGCTTCCAACTGAGACCGTGCTACCAAGTGAAACCGTCTTAGAGTTGATCTCGACGCCGGTCTTGATGCCGAAATAGATGATCTGTTTAACTGACTTTGTATTTTTCTTCTTTTTGGAAACAAATTGTAGCCGGGCTGAGGCCCCACCTTTTGTACTTTTGAATTTATCAATGAAGTCTGCTTTTTTATTCCAACTCTTATTTCGGTTGATCTCTATGTTTGTACCTTTCCTTTCTAGCTGATATCTTGGATGAGGTACATCATTCTCTTGCCGAAATAATTTATCTCGGTCTTAACATTGCAATTTTAAGTAAACTTGCCAATCATTTTTAGCCGAGATATCTACATCGGCTGAAGAATACTAGAAGTTGGATTAATCCAGCCAACCACTCTTTAGCGGGTGTCCTTATTTCGGCTGAAGAGTACCAAGAGTTGGTTTAGTTCAGCCAACCACTCCTTAGCCGATGTCCTTATTTCGGCTAAAGAGTACCAAGAGTTGGTTTAATCCAGCCAACTACTCTTTAGTTGATATCCTTACTTCGGCTAAAGAGTACCAAGGGTTGGTTTAATCCAGCCAACCACTCCTTAGCCGATGTCCTTACTTCGGCTAAAGAGTACCAAGAGTTGGTTTAATCCAGCCAACTACTCTTAGTCGATATCGTTACTTCGGCTAAGGAGTACCAAGGGTTGGTTTAGTCTAACCAACCACTCCTTAGCCGATGTCTTTACTTCGGCTAAAGAGTACCAAGAGTTGGTTTAATCCAACCAACTACTCTTTAGCCGATGTCCTTACTTCGGCTAAAGAGTACCAAGGGTTGGTTTAGTCCAGCCATCCACTCCTTAGCCGATGTCCTTACTTCGGCTAAAGAGTACCAAGAGTTGGTTTAATTCAGCCAACTACTCTTTAGCCGATATCCTTACTTCGGCTAAAGAGTACCAAGGGTTGGTTTAATTCAGCCAACCTCCAAATTGGGTATTCCAACCAATTTAGAATAAAATGTTTGGTTATTTCGACCAAACGTCCTGCAGCTTGGATCCTTATCCTGGGCTTAGGAGGGGTGTTGGTTTTTTCCAGCCAACTGCTAGATTGGCTTTTCCAGCCAACCTAGAGTAAAGTATTTGGTTATTCCGACCAAACGTCCTGCAGCCTGGATCCTTATCCTGGGCTTAGGAAGGGTGTTGGTTTTTTCCAACCAACTGCTAGATTGGCTTTTCCAGCCAACCTAGAGTAAAGTGTTTGGTTATTCCGACCAAACGTCTTGCAGCCTGGATCCTTATCCTGGGTTTAGGAAGGGTGTTGGTTTTTTCCAACCAACCTATAAGTTGGTTTTTCCTGCCAACTTAGAATAATGTTTACAAAGTCCCTAACTCACTAAAGCTATCTTTTACAGAAAACAACTATGTTGAAAAGAATCAACTTTGTTTTATTGAGAAAAATGAAAATTACATATACTTGAAAAAAGCTAAAAATAAAATAGTTTGAGATTGGCAGTGTTCCATGGCCTGGGAATGGCTTTGTCGTCCTCATCTTCCAGGTGGTATGCCCCTTTTCCAGCTAATCCAACCACTTTGTAAGGTTCTTCCCAATTGGGCCCTAACTTGCCGTCTCCCGGTACCAAGGTGTTTCCCATCACTTCACGTAGTACCCAATCGCCGATCTTGAATTGCCATGGATGCACCGTTTTGTTGTATTTCCTGGACAACTCTTGTTGGTATGAGGCAATGTGAACCAGTGCTCTTTCTCTTCTTTCTTCTGCAAGGTCGAGCTCCAATGTTATGGCTTCTCCATTCAAGTTTGGATCAAAATTTTCGCTTTTAATTGTGGGGAGGCCGACTTCTAGTGGGATTACTGCTTCCATACCATAGGCTAAGGAGAATGGAGTTTCTCCTGTTGACCGCCGAGGTGTGGTGCGGTAAGCCCATAAAACATGAGAAAGTTCCTCCGCCCACTTGCCTTTCGTCTTTTCTAACCTCTTCTTCAACCCATCCAAGACCACCTTGTTTGATGCTTCTGCCTGACCAATTGCTTGGGGATATGCCGATGTAGAATTATAGAACTCTATCTTGTATTCTTCACAAAAGCTTCTAAAGATTTTGCCATCAAACTGAGTGCCGTTGTCTGATATTAGGACTCTAGGTATGCCGAACCGAGTGATGATATTCTGCCAGACAAACTTCTTCACATCTTTTTCCTTTATTGATGCCAATGCTTCTGCTTCCACCCACTTTGTGAAGTAGTCTGTTGCTACAAGAAAGAACTTCTTGTTACCGGGTGCCGTTGGAAGTGGTCCTACTATGTCCAAGCCCCACATTGCGAAAGGCCACGGGCTAGTCAACGGTAGGAGTTCTCTGGCCGGCTGATGTATTAGGTGTGCGAATTTCTGACATTTCTCGCACTTCTTCACATATTTCTCTGAGTCTGCTTGCATGTATAGCCACCAGTATCCTTGCGAGATGGCTCTGTAAGCTAGTGATCTTCCGCTTTGGTGGCTTCCGCATACTCCTTCGTGTATTTCGAACAAGAAGGGTTCCACTTTGCTGGGGTGGACACACTTTAAATAAGGTCCAGATAATGACTTTTTGTACAATGCCATAGATGGAGAGAGCCAAAATCGCTGTGACTTTGCTCTAATTTTGTTGGCTTCTTTCTTTTCTTCTGGTAAGAAGCCATCTTTTAAGAATAGTATGATGGGATCCATCCATGAGGGGCCGAGTTCGGCGCAACATACCTCTTCTGCTTCGAGGTCTTCAATGCTTGGTCTTGGTAAGTAGTCGATGAGTAGTGGATGAGAGATGGCTGTATCTGCCATTGAAGCAAAGCCTGCTAGTTCATCTGCTCTGCTGTTTTTCTCTCTGCCAATATGTTCTATCCTTACCACTTCAAATTTCTTGATCTCTGTTCTGACCAATTCTTGGTACTTGGCCATCCTGTCATCCTTTGCTTCGTAGTCGCCAGATATTTGGTTTACCACTAGTTGTGAGTCGCTGTAGACCATTAGTTCGATGGCCTTCATGTAGAATGCTGATTTGAGACCTGCAAGAAGCATTTCATATTCCGCTTCGTTGTTTGATGCTGGGAAACCAAGGTTGACTACTTGCTCCACAACCAGGCCGTCCGATGAGATGAGGACTATGCCAAGTCCTGCGCCATGCCGGTTGGATGCTCCGTCCACAAAGAGCTTCCACATTTCTCCGACGAACAATTTCCAACAAGTGGAGAGATCAGATGATGCCGTGGGGTCAAGAATGTTGCTGGTGTTTTCTTCAAGGTCCATGCTTGCTGTCTGCCCCTCGCTGTCTGATTGTACCAAGTCTTTATTTGTTGGTGAGTCTTGGCTTGGTGAGGCATGGTCTGCTCCTTCCATGCTTTCTCTACTCCGGTCTGCCTTGGGCTCTGACTGAGTATCCTATATCAGGGGTTGCGTTATTCCAGCGTCAACTTCTATCCCTAGTTTGGTTGCGCCAGTCAGGTTGGCTGGGTAGATATGATGACTTCCTAGGGTAAATTCTGCGACAAAGTCTGCCAAAGCTTGGGCTTTTATCGCGGTTCTGGGTTGAAACTTGATATCGAATTGTCTCAATTCTACTGCCCACTTTAAGATTCGCCCAGAAAAGTTCGCCCTCTCAAACAAAGCTTTTAATGGGAAAACTGTGAGGACGACTATAGTATGGGCGTGAAAGTAGTGCGATAACTTCCTTAAGGCCATCATCAAGGCCAAGGCCAGTTTTTCTAATGGCAGGTACCTTGTTTCGGCGCCCAACAATGTTTTGTTGACATAAAAGATGGGCAGATGTTGGATTCCTTCAGCACAGACCAACACTGCGCTAATTGCGTGCTGAGAGACTGTCAGGTACAGGAAGAGTTCCTCTCCAGGTATTGGGGTGACAAGCAATGATGGAGAAGGCATGTATTCTTTCAAGCTCTCCAGGGCACGGTCGCATTCTTCCTCCCACTCGAACTTGGCCTTTAATGCTTGAAAGAATGGTCGTAGTCGGTCTGACGACCGGCTAATGAATCGGTTGAGTGCAGCTGCCATGCCGGTGAGATGCTACACTTCTTTTACTGAGTTAGGCCTCTCCAGATCCTGAATTGCCTTGATCTGGGAGGGGTCTACCTCAATACCCCGGTTGGTCACCAGGAAGCCCAGGAATTTGCCAGATCCTAGACCGAACGCGCACTTGGATGCATTAAGGCGCAACTTATGCCTCTTCAGAATCTGGAACATCTCACCTAGGTCCTTTAGATGGTCATTCTCATCCTTGCTCTTGACCACCATGTCGTCGATGTAAGCTTCCATTGTTCTGCCTAACAACGGCTCAAACATCTTGGTGACCATTCTCTAGAATGTTGCCCTTGCGTTCTTTAGGCCAAAGGGCATGACCTTGTAGCAATACAGTCCTCTTGGAGTTGTAAAGGACGTGACCTCCTGGTCTGGTTCGTACATGGCGATCTGATGGTAGCCTCTGTACGCATCAAGAAAGCTAAGTCGGTTGTGCCCCGCCGTTAGGTCTACCAGTTGATCTATCCGTGGTAGGGGAAAGCTGTCCTTTGGGCATGCTTTGTTGACTTTCTTATAGTTGATGCAGACACGCCATTTGCCATTCTTTTTTGGCACCACAACTGTGTTGGAAATCCATTTGGGGTAGTGCACCTCTCTGATAGCTCCTGTCTCTAGTGGTTCTCCACTTCTTCCGCCACTATCTCGGCGTGGTGGAGTACCGATCTGCGAGTACGCTGAATGATTGGTCTGGCGGATGGGTGGACATTGAGTTGGTGACAGATGAAGTTGGGATCAATGCCTAGCATGTCGTAGGGTGTCCAGGCGAACACTTCGATGTTAAAGGTCAAAAACTCCAAGACCTCTAATCTCTCAGTGCTGGACAACGACGAACCGAGCAAAAAGAACTTTTCCGGGTTCTGTTCATCTATTCTTACCTTTACCAAGTCTTCCACCGCTTTTTGATCAGCTGCTTTGCCGACTTCTGCGAACAGTTCATTGTTCTCAGGTTCTTCCGCCGAATGGACATATCCCTTGGCAGCGCGACTGTCGTTTACCATGACAAAGCATTGCTTGGACATGATCTGGTCTCCAAAGACCTCTTCAATTACCCCGGTTTCGTTGGGGAATCGCATTACTTGATGGTAGGATGATGCTACTGATTTCATGGTATGTAGCCATGTTCTTCCCAAGATTATGTTGTAAGTGGAAGGGACCTTCAATACCCAAAACTCCACTTGTTTTGTTACGCTTCCTGCTTTGACTGGGAGGATTATCTTGCCAACTGGCCATTCTGGCATTGAGTTGAATCCGATCAAGGGAGATACAGCAGGTGCCAAGTCTTTGTCTTTTAGTTTCAGTTGTTTGAATGTTTCGTAGTACATTATCTCACATGAGCTCCCTTGGTCAATCAAAATCCGCTTGACGTCAAAATCCTTGACTCGGAGAGTGACGACCAATGCATCATTGTGAGGGCAGTATATCCTTTCCAAGTCTCTATCTGAAAAAGATATGACGTTCGTGGCGTCTGTCCTTCCCTTTTTGTTGTTAGGTTGGGCGCTTAGTACTTCCCTTAAGTGCTCAGCCTTCTTTATTATGCCCCTGAGCTCGCATACGCGCTCAGGTTCGCATACCCCATGGATTACGTTGATCACGCCTTGAGGTGGGGCATCGATTGGCATTCCGTTTGGGTGGTTGTCATTCTAGGGGGCTGGCTGCGCCCCTCCTTCAATGTACTTGTCCAGGTGACCGGCTACCACCAGCTCCTCTAGGTGTTGTCTCAATGGTGTACAATTTTCAGTGCGGTGCCCCTTTTCTTTATGGAAGGTGCACCGTGATCTTTCGTCGTAGTCCTTCTGGGCCTCTCCTAGCTTGGCAGGCCATTTGACGAAAGGTTCATCGCGTATCTCGCTTAGAATTCGGTAGATTGGCTTTTTGAATACCGTGGTAATGGCAGTGCGGACTCTCAACCATCTTTTATCCTGGTCCTCACCGCTGTCTCTCCTGCCTCGTCCGTTTCTGCTCGGACGGTCTACCGTATTGACCTTTGCTGAGGCTTTTTTCTCTGGTACTGCGGTCGTGCCAAATTTTGTTTTGGCACGAGCACTATCTTCTTCCACCCTGATGTGCTGATGCACTCTTTCTATCAAGGCTTCCATGGTGAGGGGCGGTGTCATAGTGATCGAGTCCCTTAGTTTATTCCCGACTGGAAGGCCTCTTTTGTATTGTGCAATGGCGAGATTGGGTGGACAGTCCCCAATCTGGTTGAATGTCTCCCAGTAGCGACTATTGTAGGATCTAAGTGTCTCCTTTTTGCCCATGTCGATGGAGAGTAGTTGGTCAATCTCCACCGGGGTTTTGGTGTTCGTTCTGAACCTTGTGACGAACGCTTCCGCCAATTGTGCCCAGGAGGCTATGCTGCCTTCTGGAAGTTTTTCGAACCAAGTCAAGCCTAGGTCACCAAGGCTTGATGGAAAGAGGATGCACATCAAAGCCTCGTTTCGCCGATATACTGCCATAACCTGGCGAAAGTGGCTTAGGTGAATGTAGGGGTCCGTCTTCCCTTCGTACGTGGTGAATTTGGGCTGAAGGAAGCCTGACGGTAGGGGCGCGTTTTCAATTGCCAGAACGAACGGCGAGGTCTGTAGCCTCGCTAATGCTTTGTCCGTTGGTTCGTAGGCAGGGCGTGGTAATGGCATTCCGACCTCGACGCTTCCATGCGTTCGAGGAGCCAACCGTTGAAGGGCAAAAACTCTACGAGGGTCGCGCGCCCTGGTGTCCTCCTTCCATCGTGCCTTTTCTTCTAACATAGTCCGCAAGTCGGACGATCTAGGTATCTCCGACTGCCTGGATGATGTCTGATGTGTGCGTGAGGGTTGATAAGTGCTTCCCTCAGTATTCGACCTCTCCGTCCTCGTTCTCTCAGACCTGGAGCAACGAGTCCTGGAGGTTCTAGATTGACTATCGCCTCTCCTGAGGCTTCTACTTCCTACTTGTAACGGTGTGGTATGCCTACCATGGTCTTTTGAGTGGCGAGGGGGCGTCTTGCTTTTGCGCTCCTCTCCTGTCGCCACTTCTTTTCCCTTCATCTGGCGCTTCATAATCTCCATGTCCGCCGCCATCCGTCGTATCAACTCGTCTTGCTCCTCCACGCGGTCCTCCAGAACTTGAGGATCAATCCTCCGCCTTTGCCTGTCAGGACTTTGTGAACGAGAGTGACGGGGGCTGTTAGTCTGCCTCCTCCCCCTTGCATCCCTCCTGGGGTTCTGTCGCTATGGCTCCAAGTCCGCCATAGGAGGGACAGAAGGTAGGCCTTCGCGCCTTGCACCCCCCCTCTGGTGTTTGCCTGTCGACGGCGGACTGCGGTAGATCTTCATTGTGCGCCATTGCTTCTAAAGAGGTAAAGTTTGATCAAGAGGTTTTGTCCTTGTCTGAATTTCCCACAGACGGCGCCAATTGTACGGGAAAGAAATAAACCTTCTTATATAATCCTGTTGATCAAGTTCGTGCTCTTCCGTACGGCGTCGCTTTACTCCCTGAAAACACAAACGTGAGCTAGCCGGCGGGTGTGTGCCGGATACCTCTCCGATGCCTAAGTCAGCCAAACAAATAGCCAAAAGCTCTGTGTATTTGAGAATCAAAGTTGTGTTACCTCTCCATAGGTGATGTTTATGAGTTTTTATAGATTCCCCGTGGCACAATCCTAGTAGAACTTTTACTCCTCCATGTAGAGTCCTTCCAGGATTCACACTCCTGAAAGATAATGCTTATCCTTCAACACCCCCCTCACTGCCTAAACCAAGTGAGATGGTTCTACCATAGTCGGATTCTAATAGGACCGAGGTAAGCAAGGCTATGCTATGCTGAAAGAATAGACCGAACTATCCTTAGTTCGGCTCTTCCAATTACTGCTCATACTCCGGTTCTTCCTGTACAAAACCGTGCTAAGCATAGTACTTGCCTAGACCGTGCTTAACCATTAGCTAGGTCTGACTGAGCTATCTGTACCATCCCATGACCGGTCTACCTTTGGCGACCGAGCTAGATGTAACGACATTCCCCTTAGACCGAAATATCTTTAGGACTTTCGGGGACCGAACTAACCTAAAAAGCCCTATTACGCAGCCTTTCGTATTGTGGCCTATCAACAGCCCATTACCCAGCTCGGCCCAATTTAACTATATAAACTACCCTCTCATTAATAAATCAATTTCCTTCAGCACATTGCTCACTAATTCTTCCACCTCTTCCGCATATTCTTCTTCATATCTTGATACAGAGGTTATTTGCATATGCATTTGTATTTTTAATTTCGCCTAATGTGTTATCTTTGTCTAGCATATAGAATAGAGAAACATATACAATATGTTATTTAAAATTTCGTATTCCTAAAGTTTTCAGCTTTTGCCCGTGTTTATCAAAGTTGCCTTTTCTCAATATTGAGGCTTAAAATTGATTTTTTTTTTTTAAAAAAAAAAAAGAGCCCAAATGAAGGTCAATTTTTTCCTGACAAACTTGGTAAGAATGTAGATAGATCAATACTTCATTTTGTTTATTTAGTCTAACCAATGTATAAGTGCTCTTCCAAAATTTTAAGTAAATTTTGTTGGCAAGCTTGTTATGCCTTGTGTGCTCTATTAGACAAATTGAACAACTGTATTGAACAGCCTTATTTATTTTAATACTTTTAAAAAACAAATCATTTTTGTTTACCTCTCCACTCTGTTTTCTTCAATACTAAATCTTATGCATCCATAATAACAATAATGTTTCTAAAAGTTGCAAGCACAACTGGTACTATAGCATTACTGCTTTATTGCTGATTGAAAAATATGGAAATATATTATATATAAGGCTATAGTTACTAACATTAGGCACTGACGTTTCTTTGTTTTCAGCATTCCAGAAGTAAATATGGACATGCAAACATACTTGCAACAACTTCCTCTCTTCTGCATCTCTCTTATTTTGACTACTTAGTATTTTACAAAACAAAGCATGTGAATACAATTTTTGTTGATACTCAAGATTTTTATTTACATGACTTTTGACTATTCTTAAGTTGGTAACCTTGCATTGATTACGTGTACCAGATGTTAATTAAAGAACATATGTTTCAGCCTCAAACTATTCTCTGTGGTTGGGGTTTTACCTTGTGACTGGTGACTGGCTTAGTGGTATTCATGAATGATTTGTGATATTATCTTAATCTATAACCATTGTGTTGCTCTTTGTTTTGATTAGTAGCTTGCAACTTCTAACTATCATATTATTTCTTTCAAATAACTTAATAAAATGGACTCAAAGCTAGATGTCTCTTTTGTTTTATACTATGTTATTACTTAACATAACATGCCTGGACTTCTAAGTTGGGAAGTAATATTCGTGCACTATTCATAAGTTTCTTCTACTCCCTCTAATGCCAAATTTTTTAATTTTGTTGCCACTTATTGGTTAAGGATGCAACACTGTCTCCAATATGAGCTACACTTTGCTAAAGCTAGCTTTGATTCATGGGCATGGATTATCATGCGAAGCATGACGCCTTGCAACCAGTATGTATATATACATGTTTTTCCCAAAGAGAATGGTTTAAAAGACTTGAATTTGTTTACATTAAAAATAAAAAAAATAAAAAAGTTGCATGCGTGTGCTGCCCATGATCATGAATATATTAATTACCCAAGAAAAAAGATCATGAATATATCTTAAAAATATTTATCCTCATTTATTGATAATTAAACCAAATTTGCTATTTGAATAACTTAATAATAATTATTACAATTATAACTTATATCCTGGAATAATTATTTGATTGTCGTACCAATATAATTAGGAAAATGTTTAAGACCACAAAAAAACCTACCATAATTAGGAAAATGTTTAAAAAATCTCATTTTATATTCGTTTCTCGCATATTTTTGGCCTTGTTTGATTTGTCTCTTGAGGAAAAAAAAATTGAGAAATTTTTTAAAAAATTTGTTTGGTTGAGAATTTGTGGGGAAAAAAAAAAAAAATCTAAAATCACTTTTCTCTTTTCTCCTTCTCTTACATCTTATACATCAATCAATCAGTTTTTCTCTCACACCCATCTATTCAATTATAATAAAAAAAAATTGAATCATCCAAAACTCTAAAACTATTTTAAAATACAGCCAAACAAATTTTCAAATTTTGTAAACTCTTTTCAAAAAATTATTTTTCAAAATTATTTTACAAATACACCAAACATGGCCTTTGTATTCTTACCCATTAAAACATCATAATAATAATAATTAAAAAAACACAATCATTTACCAAGACCATAATTATTTTTAATAAGATTTCCAATTCAAAAAATCCAAAAAACAAAACCAATTAAACTAAGGCAACAATTTTTGTTTTAAAAATCCAAAAAAAATATTTATAATATAATTTTTTTTCATTGTATATAATCCAATTACCATAAACTAAACCCTAAACCTCGAAAGCCCATTCATGCTCATTCTAAATTGCTGCCTCTTCCTCCGGAGTGAAATCATTCTCAATATTGAATATCTTCCTCACGTCATTCGACATCAAATCCTTGATCTGATCTGCAATTCGTTGACAAATCAACTCCAATAAGCCCTTCACATCGAGGTAATTTACGGCTGAGACAAGTTTGATGAGCACACCCAAGTCTTTCTTCGCTACGAACTCTGAATCAAACTTTTTTAGATCGGCTTCTTTGGAGATCTTCTTCGAATTCACGTGCTTTGAACAGTAATCGATCGCCATTGTTAGGGTTTCGTTGTCCACGTTTGGGAGTAGAATTGTTGTGGTTGTGGATTCTTCGTCCTCAATTATACGGTTAATTGTTTCAAATTGGATCGCAATTGACTCTTTTACGGTGAATTCTTTGTTGTCGGAGCTTTGCAATGTGAAACTCTTCTCTAAAGATGAAGATCGAGAAGATGATGAAGACGTAGACATAGTGTATCTTTGATTGCACGTTGTTGGGATTTTACACCGAGCTTGGAAATATTAGGGTTTGTGTGGACACTGCAGAACCATGAATTCTATATATAGAGGGCTTTCCTTGGTGAAGTAACCTAAATAAATTAGAAAATTGAGGCACTGTTTGGCATGTGCTATTTTAGTATATTATCTTATTTGAGTCACAATCATCTCATTTGGGTCACGTCACCTTATCACATCCCTTCAAACCAAACTCATATTTCACGTTTTTTCATAAAAAATTCAAAAAATATACTAATTTAGCACATGTCAAACCCGTTCTAAATTATTGTGTATGTCAATTTCCGACCACACTGCCAAACAAGTACTCAGCTGGAGAACACTGACAGAATAGATTAAGCCAGAACGACCTGTCAACAAAAAGAAAAGATTCCGACGGTGGTCCACCCAGGGGCACTCTGACGATCAAGTTAGTTATCTCTCAAAGATAGCAAAAGTGCTTAACTCACTATTCAGAATATCAAAAGCGTATTTTAGACCCACGAGAGTGCCTCTCTTTTATAGCCAACACTGACCTAATCCCAATAGAAGCCTAACTTCAATGGTCTCTAGATTACTGCTAATTTTGGACTCCCAGTAAGATTGGGATAAACTCTCTAAAAGTCTTATCTTTATCCAAACTAAAGTCCTCGCTTATTCTAGGACTCTTGCCCCTTATCTACTTATCCCGGATTCCGGTATCTTCGCAGATAATCTCGGTCTATCCGAGATAATCTCGGCGTCATGACCAGGACACGTTACATCTCGGCTGGCATTTCTGTGCCACCTCGGCCACGTGTTGTCACTCAAAAATTATGTCCCCACAACTGCCCCATAGGTTCTATTATCTCGGCATCCTGAGGTGATGGAACCTATATCGTTTCTTCCATTTAGCACGTCGACTAAGCTTGCCTTGTCCTTCATTACCGAGGTCACCATTCATCGGCTCAATACGACCAAGACTTAGTCGGTTTTCATCAATGCTTCAAAACCAATAACCAAGTTTGTTCAAATTTCCCAGCCGAGATCGTCCCCCTAGTCGAGGTCCTGCTCTATTAAATCAAGAACTCCAAGAGTTTCAACACGCGTATGAGCTGTCACACACAGTATTTCAACCATTTCAGCCACGCGTCCTTCCCCCACTGAGCCGTGTCTGACACGCGCCATCAAGTCGCATCGCACTCGCGTGCGCCGTCTGACAAACACGTCGTCCTAGGCACCATAATTGCCATTTTGCTGCCATTTCATGCATTTGATCAAAATCACTTCTCTCTCTCCGTCTTTTCACTTCTTTACCACCGTTTTCGTGCAAGTTCTCTCTCTCTCTCTACTCTCCCAAATCCGCCATTGTTTCAAGCTCTCAAGCTTTGCAACCACTTCCATTCTTCCCCTTTGGCGAAGCTTTTGCTAATCTTCTCCGATTGTTGCCATCATTTAACTCCGGCGTACTCAATACCGGCTTCATTCTTCTTCGGTGAGTCACTATTTCCTCTTTAACAATCTGTGTTTTTCTTTTAAAAAAAAAACTTCACTATACTACTCATTGCCATTGCCATTTTGTTCACGTTCTTAATTATAAATCTGTGCGTATGAATTTAATCATGTATCTGAGCATGTTTATTTTATGATTTTGCTTTTGCCCAATCCGTTTCTTGAATATACACACACTGTTTACCCACTTGTTATTTTTGCCACTGTTCTTGGCCTCACACTCTTGTACACACTTTGTCACTGTGTTCTTGATAGTGCATCACTATACCTGATTCTGAATCTTTGCTCTTGTTTCTGTTTTCTGTGTTTTCTCCAGATTCCTGACTTCAATTCTTGTCTCCATAGTCTTATTTTTGGGATTTGTTGTAGAACCCACGAATTTTAGGATAAAACTGAAACAAACTTCACTTAGATCTTCAAAATTTCTTGCCCCATCATTCTTCTAGGTTTTGCCGAGGTCCCTCCAACCTTTACAAAACACACCCTTTTGAAATCCAACACCTTCCCCCCAAGCTGACATCATGGGTATGTGGAGGCATAGGGTAGACACCCTAACTAAGTTAGAATACTTTAGGCAGGAGTTTTCCATCCCGGCTGACGTTTACCTTAGGTTGGCTGGGGAGGACGATGCCATCATGCCCACAGTTGGCTCCATGCCCTTCCCAATTGTAGCTTTCATAGAGTGTGGACTTAGGCTTCCTCTCGACATCCTTTTCCGAGAAGTCCTTCACTACTATAAACTTAACCCAATGCAATTAGCCATTAACTCCTACAGAGTCATCAATGGTATCATAGCCCTAGCTAGCCAAGAAAATGCTAGGGTAACTTTAGCCGACATACAATACTGTTACACTATGTGTGGCCTTAAGTTAGAAAAAGGCTACATTTACTACTTTAAGTTGAGGTCCACAAAATACAAACTCGTTGCCGACCTCCCAGACTCCAACAAGGGAGCTGGGGACGATTACCTCATTGTTTCAGGCAACTGGGAGTTCGTTCCAGACGAGGACCTTCACCTCTACCCTCTTAGCCGTACATTATTCAAAGAGGGAGATGGTAAGAACCAAGTGTTACATTTACTTGCTTTCAAGTCTTTAATACTTTGCTCCTTCTATATGTTCCGACGTTTGTTTTTTCTTGCAGTTTTTCCACAGCCACCCAAGGACTTTCGCAAGTCATTCTTTCCTAGCAAGGACCTCAAAAAGCTATTGGATTTGCCAGTTGAGCGGCGGAGAGCTCCTTTGCTGCTCAACTTCATCCCGACTTACAAGTCGGGGCTTTCCGACGTCCCAAAGAAGAAGAAAAACAAGTCTCCCCCTTCTGCCATAACTCTTCCAACAGTTTCATCACCTCGGCCAGATCAGGGATTAACCTCCAATCTAGCAGAGCAACCGTCGACCTTGGCTCCACAACTGATCCCTTCATCCCAACGTAAACGTCGACGTCGAACTGTCATTACTGCCGAGATGGGTCGCAAGAAAGCTGTTGTAGACGACCTCCTTACCGACATCCCCAACACTGTCACCACATAACCTTCTCCATCCCAGTCTCAACCAAAACCAAAACCCAAAAGACTGAAGAAGGCCCAACCTAAGGCAACGGTGACTCAGATCGACTCTGAGGATACCTTGCCGATCTCCAAAATTGTCGAGGCAGAAAAGAGTGCCTCCGCAGTTGAAAAAAGGCATGCCGAGGCTGCACCCTCTGAATCAACCAGGTCAAAGAGACCGAGGTCCGAGTCGGCAACAATCTTGGGCTCTCTGAAGTCCGATGCCCCCTGGGCCCCCCCAATCACAATTGAAGACAAGCCGGTCAGAGCTAGTGACAGTGCCGACGACATTGAAGTCGGCGTTGCCCTCTCTACCGCCTTGCTCTTTCCCAATGATCTCAATCGCCGAGATGAGTGAGTACGAAAAATTTGCTTTGATGTTGCAACGCTCAGTACAAGTAAGCCCTTAACACATGGTAATTTTTTATTTTTTGCTATTTCATACTTAGAGAGTTTTACTAACTTATTTTTTCCATTTCTTCTAGGCGATCCAGCATGGCCACTCCTTCGCGATGCAAGCCTTTGCCATCAAGAAGGAGTTGGCCAACAAGACCAGGGAGGCTGCTGGCTTGCAGAAGACCATCAACAGGGCTGAGGCAAAGATGAAAACCTTGACAGATCAGGCCGAGGTAGCCAAGAAAGCTCAGGATGAGGCCGAGGAAAAGATTGATGCTGCAGAGGCCATTGCCAAGGTTCTTGCGGCCGAAAAGAAAGAGGCTGAGGCAACGATGGTCGAGGCCTAAAAAGAGCTTCAAGATGCCCTAGCCATGAAAGAGGCCGAGATCAAAGCGGCAGATGAGAAAGCGTATACCGAGGGGGCAACCGACGTCAAGGAAGATTACAAGAAACAAGTGAAGCAGGCATGCAATAAGGGTTTCTCCTAAAAGAGTTGGCTGTCCTCGAGGACTCTCCCCTCAAGAACGACGGCAACCTCGTCCTATCATTCCCTCCATCTCCAAGCTAGTCCGACACGAAACTGAGTCTGAGGATCAGGCTAAGGCCGAGAAGAAAGAAGAGGTTGTTGGGGCCAAGTTCCCAACTTTGAATGAGCAAGTCTTGGACTTGACTCAGGATGAGGAAGACGAGGTCTCAAAAGAAGCCATCCCCGAGAAGACAACATCTGACGCGCCTATCGCCGAGAAGAGCATCGACCAAACTCTCTAAGAGATTGATGCCGAGCTCGCGGCTGAGAAGGCTGCCGAGAAGAGTTCTCAGATGTCTTCCAAGCCCCAAACTGATGCTGATGCCGAATTGTCTAGTCTTCATATTTTTCCTTTGTAATGTAAGCTTTAATTTAGCCGACGTGCCAGTTTTGTAATCTGAACAACTATCCTTCAATGTCAGGCCGAAGTGCCTTTTTTCCTTATCTGAATGCACTCTCAAGTTTCTTCTTTCAATGTGATTGTATGTCTGTCTTCCTTTTACTATCTTGTATGATTCTCGGTGTGGAATACTTCGGTTATTCCTGCTAAGAGTTTATTTCGGCAAGTACATAGGTACTTCTTTCAATACAATCTTGGCTTAACTTGTAATTTTTTTCTTAAAAATTTCAACAAGTGTTTAAACCAATCTTCCTTTAACATAACCTCAGATTCATTTCAACTAGTAAATTTTTCATAAAATTTCAACAAGTGTTAAACATGACCTCGGTTTAACTTCAACTTGTAAATTTTTCATAAATTTCAACAAGTGTTAAAACCAATTTTAGCTTGTAAATTCCACCTTCCAAGTACCATTCTCCAACTCTTTGCCCCTTAATGTGAACTTAAGTTTCACTTGGGTTCTCATTAAGCATGTGGCTTTGACCTCGTTGCCGAGGTGATATTCAAATAAAGACTGGCCGAGGTTACCAACCTTGGTCTCTAACTTAATTTCAACAACATCGCCATGTTACTGATCAGTCATACTACACAAGTTGAAAAAATCAAGCTAAGACTTTATTATTACTTCGGCTAATAACAAGAAAATTAAAAAACAAAAAATCTAATGATAAAAAAACTTCAGATTGCAAGTATTCCAAGGTCTTAGCAACTCTTTGCCTTCGCTGTCTTCAAGCCTATATGCCTCATTACCCAGGACCGAGATGATTCTATAAGGTCCCTCCCAGTTTGGGCCAAGCTTGCCCTCTCTGGGATCCTTCTTGTTGCCGACGACCTTTCTTAGGACGAGGTCCCTAACTTGGAACTCTCGTGGGTTAACCTTTCTGTTGTAAGCCTTGGCAAGCTGCTACTGGTATGCCCCCAGCTAAATTGTTGCTTTCTCTCTTCTTTCTTCTAGTAGGTCCAGATCTCGGGCTAAGAATGCATCATTAGACCCATTCTCCACTCCCTGGGTTCTGATCCCTGCGATGCCGACCTCTAATAGGATTACTGCCTCTATGCCAAAAGCCTTGGCAAATGGGGATTCCCCAGTTGATCTTCTCGGCGTCGTGTGATATGCCCAGAGTACACTGGGCAACTCATCCACCCATTTTTCCTTTGCTGCTTCCAGCCTTTTCTTGATCCCATCCAAGATGACCTTATTGGATGCTTCTGCTTGACCATTACTCTGAGGAAAGCTTGGAGTAGAGTAATAATTCTTGATCTTGTACTTTGCACGGAAGCTCTTGATTAGCTTACTATCAAATTGTGTACATTGTCTGCAATTATTGCTCTTGGGATCCCAAATCTAGTGATGATGTTCTTCCATATGAAGTTCTTGACATCAATGTTCCGAATCTTTACAAGGGGTTCAGCTTCGACCCACTTGGTGAAGTAATCTGTTGCCACTAGCAAGTACTTCCTTTGTCCAGTTGCTTGAGGCAGTTGTCCAACAAGATCCATGTCCCATTGTGCAAATGGTCAAGGGCTAGATATTGGGTTTAAGTCTGCTGCTGGTTGATGTATCAAAGGTGCAAATCTCTGGCACTTTTCACACTTCTTGACATAAGCTTCAGCATCTTTTTGCATATAGGGCCACCAGTACCCCTGAGTAATGGCCCTGTGAGCAAGTGACTTACCCCCAGTATGGCTTCTACATACTCCTTCATGTATTTCATACAAGAAGTCATCAACAAGTGAAGGATGCACACACCTCAAAAGGAGACCAGTAAAAGACCTTCTGTAGAGATACCCCTCTACGGTCAGACTGAATCTTGCCGACTTCAGTCTGATCTTGTGTACTTCTTTATGATCATCTGGCAGTTTTTCTTCTTTGAGAAATGCTATTATTGCATCCATCCAGCTTGGTCCCATCTCCACACACATTGCTTCATGCTCTGTGTTCAGTGATTCTATGCTTGGACCTGATAAGTAGTCCACCATTATCGTCCTTGCCTCTCCAGGTTTTATTGCACTAGCCAGGTTGGCCAAAGCATCAGCATGGCTATTGTCATCTCGGCTGACCTACTGTAGTCGGCAATTCTGGAATAAGGCCACTAGTCTGCCTACCTCCTTTACATAGGCTGACATCCTTTCATCTCGGGCTGCGTATTCGCCTGTTGCCTGGTTGACGATAAGCTGGGAGTCACAGAAGACTATTACCTTGCCAGTTTCCATTGCTACTGTCAGTTTTAATCCTGCGATCAGTGCTTCATACTCTGCTTCATTGTTTGAGGCTCTAAACCCCAAACGAATGGATTGTTCTAGTACCTGCCCATCTAGCGATACTAGCACTACTTCTGCCCCTGCTCCTTGTCGGTTTGAACTCCCATCGACAAACAGCCGCAAGGAGTCACCGATGTAAATACTGCATGGCCTGAGTTTCTCTTCTTTCCTCTGTTTGGCTATCCCCATCTAGGTTCCTCCTTGTTCACCTCGGTTCAACAAAGCCCAATATGTGATGACACCTGGTGTGAACTCGGCCAAAACTTGGCCTTTGATTGTTGTTCTAGGTCTGAATTCTAGGTCATATTGGCCCAATACCACTGCCCATCTAACTATTCTGCCTATCAGATCTCCCTGATGCAACAGGGATTTCAAGGGATGCTTAGTTAACACCACAATTTTGTGGACTTGAAAGTAATGATTCAGCTTCTTGGAAGCCATTACTAAAGCCAGTGTTAACATCTCTAAGGATAGATATCTGGTCTCTACATCCGCTAGGGTCTTACTCACGTAATAAACTGTCCTTTGCTTTCCTTTTTCTTCTCTGATTGCTACTGCGCTCACTACATGTTCTGAAACTGCCAAGTACAAGAACAACTCCTTTCCTGGTACTGGATTTGAGAGAACTAGAGCTGTGGTTAAATACTTCTTCAAGTCGTCCAAGGCGACTTCGCACTCTTCTGTCCATAAGAAGTCTGTGGCTTTTTTCACTAAGCTGAAGAAAGGTTTACATTTGTCGGAGCTTCTGCTTATGAATCTATTCAGGGCTACAGCCCTTCCAATCAACATCTACACTTGCTTTGCCAATGTTGGGCTCTCCAACTCCAAAATGGCCTTGATTTGATCGGGGCTAGCCTCAATGCCCCTTCTGGTAACTAAGTATCCTAAGAACTTAGTAGACCCGATTCCAAATACGCACTTCGATGCATTGAGTCGGAGCCGATATGTTCTAAGGATGTCAAAAACTGCCTTTAGGTCGGCCAGATGATTTTCAGGTTCCTTAGTCTTCCCAACTATGTCATCTATGTATACCTCCACTGTTCTGCCTATTAGATGCCTGAATATCTTGGTCATTAATCTCTAGTAAGTTGCTCCTACATTTTTCAACCCAAAAAGGCATCACTCTGTAGCAATATAGCCCTTTTGGGGTGATGAATGCAGTCTTCTCCTCATCTGGGGGATACATAGCTATCTGATGGTACCCTCTGTATGCATCGAGGAAGCTCATCCTTTCATGCCTTGAAGTGGCATCCACCAATTGGTCAATCTTGGGTAGTGGGAAACTGTCTTTGGGACAAGCCTTGTTCAGGCTGGTGAAGTCCACACAGACCCTCCACTTCACATTCTTCTTCTTCACAACCACCGTGTTTGATAACCATGTCGGGTAATTTACCTCTCGAATGGCCTTGGCCTCTAGAAATTTATCCACCTCATCTTTTACTACCTCGACATGCATCAACGTCAGCCTTCTTGCTCGCTGGATGACATATTTAGCCGACCTGTCCACATTTAGTTTATGGCAAGTGGCCTTGGGGTTAATGCCAGGCATCTCGTACGGCGTCAAGGCAAACACCTCAAGGTTTGCTCTCAAGAATGCCTCTAGCACTTTTTCTCTTCCTCGGCCAAGCCCGAGCCGAGAAGGAAGTAGCGCTCCTCATCCCCTTGATGGACAAGGACTTTTTTCAGGGCTTCCTCACTCTTCTCGACTGGCTCTTTGTCGACGTCCTCTAGGACTTCCATGTCCTCATTTTCAATCTCTGCTGGTTCTGCTTCTCGTATGTTGCAAGTGGATTTCATTGCTGCCATGGAATAATTTTTTGCCTGTACTTGATCCCCTCTGACCTCCTCAATCTCGTGTTGGGAACCGCAACAGCTGGTGCAATATTGAGGGAACAGCCCCCATTGCATGCATCTATGGCCTTCCCAGGATAGCATTGTAAGGGGAGGGAGTGTCAATTACTGTGAACTCAGTTTTTATCTTCTTGGTGCCAGCCTGCACCTCCAAGCTAACTGCTCCCAGGGGCCATATCGGCGTTCCATTGAACCCGATCATTGGACTATTGGATTGTTCAAGATCATCTTGGTGGAGGCCAAGCTCCTTGTAACACCTGACATACATGATGTCACAAGAGCTGCCCTAATCGATCAGAATTCGCTTTACCTGGCATTCTCAAATCTGGAGGGATATTACCAGGGCATCGTTGTGTGGATGCTACACCATCTTCATGTCTTCCTTAGTAAAGGACACCACTGGTCCCTGGTACTCGTCTGCTCTAGACCTTTTCTGCCTGACCTGGTACACTTGTTGCAACTGTTTCACCTTCTGAGTCTGTCCACGTATTTCATTCTCATTGACCTTCGAGTGAATCACATTGATCACCGGAGGTCCGCCTGCCTGCGGTTGTGGTGCTGAAAGAGGCGGTGTTGCCGGTGCCTGAGGCAATCTTGCTTGCTCTTCCCTTATTCTAGCCTCGTCTACAAGGTCCCTTAAATGACATTGTCTTACCAGGTCTTCCAGATGTGTTTTCAGGGCTCTACACCCTTGAGTCAAATACCCATCTTCATTGTGGTAAGCACAGTGCTTGCCAAAGCTTCTTCCCATAAATTTACCAGGAGCCCTTACTGGTGCTCTGTAATAGGGCTGATTTTGGATTTTCTCTAAGATTTTGTAAATTGGGATTCAGAATATGGTTGTGACTGCCTATGCAGCCCTTAATCCTATTTCTGGCTTATTGTATCCGCCTTTACCTCAGCCTCGCTTTGGCGAGCCATTTCCCTTCTCTTGTTTCGACGCCTTTGTCCCCGGCGTGTCGTCCTCGGCCCTCGCGTACTTCTTAATTCTGGCCATCAGTTTCTCTATACTTTTGGGCAGTGTCTTTGCCAATGATTTTCGAAGTAAACAATCATCTTTCAGGCCGTTCTTAAAAGACACAAGAGCCACCTCTTGGTTGTATCCTGGTACCTGGTTAAATACCTCATAGTACCTTTTGGCATAGGCCCTAAGGTTTTTATCCTCACTGATTCTCAGAGCCATCAGGGAGTTCACCCTTAATGGTTGTAGTTTGTTTGTCACAAACCTAGCCACGAACATCTCGGCTAGGCCTTCCTAGGTTTTCACAGTTCCTTTTGGCAACTAGTGAAACCAGTCCGATGCTATTTCCCCGAAGGACGAGGGGAACACCTTGCAAAGTAATGGCTCGTTCCTGGTGTATAGTGCCGTTGAGTTCAGGTACAAGCCGACGTGAAAGTTGGGGTCCGACTTATCGTCGTATATCTGGAACCTCGGCATACTGAACCTTTTCGGGGCCTCAAATTTGTCCAACTCTACCGAAAACGGCGTTCTCGGCTTAACCGGGGAGGTTACCTCAGCATTTTGTTGCTTCCTCTGGAGGTAATCCCATAGATCCTCCTTGGTCCGTCCTGGAGCTCGGCTATCTCCAGATTTCAGCCTTTTCGGCGCGCTGCTTCTGGTATCATTGTGAGTCCTCTTGGACTTCTCTTCGTTAGTTGCGTCAAAACAGAGTTCCTTCCCCTGAACATGCCGATGTTCCTTGGGGTCAGCTTCTTTGGTACGATGCGTCCTCCGGGAATCTCCCTTTATTGACTCTCCTCGCTCAACCTCCTTTGAAGGCCGGTGAGAGTGTTCCTTGGTCCTGATGTGCTGGAGGGCTACGGGGACTATTTTCTACCCTCTCTTCTGGGCATTGTTCTTGGCCGCTGCAATCAACGTGTCTTGTAGCGGGAACGGTGGCTGCACGATGTTGTTCTGCATCATGAAATTGACGACCGTTTGCAAGTCTACCAATTTGTTCGCCATCCCCTTCATCTCTTCGTCCCTTCGCAGGCATCTATCTTTCCATACCTAGAGGTCCTCCTCGTTATAATACCCGCTTCGGTCTGATTTCTTTGGTACGTCGCTTTCCTGGACGACGTCCTTTTCTCCATGATTCTTATCACGAGTCTCTTTGTTGCAGTTGTCTTCTTCGACGTCAAGGTCAATATGTTTCCCACTCCCAGTAGGGATGTCCTTCTCAACCTTTTCTTTTCGTCCGTTGTTGGCCATCTATTCTTCTTTCGTTTCCACAGATGGCGCCAAATTGTGTATGATAACCAAATTGTGTGTGTCAATTTCCGACCACACTGCCAAACAAGTACTCAGCTGGAGAATACTGACAGAATAGATTAAGCCAAAACGACCTGTCAACAAAAAGAAAAGATTCCGACAGTGGTTCGTCCACCCGAGGGCACTCCGACGATTAAGTCAGTTATCTCTCAAAGATAACAAACCCAGGGGCCATATCGGCGTTCCATTGAACCCGATCATTGGACTATTGGATTGTTCAAGATCATCTTGGTGGAGGCCAAGCTCCTTGTAACACCTGACATACATGATGTCACAAGAGCTGCCCTAATCGATCAGAATTCGCTTTACCTGGCATTCTCAAATCTGGAGGGATATTACCAGGGCATCGTTGTGTGGATGCTACACCATCTTCATGTCTTCCTTAGTAAAGGACACCACTGGTCCCTGGTACTCGTCTGCTCTAGACCTTTTCTGCCTGACCTGGTACACTTGTTGCAACTGTTTCACCTTCTGAGTCTGTCCACGTATTTCATTCTCATTGACCTTCGAGTGAATCACATTGATCACCGGAGGTCCGCCTGCCTGCGGTTGTGGTGCTGAAAGAGGCGGTGTTGCCGGTGCCTGAGGCAATCTTGCTTGCTCTTCCCTTATTCTAGCCTCGTCTACAAGGTCCCTTAAATGACATTGTCTTACCAGGTCTTCCAGATGTGTTTTCAGGGCTCTACACCCTTGAGTCAAATACCCATCTTCATTGTGGTAAGCACAGTGCTTGCCAAAGCTTCTTCCCATAAATTTACCAGGAGCCCTTACTGGTGCTCTGTAATAGGGCTGATTTTGGATTTTCTCTAAGATTTTGTAAATTGGGATTCAGAATATGGTTGTGACTGCCTATGCAGCCCTTAATCCTATTTCTGGCTTATTGTATCCGCCTTTACCTCAGCCTCGCTTTGGCGAGCCATTTCCCTTCTCTTGTTTCGACGCCTTTGTCCCCGGCGTGTCGTCCTCGGCCCTCGCGTACTTCTTAATTCTGGCCATCAGTTTCTCTATACTTTTGGGCAGTGTCTTTGCCAATGATTTTCGAAGTAAACAATCATCTTTCAGGCCGTTCTTAAAAGACACAAGAGCCACCTCTTGGTTGTATCCTGGTACCTGGTTAAATACCTCATAGTACCTTTTGGCATAGGCCCTAAGGTTTTTATCCTCACTGATTCTCAGAGCCATCAGGGAGTTCACCCTTAATGGTTGAGTCAGGGTTTCCTAAATTTTCCCAAAATAAAATATTTAGGTGGCGACTCTGTATTTGGCAAAGCAGTCCATGTTTGGTACTTCTTTACAAAAAATATGTTTTCCAAAAATGATTTACCAGACTTGGACTCTTTGATGATTCATCGGTCTTGCATTGCACTCTGCGAGATTAGATACAGGACCGTGACATTTGAGTCCTGAACTGTAGTGAGCCCAAATGAACGAAACGGGATTCCCTCCCAGGACATTCGGGGACGTTTACATCATCACAGTTCAATCTTCCCAGTCTCAACCCAAACCGAAACCAAAGAGGTTGAAGAAAGCCCAAGCCAAGGCAACGGTAACTCAGATCGACTCTGAGGACACCTTGCCAATGTCAAAAATGGATGAGGTAGAAAAAAGTGCCTCTGCCGCCGAAAAGAGGCTTGCAGAGGCTGCTCCCTCTAAATCGATCCGGTCAAAGAAGCCGAGGTCAGAGTCTGTGACAACCTTGCGGACCATGAAATTTGATGCCCCCTAGGCCCCTCCAATCACCATTGAGGACAAGCCAGTCAGAGTCGGCGACAACGCGACTGACATTGAAGTCGGTGTCGCCCTCTCTACTGCCTTGCTCCTTCCCAAAGACCTCGAACGCAATGCCGAGGTCATCTAATACGAAAATTTCGCTCTGCAGTTATGGCACTCCGTACAAGTAAGCCCCTAATACTTGTTACTTTTCTATTTTTTCCATACTTAAAGAGTTTTACTAACTTTTTGTTTTTCCCATTTCTTCTAGGCGATCTAGCACGCCCACTCCTTCGTGATGCAGGCCTTCGACATTAAAAAGAAGTTGGTTCGCAAGACGAAGGAGGCTGTTGGTTTGCTTAAGACCATCAATAAAGCCGAGGCCAAGATGAAGACATTGATAGATCAGGCTAAGACAGCCAAACAGGCCCAAGACGAGGCCGATGAGAGGGCAGGAGCTGCTGAGGCCGTTGCTAAGGTCCTCGAAGCCGAGAAGAAAGAGGCCGAAACAAAGACCGCCGAAGCCCAAGCTGAGCTCATTGCTGCCTTGGCCACAAAGGACGCTGAGATCAAGGCAGTAGATGAAAAAGCATACGTCGAGGGGGCAGCCAACGTCCGTAAGGACTACAAGAAGCAAGTGAAGCAGGCATGTAACAAGGGTTTCACCCTTGGTTGGATGGCTGCTCTAAAGGAGTTTGCTATCCCTGAGGACTCTCCTCTCAAGAATGCCAGTAACCTCATCCTGCCATTCCCTCTCTCTCCAAGCCAGTCTGAGGATCAGGCTGATGCCGAGAAGAACAAAAAAGCTGTTGGGGTCAAGTCCCCAACTCTGAATGAGCAAGTCTTAGACTTGACTCAGGATGAGGAGGACAAGGTCCAAAAGACCACCTCTGAGGCCGGGGTAGAAACTCCAAACAAGAGCTTGGATGAATCGCTGCGTGAAATCGACGCCGAGGTCCAAGTTGATAAATCTGCCCAGCTGTCTGCCGAGGCTGACACAACGCCAATTGCCGAGGCAGGGCAGACTGTGGAAAATGCATAAATCTTAGTTTTTCCTGCTTTTAGTACTTGCTCTCTTTTGGACAGTTGTAAATCTCTTTGCTTTGAACAATGTTAATTTTGTATTTGGCCGATGTGCCACTTTTGTAATCTGAACAAGTAGTCTCTTTGTAGGCCGAAGTGCCATTTTTCTTCTTTTAATGCAAGTACAACTTCTTCTTTTTTTGACTAAGTGCTTGAATGCTTGTCTTCCTTTACTGCTTTGTATGATTCCATACTTAGAGTATTTTGCATGTCTTTAAAGTACACCTCAACTGTGCCATCTCTTCGGGGAAAAATACCTCGGATATACCCACTGACTTCTTTGGCTTTTTCGTAGAAACATTTTCATAAGTGTTTATTTGCTACTTCACTTTCTGTTATCAAGACTTCTGTCTTCCATTATTTTTCCAAGTCTTGGTAACATTGTAATCTCGGCAAGTACGTAGATACTTCTTTTAACATAACATTGGCGTAACTTCAACTTGTAAATTTTTCTGTAAATTTCAACAAGTGTTAAACCAACTTTTTTTTAACACAACCTTGGTTTAACTTCAGCTTGTAAATTTTTCTTAAAATTTCATTAAGTGTTAAACTAACTTCCTTTCAACTTGACATCTGCTTAACTTCAACTTGTAAATTTTTCTTAAAACTTCAACAAGTGTTAAACCAACTTTAGCATGTAAACTCCAACTTCCAAGCATTATTCTCCAACTCTCTTTCTAATGTGAACTTAAGTTTTACTTATGTTCACATGAAGCATGTGTACCAATGATCTTAGTGCCGAGGTCACTTATGTTCACTTATGTTCACATTAACATTGTACTAATCTAACTGACATGTACTTAATATCTTTCAAAGTGTTCATTATGTCGATCCAACAAATCCAACTTAGTTCAACTCCATTATATGCAAGTATGGTTCAACTCTGCCATATAATGAATCTAAGTTATTCGTCATATTTTAATCAGAAACATCGCCAACCTAGTTCAACTCTATTATATGCAAGTATAATTCAACTCTGCCATATAATAAGTCAAAGTTATTCATCATGTTTCAATCAGAAACATCCCTAACTTAGTTCAACTCTATTGTATGCAAGTGTAATTCAACTCTGCCGTATAATGAGTCTAAGTTATTCATCACGTTTCAATTGGAAACATCGCCATAGAACTATTCAGTCCAGTCACACAATTTCAATTTTACCAAACTAGAACTTTATTAATGCCTTGGCTAAATATAACATGAACAGATAATCTAATGATAAAAAAACTTCAAATTGCAAGTGTTCCAGGGTCTTGGAAACTCTTTGCCTTCACTGCCTTCAAGCCGATATGCACCATTGGTGGCGACCGAGATGATTTTGTAAGGCCCCTCCCAATTTGGGCCAAGCTTGCCCTCTCTGGGATCCTTTCTGTTGCCGACGACCTTTCTCAAGACGAGGTCCCCAACTTGAAACTGTCTTGGGTTAACCTTCTTGTTGCAAGCCTTAGCAAGTTGTTGCTGGTATACCCCCAGCTGAATTGCTGCTCTCTTCCTTCTTTCTTCCAGTAAGTCCAGATCTCGGACCAAAAATGCATCATTAGTCCCATTTTTCACTCCCTGGGTTCTGATCCCTGGGATGCCGACTTCCAATGGGATTACTGCCTCTGTGCCATAAGCCATAACAAATGGGGATTCTCCAGTTGATCTTCTCGGTGTAGTCCGATATGCCTAGAGTACACTGGGCAACTCATCCACCCACTTTCCCTTTGCTGTTTCTAGCCTCTTCTTAATCCCATCCAATATAGTTTTGTTGGTTGCTTCTGCTTGTCCATTGCTTTGAGGGAAACTTGGAGAGGAATAGTAATTCTTGATCTTGTACTTTGCACAGAAGCTCTTGATTAGCTTACTGTCAAACTGCGTTCCATTATCTGCTATTATTGCCCTTGGGATCCTAAACCTTGTGATGATGTTCTTCCATATGAAGCTCTTCACATCAACATCTCGAATCTTTGCAAGGGGTTTAGCTTCCACCCACTTGGTGAAGTAATCTTCTGCCACTAGTAGGAATTTCCTTTGTCCAGTCGCTTGAGGCGGCTGTCCAACAAGATCCATGCCCCATTAGGCAAATGGCCAAGGATTGGACACTGGGTTCAAATTTGCTGCTGGTTGGTATATCAAAGGTGCAAATCTCTGACACTTCTCACACTTTCTGACATAGGCTTCAGCATCTTTCTGCATATAGGGCCACCAGTACCCCTGAGTAATGGCCTTATGGACAAGTGACCTGCCCCCAGTGTGGCTTCCATATACTCTTTCATGTATCTCATACAAGAAGTCTTCAACAAGTGAAGGATGCACACACCTCAAAAGGGAACTAGTAAAAGACCTTCTGTAGAGATGTCCCTTTGCTGTCAAACTGAATCTTGCTGACTTCAGTCTGATCTTGTGTGCTTCTTTATGATCATCTGGCAGTTTTCCTTCTTGAAGGAATGCCATTATTGCATCCATCCAGCTTGGTCCCATCTCCACACACATTGCTTCATGCTCTGTGTTCAGTGATTCTATGCTTGGACCTAACAAGTAGTCGACCATTATCGTCCTTGCCTCTCCAGGTTTTATTGCACTAGCTAGGTTGGCCAGAGCATCAGCATGGCTATTGTCATCTCGGCTAACCTGTTGTAGTCTATAATTCTGGAATAAGGCCACTAGTCTGCCTACCTCTTTTACATAGGCCAACATCGTTTTACCTCAGGCTGCGTATTCGCTTGTTGCCTGGTTGACGATAAGTTGGGAGTCACAGAAGACTATTACCTCGTCAGCTTCCATTGCTACTGCCAGTTTTAATCCTACGATCAGTGCTTCATACTCTGCTTCATTGTTTGAGGCTCTAAACCCCAAACGAATGGATTGTTCCAATACCTACCCATCTAGCGATACTAGCACTACTCCTGCCCCCGCTCCTTGTCGGTTTGAACTCCCATCGACAAACAGCCGGAAAGAGTCACCGATACAAATACTGCATGGCCTGAGTTTCTCTTCTTTCCTCTGTTTGGCTATCCCCATTTGGGTTCCTCCTTGTTCACCTCGGCTCAACGGAGCCCGATGTGTGATGGCGCCTGGTGTGAACTCGGCCACTAAATCGGCCAAAACTTGGCCTTTGATTGCTGTTCTGGGTCTAAATTCTAGGTCATATTGGCCCAACACCACTGCCCATCTGGCTATTCTGCCTGTCAGAACTCCCTGCTGCAACAGGGATTTCAAGGGATGCTTAGTTAACACCACAATTTTGTGGGCTTGAAAGTAATGATTCAGCTTCTTGGAAGCCATTACTAAAGCCAGTGTTAACTTTTCCAAGGGTAGATATCTGGTCTTTACATTCGCTAGGGTCTTACTCACATAGTAAACTGCCCTTTGCTCTCCTTTTTCTTCTCTGATTACTACTGCACTCACTGCATGTTCTGAAACTACCAAGTACAAGAACAACTTCTCTCTTGGTACTGGATTTGAGAGAATTGGAACTGTGGTTAAATACTTTTTCAAGTCGTCCAAGGCGACTTCGCACTCTTCTGTCCATAAGAAGTCTATGACTTTTTTCACTAAGCTGAAAAAAGGTTTACATTTGTCAGAGCTTCTGCTTATGAATCTATTCAGGGCTGCAGCCCTTCCAGTCAACATTCGCACTTGCTTTGCCGATGTTGGGCTCTCCAACTCCAAAATGACCTTGATTTGATTGGGGCTAGCCTTAATGCCCTTTCTGGTAACTAAGTATCCTAAGAACTTACCAGACCTGACTCCAAATGCGAACTTCGATGCATTGAGTCGGAGTCGATATGTTCTAAGGATATCAAAAACTACTTTTAGGTCGGCCAGATGATTTTTAGGTTCCTTGGTCTTTACAACCATGTCATCTATGTATAGCTTCACTGTTCTGCCTATTAGATGCCTGAATATCTTGGTCACCAATCTCTGGTAAGTTGCTCCTGCATTTTTCAATCTAAAAGGCATCATTCTGTAGCAATATAGCCCTTTTGGGGTGATGAATGCAGTCCTCTCCTCATCTGGGGGGTACATAGCTATCTGATGGTACCCTCTATATGCATCCAGGAAGCTCATCCTTCCATGCCCTGAAGTGGCATCCACCAATTGGTCAATCTTAGATAGTGGGAAACTGTCTTTGGGACAAGCCTTGTTCAGGCTGGTTAAGTCTACACAGACCCTCCACTTCTCATTCTTCTTATTCACAACCACCGTGTTTGACAACCATGTCGGGCAATTTACCTCTCGAATGGCCTTGGCCTCCAGAAGTTTAGCCACCTCCTCTTTTACTACCTCGACATGCATCAACGTTGGCCTTCTTGCTCGCTGGATGACAGGTTTAGCCGACCTGTCCACATTTAGTTTATGGCAAGTGACCTCGGGGTTAATGCCAGGCATCTCGTACGGCGTCTAGGCAAACACCTCAAGGTTTGCTCTCAAGAATGCCTCTAGCCTTTTTTCCTCATCCTCAAGCCCGAGCCGAGAAGGAAGTAGCGCTCTTCATCTCCTTGCTGGACAAGGACTTTCTTCAGGGCTTCCTCACTCTTCTCGGCTGGCTCTTTGCCGACGTCCTCCAAGACTTCTATGTCCTCATTTTCAATCTCTGCTGGTTCTGCTTCTCATATGTTGCAGGTGGATTTTATTACTGCCATGGAGTAAATCTTTGCCTGTACTTGATCCCCTCTGACCTCTTCAACCCCGTGCTCTGTTGGGAACCGCAATAGTTGTTGCAATGTTGAGGGAACAACCCCCATTGCATGCAGCCATGGCCTTCCCATGATAACATTGTAAGGGGAGGGAGTGTCAATTACTGTGAACTCAGTTTTTATCTTCTTGGTGCCAACCTGCACCTCCAAGCTAACTGCTCCTAGGGGCCATGTCGGCGTTCCATTGAACTCGACCATTGGACCATTGGATTGTTCCAGATCATCTTGGTAGAGGCCAAGCTCCTTGTAACACCTGACATACATGATGTCACAAGAGCTGTCCTGACCGATCAGAATTCGCTTTATCTGGCATTCTCTAATCTGAAGGGATATTACCAGGGCATCGTTGTGTGGATGTTGCACCATCTCCAGGTCTTCCTCAATAAAGGACACCACTGGTCCCTGGCATTCGTCTGCTCTAGGTCTTTTCTGCCTGACCTGGTACACATGTTGCAAGTGTTTCACCTTCTAAGTCTCCCCACGTATTTTGTTCTCATTGACTTTCGAATGAATCACATTGATCACCCAAGGTCCGCCTGCCTGCGGTTGTGGTGCTGGAGGAGACGGTGTTACCGGTGCCTGAGGCAGTCTTGCTTGCTATTCCCTTGTTCTGGCCTCGTCTACAAGGTCCTTAAATGACCTTGTCATACCAGGTCTTCTAGATGTGCCTTCAGGGCTCTGTATCCCTGAGTCAGATACCCATCTTCATTGTGGTAAGCACAGTGCTTGCCAAGGCTTCTTCCCATAAATTCACCAGGAGCCCTTACTGGTGCTCTGTAATATGGCTGATTTCGAATTTTCTCCAAGACTCTGTAAATTAGGATTCGGAATATGGTTGTGACTGCCTGTGCAGCCCTTAATCCTATTTCTGGCTTATTGTATCCGCCATTACCTCGGCCTCGCTTTGGCGAGGCGTTTCCCCTCTCTTGTTTCGACACCTTTGTCCCCAGCGTGTCTTCCTTGGCCCTTGCGTACTTCTCAATTCTGGCCATCAGCTCCTCCATGCTTTTTGGCAGTGTCTTTGCCAATGATTTTCGAAGCAAACAATCATCTTTCAAGTCGTTCTTAAAAGACACGACCGCCACCTCTTGGTTGCATCCTGGTATCCGGTTGAATACCTCATAGTACCTCTTGGCATAGGCCCAAAGGCTTTCATCCTCACTGATTCTCAGAGCCATTAGGGAGTCCACCCTTAAGGGCTATAGTTTGTTTGTCACAAACCTAGCCACGAACATCTTAGCTTGGCCTTCCCAAGTTTTCACAGTTCCTTTCGATAACTTGTGAAACCAGTTCGACGCTATTTCCCTGAAGGACGAGGGGAACACCTTGCAAAGTAATGGCTCGTTCCCGGTGTATAGTACCATCGAGTTCAGGTACAAGCCGACGTGAAAGTTGGGGTCTGACTTACCGTCGTATATCTGGAACCTCGGCATACTGAACCTTTTGGGGCCTCAAATTTGTCCAACTCTACCGAAAACAGTGTTCTCGGCTTAACCGGGGAGGTTACCTCAGCATTTTGTTGCTTCCTCTGGAGGTAATCCCATAGATCCTCCTTGGTCCGTCCTGGAGCTCGGCTATCTCCAGATTTCAGCCTTTTCGGCACGTTGCTTCAGGTGTCATTATGAGTCCTCTTGGACCTCTCTCCGTTAGTTGCGTCGAAACAGAGTTCCTTCCCTTGAACATGCCGATGTTCTTTGGGGTCAGCTTCTTTAGTACGATACGTTCTCCATGAATCTCCCTTCATTGATTCTCCTCGCCCGACCTCCCTTGAAGGCCAGTGAGAGTGTTCTTTGGTCCTGGTGTGATGGAGGACTATTGGGACTATTTTCTGCCCTTCCTTCTGCGTATTGTTCTTGGCCGTTGGAATCGGCGTGTCTTGCAGTGGGAATGGTGGCTGCATGACGTTGTTCTGCATCATGAAATTGACTACCATTTGTAGGTTTGCCAATTTGTCCACAATTCCCATCATCTCTTCGTCCCTCCGCAGGTATCTATCTTTCCATACCTGGAGGTCGTCCTCGTTATAATACCCGCTTCGGTCTGATTTCTTTGGTACGTCGCCTTCCTGGCCAACGTCTTTTTCTCCGTTATTCTCATCACAAGTCTCTTCGTTGCAGTTGTCTTCTTCGACGTCAAGGTCAATATGTTTCCCACTTCCAGTAGGGATGTCGTCCCCAACTTTTTCTTTTCATCCGTTGTTGGCCATCTATTCTTCTTTCGTTCCCACAGAAGGTGCCAAATTGTATGTGATAACCAAATTGTGTATGTCAATTTCCGACCACACTGCCAAACAAGTACTCAGCTGGAGAACACTGGCAGAATAGATTAAGCCTGAACGACCTGTCAACAAAAAGAAAAGATTTCGGCGGTGGTTCGTCCACCCGAGGACACTCCGACGATCAAGTCATTTATCTCTCAAAGATAGCAAAAGTGCTTAACTCACTATTCAGAATATCAAATGCGTACCTTAGACTCATGAGGGTGCCTCTCTTTTATAGCCAACACTGACCTAATCCTAATAGAAGCCTAACTTTAATGGTCTCTGGATTACTACTAAGTTGGACTCTCAGTAGGATTGGAATAAACTCTTTAAGAGTCTTATCTTTATCCAAACTGAAGTCCTCGCTTATTCTAGGACTCTTGTTCCTTATCCGCTTATCCCGAATTCCGGTATCTTCGCAGATAACCTCGGTCTATCTGAGATGATCTCGACGTCATGATCAGGACACGTGGCACCTCGGCTGGCACTTTGGTGCCACCTCGGCCATGTGTTGTCACTCAAAAATTATGTCCCCACAATTACATATGCCAAAAATATAATAGGGAGTGTTTGGAAATACACCTTTTTTTTAGTATTTTTTAATTTTTCTATAAAAAAGCTTGATAAAAAATAAAGAGATTGATTTAATAATTTTTATGATTTTTCGACTTTTAAACTAAAAAAAATACCCAAATAAGATCTAAGTACAGTTTTGGCACACAATTACATTGGATTCTGATTATAAATAAACATAATACTTACGACTTTCTTTTTTTAATAACTTTTTAATTATATGAATGGAAAAAAGTAGGAGTGGGCAACGGTTTATCCGAACCGCTCAAACCGCCCAATCCGCTCAACCCGTATATAAATGGGCAGTTTCGCAAACATAATGCGGGCGGATGCGGTTTGAAATATGACAAATTTGCGGGTTGCGGGCGGGTCGCGGTTTAAACCCGCAACCCGCAAAACCGCCCGCACTTTAATTATTATTATTATTTTTTTTTATATACCAACTTTGTAACTTTTACAGGAGCACCATTATATTCTCTATGACACTAGGATCCTTATTTTTAAGTATTTCTCAACTTTCTTAATGCCGTAGAATTATCAAGTCCTAAACTTGGTTTCTTATATGATTTTCATTGGTGATTCATCCACTTTTTCCTAATAAAATTTTCCTTCTA
>NW_021024892.1:499338-518116 GCF_004153795.1 Camellia sinensis
CTTTCTTCATTATTTGAAGGATAGGGACTTTCTTCATATTTTTACATTAAAGCTATATGTTATGATTATTTTGAGAAAATATATCATTATAAGAGGTATTGCATAATATATATATTATATTCATATTTTTGTTTGGTAATTTTTGAAAGAAAAATTATGTTGAAATGTCAACAATGTTGGCATTTTGAGATTGATTTGGAAAAATCATTTTGTATTGATAATTTTGCAAACGAAATCCGAAAAATAAAATTTAATAGTTGTATGGATTGCCTCTACATCATATTATGATTAGATTTATTTGAGAAATATAAAGTTGAATTTTTTTTATCTTTGATTTGGATTTATTTTTGAGAAAAATAAATTGAATGTTGATGAACAGGGTAAATAGCTTAAATAGGAATTATAGATTGCTTTGGATTAAAAACTCTAAAGAATGTTTTATTCGTGATATTTTGTAAAAAATGATATGTGATGATTTAAATTGTGTTAATTTTTATGAAAATAAAAATGTGAAATGTGAAATGTGGACTTTCAAACTCATAACCTTGAAAATGGTTACTATTGGGCATATTTCATAATTTTTGATGTAAATATCATGTGGTTAAGTATATTTAGTAAAAAATTGTGAAATTGTTATTGGTTAGAGATGATTGGTAAAAAATATTACCTCTTCAAATAGCTTGGCATGAAAAATGGTTATGTTTGAACATATAGTTATGTTTGAGGGATGAGGCATGTGAAGTTAGTTTTGGTATTATTAATGTTGAAATTTTTTTTAATTAATATAATAAACTTACTAATTTAGTGGATTAAATTAGTTTTGGTTAAAAGGTTATATCTGTTATGGTTAAAAGTGTCTTATTAAGATTATACCATAACTTTTGACAAAGTAGGATGGAAACGGTAATATTTAATAAGTAGGGATTTCCTTTGAGTTATATATATGTTTTTGCAAGATCTAGATGATTTTCTAAATCATCCTTTGATTTGTTTTGAAAATTGATTGTTGATTCAAGAAGATGAGAGATTTTTTTGAAAATGGGTTTACTTTCTTGTTCCTTTTAAAATAGAAATTGAGGGTTTTGAACAATGAGGATTGAAGAGAGATGTTTTTGATGACTTTTTTTCAATAAATGAAGATGAGTGATTTTTGTGAGAAAATCTAGAAATTGGGGGGTTTTTTTTAGAAAGATGTTGACAATCCTTGAAGATGTTATATTTATTTTGTGTGCCAAAATAAATGATGTTTGAAAAATTATTTATCTGTTTACATATAAATGAGGATTTTCATGGAATATGAGAATTGTTGAAGTTTTGGAAATTGTTGTTCAAAATGTTTTTTTTTTTTTTTTTGGTAAGTCAAAATGTTGATATAGTCTTGAAGTGACTAAATGGTTGAGATTACTCTAAGTGTGGGAATTTTGTTGTCCCATAGATGAATTAGAATAAAAGTATTTATATTCATCTTGAGAAATTATATTGAAATGAAAAATGAGAATTTTGATCACAATGGGAATATTGTGTGAAAGTATTGAAAGTAGAAGAAATATTACATTGTATTATTAATCATTGCATTGGCATATCAATTCATTTGATAATGATGAGATTTGAAATTTGATTTGAAATCTTTGCATTGAGAAAGGAATGTTGGGAAACAAGTTTTCATGAAATGATTTTGGGATAAATATGGTGGTAAGTCTTGCAAGGTGGTGTAGATGATAGGTGTCGAGCCTTTTAGTTAATACTGGTAAAAATGACATATTACAGGTGTCGAGCCTTCCAGTTAATATTGGTAAAAATGACAAATTGGTAGTACTTGTATAGTCTACTTGTAGACACCAGCCTAGGGATTACTTGAATCGTATTTACCATCTTGGAATTTTATTAAAATTGTTGGATTAATGTGTTTCAAAATGGCATTGTGCGTAAGATTTTCAAAAGATGAGAAAAATATTTTGAGCATGACATGGCATATGCATTCATCTCATAAGACCATATAAAATGAATTTGATGAATTGTTTAATTATTTGATTCAATTGATAATGAGATAATTGAATGAATTGAAAAGGATGTCCTGTTGCTATTGAAACATGTTTATTTATTTAAGTTAACTTGTTGTGGTTAATTAAATAAATTGGATTTAAGAGATTATGTAATAAAATCATATGGTTTTGACATGATATGATTTTATGTATATGTATGAGTATTTTGGTACTCGTATATCTTCTAATGTTTTAATATGAGATTGCTTGGTGAGCTAGTGGTTGCTCGCCCCCTGCCTGTACATGTATACAGGGAATGCTTTTCAGATTTGAAGATCAAACAATGGGTTTTACCATTTCATAAGTGTAATGTAGCAATGGATTGTACTACTTCATTTGTTGTTTGGCTGAGTGCTATTTTCTTGTAAAGAGTAGTGTCCACTTTTTTATTGTAAGCCTTATGGTATTTCTTTTATTTGTATATATGTAAAAGTCATTGTTGTATAATGAGAGGGAATATGTATATTTAATTATTCATCATTTCATCCAAGGATGAAATGTTAATTGTAAATGGACCTAATTAATGAATATTGGTAATGTTATCCGAGTAATAAAATACAGGGCGTGACAGAAACCCTACTTTAGTGTAAAATTATGTAAATTGGAGAAATTAGTAAATAATGCTAGTTAATGAATGTTGGAAACACCTATCTATGTGTTGAAATTATGGCTTAACTTGGAAATTTTGAGAATATTGACTTGTGAAAGGTTTTGAAGCATGTAAGAATGAAAAACCCTAATTTTCCAAGATTGTATGATTTGGAAAATTTGAGATTTTAATTACTTGGGAAGGTGGAATTAAATTTGATGAATAAAAGGGATGATAAGTATAGAGGATTTGTAAATCGAACAAATTGATGAGATTAATGTTTGACCTTATTAATAGAAATAAAATTGAGAACATAAGGATTGAAGTATGAAACACGGACATGTTGAAAGTAATGAAAATCATAGGTGATACTGGAAGTGTTGTAAATGATGTGTTGTAGATTGAATTATGCGCTATATATCGTTATATTTGAATGTATTGTTTAGAAATATCTGTTTTGGTAATTGGTGGAGAATTGCATTACTTGTTGTAGAATTGACATGAAATTAGGTAGAATTGAAACTTTATATGTTTTGTAATCTTGTCGAATAATTTCCTAAGTGGAGTAATATGATTCATACTTGAGATAAGTGATGAAAGTGCTATAAAGAGGTTCCAATGTCTTTCTGGTTAGCACCTAAAAAAGTGGATTGCACTTCGAATGATAGGTTCCAAATTCCTTCCAGCTAGTGCCTGGTAAAGTGGGTTGTGCTTCGAATGATAGGTTCCAATTTCCTTCCAGCTAGCTCCTCGTAAAGTGGTTTGTGCTTTGAATGATAGGTTCCAATTTCCTTCCAACTAGCACCTAGTAAAGTGGATTGCGCTTCTAATGATAGGTCCAAAGTTCCTTCTAGCTATCGCCTGGTAAAGTAGTGGTTGTAGCTTGACAAAGCCGGATTTTTTTAAGTGATAGTGATGTTTCATTTAGATATGTACATGTGATGTGATAAGTGCCCAATTGCCTCTATATGCTTATGGCTAGAAAATATAGGTAATATCTTTAGAAATGTTATGAACTGGTGATAGCTCGTTATGATATTAGTGGGTTATGTGATGTTATAAATTACTTACCACTTAAATAGCATCGTGGGTACTGAATTGTAGTACGGCATCGAGCTTACCTTAGCCTGTCTATCGTAGTGGATTCATAATTGCTCATTGAGATTATTTCGAGATATTCAAAGTTGGTGATGTAACGCCCCCCAAAAAATGAATCCAATTCATCTAGTACAAATCCCATTATAAACATACGGATGAATTAGATATTCTAGATAATTCGACAATCAATTTCAATACTAAGGCCTCGTTTGGCAACCAAACTTTTTAGCCAAAAAGTCAAAAAGCTACTAAAATTAGCCAAAAAGTCAACAACCCATACTAAAAAGTCAAAGATTCCCTTTTCTCTTTACTTTTTGCACATCTTTTCGTAAAAAGTCAAAAAGTCATCCCAAACATACTAGTTTTTTTTAGCTCATATTTTAGCCAAATAGCCAAAAAGTTACTAAATTAGCCTGTTCCCAAACGAGGCCTAAATCCCCATCCTTCCATTCATGATATTCAAAAGAGATTTACGACGATAATCACATGCACTTATACATTCATCATCCCTATTATATGAATCGATAGCATATATAATTGAGGATAACATAGCAAAATAAATACAAGTTAATACCTTAGAGGCTACAAGTTCCATGACCTTACCCGATTGCAACAAGATGGTTTTCAAACCAATACATATATAAAGCCCTTGGCTTACAAAATTTACTACAACAAAATAAATAAATAAGATAAAGCCTTGTACTCCAAAAAGATCCTCTATGCCTTCATCTCGACGGAAGACACCATTGTAACGCCCTCGATATTTCATCACAATTCACAATGCTGATACAAGAACATTATAACCGATAACGATAAATCAAAGCATTGAATAATCTGTTATATGTCTCAAAAATTATCTCTTCTCCCTTGAACTATTCATGTGATTACATCATTGTTTTAATACAAAACAAAAATAAACAGTTCAAAGCATAAGAGATAATACAAAACAGAATGCCCTAAGGGCTCACATCTTTTCACGGATTTTCCTTAAGTACACAAAAGATAGAGATCTAACTTCACATAAAAGTAGCCCAAGGCTTCATTACATAGCACGCAAGGAGCCTCTACACTCCCATCCAAAATTACTTCTCAATGCCAATCACTTCGGTAGCATGTCAACATCATCCCCTAAAAGGTTGTTAGTTTTGGGGTGAGCAATTGCCTAGTAAGAAATATCAAAAACAAACTATATAATTAATCAAGATACATATAATCATGCTATGCAATGGATGAGAAAACCCATGTCCATTTCTTTGTAAAACCATGAAAATCAAGTTAAACAATGTTCATGAGAAATTTATTTCATATAAATTATGGGGTATAAATGTGCTATAACGTCTAGATACAAGAGTCGTAACCTAAAAGTGCATAAAAATATATATATATATATATATATATGTATATAAGTATATAGAAATATAATCCCACATTTTTCGGCTCTAGAAACGGCGGGACTTTAGGCACCCAAGCCTCACCCCTCCACATTTGCCGACTCCAAAAATGGCAGGCTCGTGAACACCCAAAATCATGTTTTTGCCGACTCTAAAAACGGCAAGCTCATGAACACCCAAAATCATGTTTTTGCATATTTATTGACTTTAAAAATGGCAATCTCATGAGCACCCTAAAGTACCAATATACATAACACCACTCAAACCAAGACTCGACTCATAACCCAGACCTATACGCTATTTACCCCCTTCTAACATGGTCCAATCATTGACAATTCCAAGCCACAAGTATAATTAATGAATGCATGTGATGCGTGAGTTTACAAATCTCAATTTCCCTAAGGTAGTTTCAATTCACAGCAATCCAATAATTTAAACATTTCCAATTAAGGTAATCCTCCAAGCCATACCCATCATCATCTCAAGATTTTGTGATAAAAGGTTCCCAACAATTCATGTTCCAACGTAAAAATTAAGTCAATACATCCAATTTCATGACTAGAAGGCCAATTGAACCAAATCCCCTTTATTGAGAAAATTTAGAAGCTAGGGTTTTTAAGAAAATTAGGGCTTTTCCCTTTTAATGCATTGAAAAGTCAATTCTCATCACCCATAACATAATCATTAACAGAAACATAAATCCTTCAAGAAATTCATAGGAGATGACATCCTTTTTAACCAAACCCATTAGATAATACACCAATCCTCATGCTTCTAGATATCTATATGGATATAATGAATATATATATATATCAAAAATCAAAAATATAAGGAGTTAAAAGTACCCATACCTCAAGATTGCAGACAAGAAGTTGAAGACCCTACTCTAAACTTCCAAAATAGTGCAAAACAATCGGTAGATCCTTTGAATAAAGCTTGTTCTACAACCCCTTAGGAGTATCTAGGATGGATCTTGGTAAAAATCAAGAGGAATCAAGTGTTTTAAGGCTAGGGTTTCAGAAATGGGTGATAGAGAGACAAAAGGTATGGAAAAAGTGAGTGGAAAAGTATTTAGATCGACTTTTAAATGTGTTGTCCCGAACAGACCGCTCAAGTGAACATTCCACCGCTCGAGCAAAGTGCTCAAATCAAAGAGACCGCTCAAGCCACCTTTCCATTACTCGAGCGACAAACGCAGGATCTCAGAAGTTTTGCAAAGCTACGATGAAAATACTAGGAGCCTCATTTCTACACTCAAGCTGTCCCGCTTGCAAATAGGCAAGATACTGAGAGCCTCACATCTCCGCTTGAGCGATCGATTGACCACTCGAACGACCCAAAATGGATTGTTACAACCATCAACACCTGAAAAGTTGTTTTGACACAGGGATGAGCATAAAATCCAATAGAGATAATTTAAATAAAGTGCATGAAATTCAACAATATCTGAGGTGTACTGCACCTGAAATGCCATACCAAAAATATAAATTTTCTCATTTCAAAATTCTCATACCATGCATTGGTTCGAAAACATAACCTAATCGATTATCCATTTGATAAGATAAGGGGTGATAAATATGACACTGATAATCTCTAGACTGGTGTCTATAAGTAGGCTCTCAAAACACTACCAAAACCACTTTACTGGCTCCTAACCGAAAGGAACTTGGTACCTACTTCGCTCATGTTTTTGGACTTTCACCATAGACCTCAAGCCAACTTAATTCCCAACTCCACACCTCCTAACTGGATTCACTAAGATATTTACCCCATAACTCAACACATTTCAATTGTTCTCAACAATTTTCGAAGACTTCGCAAATTAGTAAAACTTGATGCATTCTCAAAATGAAATAAGAGTTGAAGCCTTGCATTCATGCAATGCTCAATGATATGAATGCTTTTAATATTTCAATTCACGTAGTTCACATGCATTTCTACAACACGTCAATACCACCTTCCACCGGTTGCCAAAACAATTATCTCTATTCAATATATTTCAAAATGGACAATATATAAGAAGAGCAATCAACAATATCCAACGACATCAATATAATTTATTCTTCCTCAACATTTCTTAATAAACCAATGTCTCCCAAAATTTCACCAATTTTCCTTTTGTTCAAGTTCAGGAATTCGCCAAGGGTTTCCATAAATTTTTCAATAACACAATTGATTTCTCAACCTCTCACCTCCTAGTGTTTTGATAAAAATTGGGGATTTCACATTTTGAAATAATTTCTTCCAATTTCTAATATCACTCATCAACAATAACAACTAATAGAGTTTTAAGACATTTGTGAAACCCCTTTCTTTTATGCATTAAAATATATATTAATCAAACCCTAACCTCCAATATAGCTCAAATTAGAAAAATAACGAACAATAGAGGTGGTTGTGCAAGCTAGAATTAGAAGCCTTGTGAGAAATAGGATCTTGTCCATCTCGAGCTTCAAAGAGGAGGTGACAAATGCTTGGTTTATGGTGACGTGGTCCCTCCCAAACTCTATCTTAAAATCATGTCAAGGATAACTTATTGGTGGATGCAGCCGGTGCTTGAGTGTTGTGAGTTCAGAAATTGTGGGTTGAGTGGAAGTGAGTATATATTGTGTGTTTCTAATTGTTTGCTATTGTTGCAGTCTCTTCGTAATTGGTGTGAGGTTTGCTATATACCGCTGTGGGTTGAGTTTGTGAGGAACAAATACCATCCCTCTTTATATCCAAAAGTGAAAGAATCGTCTAATGTTTGCATATATCTGTATATATTGTCTTATTGTTTTTGCAGGTGTCTAATCAGTTTCCCAGTGCATAGTGGAGTCCATATATGTGGGTTGAGTTTTGTAAGGTTACATATTGTGTGCTATCTATCTATTGCCAGGTGGTGTAAGGCTATATATTGTGGGTTGAGTGATGGTAGTTCCCATTTTATATATATCATACTATTGTATCCTGAGCATATGCAGTTCTCTGTTTGGCTGTTCTCTGTTTGGCTGTTCTCTTTTTATCTTCACACTTGGACAGGTTTTACTAATCATCCGAGTTTGTGGATGAGTGTTGCAGCTGCTATGGATGCTGGCAGATCTACGGGTTTTTTGGATGCTAGTAGCATGCAATTTGGTTTTTTTTGGTCTCATTTGTGGAAAATGCTTGTATTTATTTTTGCTGGTTTCGCCTTCCCTTGCGGGCTGTGCAAGGGTAATCTATTTATTCTCTTGACATGTATGTTTCTGTTTTGATCTTGAGTTACTTCTCAAGCTTTTGAGGACTTCTTAGCGAGTTGTATAGGGTTATTTGTTCCCTCCTCTTTAGGCTACTATCTACTTATATGTATGTTCATGGTCCTCATGTTCTCCATGGGGCCTTTTAACATATCTTTCGGATGCCTTATTCTGTCTTATTTGTTTTGCTTTGTTTATCAAGTGGGCCCCTTTCCTTTTGTGTTTTTGGGTTTGGTGTGCTGTGGTGCTGCCCGTTTGTCTTTTGTTTTCTATTTTATTGTTGTATAGCGTTTGGTAGGGCCTGGGATATGCCCTTTGTATTTGTATTCTTTTGTCTTTAATTTATGACTTACTTACCCAAAAAAAAAAAAAACAACGAACAATAGAGCTAAAATACATACATAATGTTTAGAAAATTCCTACCTCAAGCTCTATAAGAAAAAAGAAAGGAAAAGTCTCAAAATCTAGCATTGACGAAAACTCAATTTGATTTGTGAGAATGTAGCCCTCGTTACACTCTTCAATTTGGCCTTAAGAACCTATACCAAAATCTTGATAGTTTTTGCAAGGTTGAAGGGAGAAGTTGATTTTTGTGAGGGTTGTGGAGAGATGGAGGAGCAAATGAGAGAAAATGAGTTTTAGAGAGACAGATATGAGTTAGAAATAAAGAAAAATGGGGAAAGGGGTAAAAAATGAAACTGATGGGTCCAAAATTCGAGGCTAGGACGCGCATTGGCGCACGTGCAGTATCCTCCAACCGCTCGTGTGGTTCCATTCAGAGAATAATCAAGTTGAACCCTCACCAAAGTAAGCTCACTTTGTTTGTGCCTAAGAGATTGCGGAAAAAAATTCTAAGCATGTGGTAGTTTATCTATCAAGTAAGATACTTTTAAAATCTTCACTAAAAATGGCTCCACTATTTTCAGCACCCCTCAACTCATGAACTTGGTCAAGAATAGTTTTTTTATCAACCATTTTATAATTGTTAAATGTAGAAACAGTGAACCCATTACAACATATAAGAGTTTTAGAGTCCAAATATTTTGGTCTCTAAAAGTGAAAATTTTGTTGCAAAAGATATTTAAGAACCAATTTCTATCATCATGAGGATAGTCGCTAAAAGGTCGTCTCGAAAAGTCAAAAGTAAGGCATTTTAGCGACAAAATTTTGAAAATGTCACTAATAAATGGACTTTTAAGAACAAAATAATTTGGTCTCAAAATGGTTTATTTTTTTAGACAAAAATTTGATCCGAAAAGGATAATAATTCATCGCTAATGTCCAATTTTTGTTGCTAAAAATATAATAACGACACTTTTCACAACAAAATTATTTGGTCCCTAAAAATAATTTTGTCCCTAAATTTTGGTCTCTAAAACCTTAATTTTTTATAGTGACCTATTAATACTCGCATCATCTAACCCATACTCGGCCTCGAAGTAGACCACAATTGTTTTTGCAATTTTGTTAGTGTTATGGTAGATATGATAGAGATGGTTAGATAGAGTATTAAGTATCATATTGAAACAATGATACTCAATTTGTTCTTTGATCATCCAATTTGCCCATTGTTAGCTACGCTCATAATCATCAATGGCTCCAAACAAGCCCAACATAGTAAATCAATAGCGCATTTGAGTTTCCGCCTTATAAAATGTTCACCCCCAAAACCTCTCAGGTTTAACCATATGAGAATCATCCATTATATGCGTGATCATAAAATAATTTTATTTCAAGGGCTTTAGAGAGGTAAACAATTTGTGAAATTAAAACAAGAAGTTCTATTGTCACTTGCAAAACTTACTAATATTTAGAAAAAATAGTTTTAAACTGTTGATCAAGCAAAAATAAAACACAATTAATTAAGCACAGACAATTAAATAAAATGACAGAAAAACAAATTAATTAACATGTGATTTTAGATTTTATAAAGTAAATAAATAAACATGCGAACTAACAAGATTGAAATATATGAATAGGAAAAAATTAGAGTTTAGAAATAGCCTGCAAGAGTTTTGAGGTCGCATTACCACTATCTTAAAACTATTTTACCTTTTTTCGTGAAAATCTTAGCGGAGTCAAACAGTTTCGAGATAAAATCCTAAAGCACTCACATCAGTCCTCTTCTAGTGCTCATAAACACTAGGAGATTTGAACTAAACCACGAATCAAATTACTCAAAACAATAATGTAATGATATATATATATATATATATATGTATGTATATGAGTTATTGTGAAAAAACTTATGAGTGGACAGGAAGGATATGGAAGCAAATTGTCAAGGCTTCAGAGTTGGCATTTCTTTTGTGTATATATCAACTGACCAATCAAAACATTCACAATATATATATATATATATAAGAACTACTTATCTACTTGAGGTTCGTCTTTTCTTTTCGATTTTACCCTTTTATTTTGAATAATTTACTAATGGTGTCCTATATGTTGAGTGAAGGTTTTTTTCGTAATTATGCAAACATTCTTGGTCAATTATGCAACAGGTTTTTTTATAATTACCCAAACATTCTTGGTCAATTTTGAAACATGTTTTTCCGTAATTACATAAACATTCTTAGTCAATTATGAAACATAAATATTTTGTTTTTTAACAAATTACAAATACACCCATAAAGTTTGTTTAAAATATTAGGGCTGAGCAAGGAATCCGTAAATTCATTATCCAATCCGATTTGGTCCAATCTGGTAGGTTTGGATTGGTTTTTTGAATCCGTGGTTCAGTTTTGGATTGAAAAATTAAAAATTCGTAGTCGACGGACTGTATACAAATAGCCTATATTTATATTATGCACCCTCCCGCATAGTATCTTCTCTTATTCCATATAAAACCTAAACCCAAACATAAACCTGCATAGTATATTCTTTTATTGGTTTTATTTGTTAGCTTTTAGTTTTAATTTGTAATAGTCTAAATACTTATGATAAAACCAGTTTTCTTATGGTTGTTTAAATTCTAAAACAGTATGTCGCTATTATGAAAAAAAATGTTGCTATTGTGGAACTAATATGATGCTATGTTTATGTTTTTATAAAATTAAAATATTCTACATTTTTTTTTGTTATTTAATTATGTGAATCCATGGTTCGGATTGATTCCACGATTCAAATGAATTGGATTGGTTTCAATTTTTCAAAAATCGTAGATAACGGATTAATCCTGATTTTACCCCAATCCAAACCAATACGAACCATGCTCACCCCTATAAAATATGAATCGATCCTATAATATTAGAAATTACAACTATCGTTTGTTATAAATTTTAATTTAACACAATACTCAAGGAAAGAAAGAAAAAAACTATTCTCCTATGCAATAATAAATTATCAAAATTATTTATTGAAAATTATTTCTCATCTCATTAAAAATTGTTAATTAACTTAATGATTTATTTATTAACAAAATGATTAACTGAAAAATATTTTTCATATCATTAAAAATTATTAATTTACTAAATAATTTACTTATTAATAAAATTAATCATTTGTTATACGAGTATAATTTATGTATTAATAAAATTAGTTATTTATATGTATATATATTTTCTTCTGCTTCTTTATCAATTTAGTGAATTATCTTAATAGTTTTTTTTAGATGAGAGAATTATCTTAGTATTTGTTTTATATTTATCTTTTGAGAAAAGTTACATACCATAATTTTATTTTATTTTTATAAATTCGGAAGAAATGTTAAAGACTCATAAATTCACTCAAAATGATATAGTAATAGAATTGGAGTCTACATCATTAGATGTATAACAAATCAAAAAATAATACATATCATGCCACATAATTCTATCATATATCTAATAATTTATTCTATTCAATTTCATATAACAATATCCTAACTTTTAAAAAATTATCAAAATACAAAACTTAAACATAATGTACACGGGTCTTTTTAAACTACTATATATATAAACGGTGCTTTACTCTTGGTGGCTTATATTTCACTTTTCTTATTTTGCCCCTCTGTTTTGCATATTTTACCAATGATAGATTAATGTATTTTATAGTTCCCATGTTGCCTTTCTTTTTTGTAATGTTTATCAATATTGGTGGTAATACTTTAGATGAAGATTTTTTTTTGTAATTATGCAAAGATTTTTGTTAGTTATGAAACACGATTCTTTTATTTTTGAGAAATTAAAAACATATCCCTAGAGTTTGTTTAAAATATAAATTATCCGTATAATATTAAAAATTATAACAACCACTTGTTTGAATTTTAAATTTAATAGAATAATCAAGAAAAAAAAGATTCAACTACTCTCCTATGCAATAATAAAATTATCAAAATTATTCATTAAAAAATATTTCTCATATCATTAAAACTGTTAATTGATTTAATAATTTATTTAATAACATGAATAATCATTTGTTATGGATTCATGATTTATTTATTAACAAGAAAAATAACTAAAATATGAAAAAGCTCATTAAAAATAAATAAAAATTCTAACAAAATACACACAGATTTTTATTCAGATTTTCATTTGCTTTTAGTATTTTTTTTTTTTTTTTAATTTAACCACCTATTGGGCCTATCATCTTACTTTTTGGTAATAAAAAAAGTAAACCACCGCCTATGGTATAATAATCTATTAAATATTCATGAATTTCTAGAAAAAATTATTAAATATTCTTCAAAAATATTATATGACATTATTTCTATGATGTTCTTGATTAATGAGAATTGTAAAACACACTAATTGAGTCACCTTTATCTCTTAATTACCTAATAAAAGTGAATTTAGCAATTCTCACCCACAAAAAATTTGGTTACATAATTAGTTTGGAACACCATATAATTTGTCACACTATGATTGTAAATGTGTGCGAAATATATTAAATATGGTATAAAATGATCATGCATGTTTGGCAAATGACTAAAATAACTAAAAATTAAAAACGCAAAAAACCTAAAATATCAAAAAAGTATGACATAATTTTGAAAAAAAAAAATAAAGATAAAAATTCAGAAAAGGTGACTTTTTTAATTAATAAACTAACTTTTTTAACACCCACTTAATTTATAATATTATATAATCTTTTCATTTTATTATTTGACATGTGCCTTGCACAGACCTTTTTCTACCTAGTATATATATATATATAGGAGAAGAAAGCTACATCATCGTACAAATGGCATACCAACGACAACATATATAATAATTATACAAAAATAAGAGAAATTTTTTTTATGGTCCCTGATATTAAGATTTTATAAGATAAATGACGTACAATATTTTTATAGTAGTCAAGGTCCCTTAACATTTTTACAGAGAAATTCGACTTAGAGAAATTTTGCTCGACTTAGAAATATTTCACCCCGACTCGGAGAAATTTCAATTGTTACAAAGAAATCTTGAAATTTCTTTGTGAAATCAGAGAAATTTCTATGTGAAAATTGAAATTTCTCTGAGTCGGGACCAAAATTTCTCTGAGTTCGGCAAAATTTCTCTAAGTCGAATTTTCTCTGTAAAATGCTGAGGAACCTTAGCTAATAAAAAAAAATATATCTTGGACCTCTTTAACTACACAAAATTGAAGAGGGATGTTTCACTAATTTTCCCTATAAATAAAGATCGTCAAACGAAAAATTCACTCACTTTAAGGATTTAATACATGTGAAATTATAGAGTTGAAAACTATAGTGACTCTGGTTTAACTCGACCCATTTATTGTCTTGAATCTAGGTTATTCCTTGTTGAGTTTGGTTGTTAGAAGTTTTGGTTGAGTTTGAAACAGGTTTGGAGGTTAGTATTTCAAAGAATTGATTGCCCAGAATTCTGCTTGTTCGATCGAACGACACTTCTTGCGCTCGAGCAGTCTTTTACAGTTTGCAAACTACTAAGAGTTTGATATCTACGCTCGAGCGACACTTTTTGCGCTAGAGTGAACTTTTGCAGGTATGAACTACTGGGAGAGGTGCATTGTGCGCTCAAGCGACCATTCTTGCACTCGAGTGGTGTCTTCGTTGTGTCTGGTCGCTTGAGCGGCCATTCCTGTGCTCAAGTGATATGTGTGTATATTAGTCCGAGTAAGTCACTTTTTGGATCACTTTTCATCTCTCTCTCTCTCTAAACATTTCAAAACCCTAAGTTAAGACCCTCTCTCTCTAGAACCCTCATTCTCTCTACAAATACACCTAGATCCGTTGGTTTCTCCACTCTAGTCTCTTTGATAAAAAGGTAGAGCACTCTGAGAGCTCTCTTTTGATCAGAATAAAGTTCGGTTTCGGTGTTGTTGGAGTGTCTCCACTCTCTCTCTCGTCTTCTAAGTCCATTTTTGTTTCCTAAACCACATTGACATTACTCACACCAAATTTAACTCAGAATACTCATGTATATCTCCGGACTTCATAATTTGTAACTTTTGGCTAAGCGTAACTTTAAAAATTAATATTAATTACTCTTAGTGGATCAATCACAAATTTCCATGTTCAAATTACAACCACATCAATTATCCTAGAACAACTAGTCACAATCTCTATTAAATCATAACATTCTCACAAATTCATCCAAAAATAGTTTCTCTACGGACACTAATTTGTTAACACCATTATTTATCATCTTTGTAAACATCCATCTACTACACTCAGGTACATTAACAAACAACTTCAAAACAATTGACACTACTAGTCCCAAAGGCAATCAAAACTAACCTACGTATCTTTACCTTCAATACTCATAACACAATTTCATAGATCACTATTTTCCATCACTAGAAATTTAATCACACAATGCAACTTAAATCAAATTACTTGAGTATTGAATATCTTGGGCTCATGGGAAGTGACATTTGTCACAATAGGAAATTTAATCAAATCACTAGAAATTTAAGTTGCTTTGATTAAAGTTGCATAGATCACTATTTTAATCAAATCACTAGAAATTTAAGTTTCTTTGAAGTTGCTTTGTGTGTTTATGTGACTATGTGAGGCGTTACAACTTAGTATCAAAGCATGCAAAGCACATAAGCGTCCTATCCTAACCTAGTAAACCTATTGTGACAAATGTCACTTCCCATGAGCCCAAGATATTCAAATCTGATTAGCTTTGATACTAAGTTGAAACGCCTCAAAATTTATCAACCATTTTATAATTAAATCCATTAAATATTTTCTAACCATTACAATGAATACCATTAAAGAATAAATCTTTTACCCAAAATACTATATTTATCATTGTACTGTTCCAAGTGAAATATATACATCATTGTTCATTAACATACAATCATAAATAATAACCATTCAGAGGGTAAGAGAATACAAAAATATGGTGCCCTAATGGCATACACATTTTCAAAGATAGTCCTTGAATACACAAAAATAGACATTCAATCCCAAAACACAAATTAGATTCAAAGCTTCAACAAGTAACATCCAAGAAGCCTTCGTGCTCCAGTCAAAACATATCCATCGCCAATTCACTTCGGCATAATCACATTATCATTTCCTGAAATGTTGTTAGTTTGGGGTGAGCTATTGCCCAGTAGAAAATACTATTGATAAGATATATATGTATATATATTAGAGATGTATATGATCATGCCATGAACTTGTTACAAAATCTATATTTTCTCTTTAAAAACAAAAAAAAAACAAAACAAAACAAAAAAGTTCAATGCATGATTTCAAAAGTACATGTGTCTGCTCAATCTCTTGATTCTTCGATTGATGATTTGAATTGGTCTTTCTTCATACGTGTAGTCATCTTTCAAAAGTACATGTGTCGGCTCAATAACATGGTATGGATCCCATAGATATTCCCGAAGCATTGAGACATGAAAAACATTGCACATATGTTCCATAACCGGTGGTGAGGCTACCCGATACGTCACTGGATTGATCTTCTCGAGAATTTGATATGGCCCAACATATCTCAGTGCTTGCTTGCCTTTTACACCAAACTGCGTTTGGCCTTTCATCGGGATTACTTTGATAAACACGTAATCCCCAACTTCATATTCTCGATCTCTTCTTCGGACATCCGCATAACTCTTTTAGCAGCTTTGTGCAGTTTTCAATCTTTGTTCAATCAATTTCACATTTTTCGTTGTTTCTTGCACAAGTTTCGGTCCCAACAAAGGTTTGTTACCTACCTCAGCCCAACAGATTGGAGAATGGCATTGTCAACCATACAAAGCTTCATACGGAGCCATACCAATACTTGAATGGTAGTTGTTGTTGTACACAAACTCGGCTAATGGTAAGTAGGTTTCCCAATTGCCTTGGAAAACTAGGGCACACATTCTAAGCATATCTTCCAAAGTTTGTATTGTTCTTTTTGATTGATTGTTTGTCTGTGGATGATATACACTGCTCAGTCTTAACTCAGTTCCCAAAGCTTGTTGTAGACTCTACCAGAATCTCGAAGTGAACTTAGGATCTTCGTCAAATACAATAGATACTGGCACATCGAGTAATCTCACAATCTCATTCACATACATGTTAGCCAATTTATCCACATTATAAAAAGTTTTGACAGGTAAGAAATGGGCGGACTTAGTCAAACAATCAACAATGACCCAAATAGAATCCATACCTCGAGGAGAGCGAGGCAATCCCACAATGAAGTCTATGGTAATGTGCTCCCATTTCCATTCCGGTATTGGAAGCGACTGTAGCAGTCTAGCGAGTTGTTGATGTTCGACTTTAACTTGTTGGCAATACAAGCATCTAGCCACATAGTCAGCAATACTTTTGTTCATTCCAGGCCACTAGAAGTTTTGCTTCAAATCTTTGTACATTTTTGTATTTCCCGAGTGCATAGCAAACTTTGAATTGTAAGCTTCAGTCATAACACGTTTGCTCAAGTCCAGACAATCCGGCACACAAAGTCTATTCTGAAACTTCAACACATTGTTCTCAAACACAAATCATGACCTTGGTTTCAAGTCAATCTCATCAACAATTTTCTTCAAGGACTCATCTTCAAGTTGTTTCTCTCTAATTTCTTTAATGATTGCGAGGTTGAGCAGAAATGGCAGTTAAGAGCCCGCCCTGTTCACGCAATACAATTTTGATTTCATTTTTTTCCAAGTCACATAACAGTTCTTTCTGACCGGTGAGCAAACATGACAAATTTCCCATGGACTTTCTACTCAAAGCATCTGCGACGGTATTTGCCTTTCTCGGATAGTACAAAATTTGTACATCATAATCTTTTATCAATTCTAACCATCTCCTCTGTCTCATATTCAGTTCTTTTAAGGTGAATAAATATTTTAGGCTTTTATGGTCAATGTACACTTCACAAGTCACACCGTACAAATAGTGTCGCCAAATTTTTAATGCGAAAACCACAGCTGCTAGTTCAAGGTCATGTGTTGGATAGTTCTTTTCATGCAGTCAAAGTTGCTGAGAAGCATACGCAATTACCTTCCCATTTTGCATTAACACACACCCTAAGCCTTTATAGGAAGCATCACTAAAAATGTGAAACCCATCAGTTCCATTGGGCAACATCAGGATAGGTGCAGTTACCAATCTCATCTTCAATTCTTGGAAGGCTGATTCCCATTGCTTACTCCAATCAAATGGTACATTTTTCTGTGTCAACTGTGTTAGTGGCATAGCAAGTTTTGAAAAGTCTTTCACAAATCTGTGGTAGTAACCAACAAGCCCTAGAAGCTTCTAACTTAAGTCACAGTGGTTGGTCTAGGTCAGTCTACAATAGCTTTAATTTCTTACGAGTCTATTGATATGCCATCCTTGTTGATCACAAGCCCCAGAAATGTCACACAATTTAGCAAACGGCATTACCAAATGGCATTACCAAAAACTTAGAGTGCCCATATCTAGTCTGGAAAGTGGTTTCTCTATGTCTTTTGCCTTAACTTTCAATTGGTGGTATCTAGAGCTAAGATCAATTTTTGAAAATGCTTAGGCTCCTGGAAGTTGGTCAAATAAATCATCTATTCGAGGTAGTGGTTATTCATTCTTTACAGTTACTTTATTCAATTCTCGGTAGTCAATACATAACCTCAAAGCCCCATCTTTTGTCATGACCCCATTCCACCCCTAGTAGAATGGTGCCGTGATGGCCAATAATCCGAGATTACCAAAGGCCAACTTACAAAAATTCACACAACAATCAAAGTATACATATGGGGCCTACATGTGCGGAAGGAATATATTTAAATCTAAGTAGTCCATAAGAGTAGTGCATAGATCAAATGAAGTGACATACATCTTAACATGGTTTTACAACTTGGATACAAATAAAATAAAGTACATATTACATCTTGGCCAAAAGGCTTCTCAAGCCGACATATACAAAAGAAGTGAATTAAAACTAAGAAAACATAATCTTCAAGAGGTTAGCAAAATGAATCCAAAACAACTTGCAAATAACATCTAAGCGTCACCGTCTTCTTGCTCGCCACCTACATATATATAAAGGGGAGGGTGAGCTT
>NW_021024892.1:525526-565585 GCF_004153795.1 Camellia sinensis
TGTTGACTGTTTGATTATCTGTTCATGCCTTTGTGTTTAAATTGCGAATTGAAGGCCTTATCAGCGGCCGAACAGGAAATTGATTAATGTTTCATGATCCTCATAATTTATAGGATTTTATGGTATATTTATCTGAAAACTGATTCGGTATGATTAAATTAGGTTAATTATTTAGAAGTTACATAGTTTGACTTAACTACAACTTTGCCATTGTTAGTGGGCCTTCTATTATAGCATGTTAGAGCTTTTGTATACTTGCAACAAACATTTTGCTCAGCTCATTCTCCTTGTTCTTGCCGACTTGAGAGAGAGAGATAAGGAGAGTTGAATTGTTCTAGAGAATTGGCTTGGAAGACTTGAAGGGATCATAGGAGAATTGCCTAATTGGACTTCTATACTTGTAATTGAAGCTCTAGGTGAGGAATTCAACCTCTCATTGTTGTGTTTAAGTGGGTTCTTGCATTGTTCATGTCTAAATTGATGAATTGAGTCATGTTCTAGTCCTAGCATGTCAAATTGAAGCTCATTCCATGTTTGAATTGTTGAGTTGTGAGTTGATTTCATGGTAAAATGTCACATGCATGTTCATATTGTGTTTAAGTTCATGATTTCATCTTGTCCTTGGAAGAATTGGCTCACTAGAGCATGAAATTGAAGCTTTGAATTGAGTTAAACTCATGCATGTCATGTTTGAAATATTGTTCATAAAAATTGGTTTCAAATTGAGTTTATTTGAAACACCCTTGGGCTTTGATTTTGCAAATTGAGCTTTGAATCATGTTAAAGTATGAGTTTTGATGTGTTTTCTGGAAAATTGGCCCAAGAGGATCGAATTTATGGTTTGAAAACTTGGTTTTGAGCTTGAGGTTCAAATTTGGAATTTCCAGAATCTAGACTCACGCTCGAGCGGGGTGACTGGCGCTCGAGCGTGGAAATCGTGCTCCTAGCATTTTTGTTCTGTTTTGAAGTCCGCTCGAGCGGAAGAATTGACGCTCGAGCGGGACATTGTGTCTCGTGCTCGAGCGGGTGTCGAGCGCCCAATCGAGCGTGATTTTCACCTTTCCAGCACTTTTGACTGTTTTGCAGAACGCTCGAGCGGAAACCTTTGTCTGCATATCCGCTCGAGCGGAGTAACCTACGCTCGAGCGTGACCCCTGTTTTTTGAAAATTCTGAAAATGCTTTTATAGTGCATCTTTGCATCCTCATCTCATCCTAGGCATTATTAGACCTAGTTTAAGACATTCTTTTGAGGATGTAGATGTCGAACACACCGAGGCAAATTAGGGGTTAAGTTATTATCTTTCCCAACTATGTAGCTTAGCGTGTGTTCAATCTGTTAACTGTGTAGGGTTGGCGACTAGGGAGACGCGCTCTAGTTTACTGTAGCCCAGAACTCTGTGAGTAATGATTGTGTAAAGATATGTTCAAAAATGATTATTTTCTGAACAACTGAACTGTACTGTTTTTGAAATTGAATGAATGTATGTCCTGTATATTGAACTGTATTGTGGCATCCTTGGCACCTACTGTTTACTGTTACTGTTACAGAGATCTCTATCGGTTCCCTTGTTGGAACCACTACTGTTTACTGACTGATGGCCATCACTACTGTTCGGTCTTTTAAGACCTACTGTTTACTGTACTGTTATGCTATTGGATGTACCACATATGACTGTACTGACTGAACGACTGAAATACTGAATCAATGAACTGTTTTCATTACTGTAAGGACATTCATTCCTAACCCCTTTACGCATTATGTTATTCACTGGGCTTTAGCTCACTGCTCATATATATATGTAGGTGTACAGGCACCAGACCGCGGCTAGAAGGGTCGAGATAGACTCCAGTTTTGTCAAGCGAGGTCCCGAACCTGCCATGCTTTAGCTTAGGGGTCTTTTTATTCTCCCCTTCTGTACTATTTTGAGAACTGAATAGAATGTACTGTACTGTACAATTAACAGGAATTGGATCCCTGATCGGAAAGATTGTAAATATTGTACATGCTGTTTTGTTACTGACTGCTTATATATATATAAAAAGTTTTTTTGCATACAGACTGTCATAGCTCATTGGGCATTGTTTATTTACTGTATTGGCTTCCGCCAGCCCCTGTACTCTGTATTACTGTATTACTATTAAGCAGGCCTTCGGTAATCTCGGATTACTGGCCGGTTACGGTGCTAAATCCATAGGGGCGGGTTTGGGTCGTGGCACGAAGAATAGCAGCGGAGATGGAAGCTCTTAAGTGGCAAGTCAAAGGGAAGGGTGTTGCTGGAGTGGGTGACTACAGTGAGCGCAACCAACCCCGTCGCTCAAGTAGCCGGAACCAGCAACACACGCCCTCTCTCTCCATTACCAGAAGCTATGGGGTTAGAGACTCTAACCCGTCGGTAGAGAAGTCATGCGCCCAAGATAGTAGTTATCGTCCCTCACATCTGCTGACGACGTCGAGATATTTCTACTCCGCATGTTCGGAGGACTTGAGGGACGTCTTGGAAGAGCGAGCGCGCCGACGGGAGGTGCAAAGGGTGTTGGTGCTCCAGTGGTTATCCTATGGAGGTCGCGCTAGTGAAGAAGTCGTAATGTCGCCACCCCGATCAGTTGTCCCTTTGGATAAAGATTTAGCAAGATTGAGCACCACCCCATTCTCCCTTGAGATAGAGACCACACCGCTTCCAGCGGGCTTTCACCAGTCCAAGTTTACGCTCTATAACAGAAAAACCGATCTGTATATGCACGTAAGCCACTTCCGACAGGTTATGGCTAGATACAGGCGTAACGATGCTCTAATGTGCCTTATTTTCCCGTCGAGTTTGGGCGAATTGGGTTTGAAGTGGTTAGAGAGGCTTCCGGAGGAAAGCATCAAAAGGTGCCAGCAGTTGGCGAAAGCATTCGTGACTCGATTCAAAACCACCACCAAAACGCCAAAGGAAATTGACCACTTCCTGAGTATCAAGATAGAGCTAGGTGACTCCCTCAAAGCATACAACGCCAGATATTGGAAAACTTTCAACGAGATCCTTGATTGCCCGACCAACCTGGCAATCACCCAATATAAGTGCGGTCTCCCGGTCGGACATAGACTGAGGAACTCGCTTACGATAAACCAACCAACTTCCATGGAGCTGTCGATGCAGCACATCAACAAGTACATCCGAGTAGAGGACGATGCAACTGCGTCCACCCTGAAAACAAATCTGGTGGCAAAGGACAAAAGGGTGGCTGGAAAAGTCCACACGGTCAGACAGGAGACAAACTGTCCAAATGACCGCGTAAGGGAATCAGATCATGGTACAGATCGTAGAAACCGAGAAAAAGGTCGCCGCAACGACCGAGCAGATTATCCTCACGATGACGCGACAGATGCAAATAGAAAGTTAAACACTCGAATGGGCATCACCACGATTTTCAAGATCCCAATCTACGGCATACTTAGTGAAATCCGCGATGGGGTTTACGTTCGGTTTCCCGCTAAGTTAGGCGATGCACAAAAAGGCTTCAATCCGCAGTACCGCTGCACATTTCATAGGGAGCGAAGGCACCGGACGGAGGACTATTTGCTCCTAAAATAGCACTTGGAGGAGTTGGTCGCTACCGGTCACTTGGACCGTTACATCGACAAGGGCGTCAGGGCCGTACACCATGCTCCGGTTGAGCCAAGTGGTTTGGACGCCCTAGAAGCACCCCCCAAAGGAGTGGCCAATGTGATCCGTGGTATAGTAAAGCTGGCACAGGTATGCGAGCTTGAGGGATGATAAAAAAAAGCAGAACATATGAGGGAAGTTTTGTCAGTCCAGCCCGCGATCAAAAGAGGCAAGACTAAGGAGAAAAATGTGCTTAGCTTCTCAAGCAAGGATCTTGAGCGCATTCAAACGCCGCACAATGACGCTCTAGTGGTCACCCTTCGTGTCAGGGACTTTGATGTTAAGCGCATTTTGATCGACCAAGGTAGCTCGGTCGAGATCATGTACTACAATGCCTTCAAGCAGCTCAAACTCAAATATACAGATTTGGCTCCGGCAACCTCGCCACTGGTTGGTTTTAACTCACAACCGGAGTGGCCAATGGAAAAGATAATCCTACCGGTCAAAGCCGGATCCGTGGTCAAGCAGGTGGAGTTCTGGGTGTTAAAGGTGTCGTCCACATACAATCTGATCCTAGGTATGGGATGGCTTCACGCCATGCAGACGGTGGCGTCGACCTACCACCAGGTTATGAGGTTTCCCTCGACTACGGGGTAATCAAGTCATGGCTAAGCAATGTTTCGTGGTAGTGAATGGCAGCCGAGCAGCCAAAGGCTTCGTGCAAATAATCGATGGCCCGAAAGATCAAAGTGTCCTGGATGATGTGGGCACTAAGGTCGAGGAAAAGGCTGTTGAAGATTTGGAGAAGGTGCGGATCGGCACAGAAAATCCTGACAAGTTCTTTTTGCTGGGATCTAGCCTAACCGCCCAAGAACGGACGAAGATGGTGGAGTTCTTAGTGGCGAATATCGAAGTATTTGCATAGGCCCCATACGACATGCCTAGGATTGATCCAAGCTTTATTTGCCACCAACTCAATGTCTTCCCAGATGCACGTCCTATCATTCAAAGAACAAGGAGATCAACCCTTCATCACGCCGAGGTAGTTGCGGAGGAAGTCAAAAACCTGCTGGAAGCTAGGGCAATCCAGGAAGTGCACTACCCTCGATGGGTTTCAAACACGATCGTGGTATCCAAGAAGAATGGAAAATGGCGAGTTTGCGTTAATTACAAGATGGTCAACTGAGCTTGCCCTAAAGACAGTTTTCCTTTCCCCAAAATTGACCAGCTGGTGGATCTTACAGCCGGACACAGCCGGCTCAGTTTCTTAGATGCCTATCACGGTTATCATTAGGTCGCCATGCATGAACCAGACCACAAGATAACCTCTTTCACGACGCCGAGGGGATTGTTCTGGTATAGAGTCATGCCTTTTGGTTTGAAAAATACCGGGGGCAACTTTCCAGAGGATGGTGACCAAGATGTTTGCCCCTCTACTCGGTCGCACGATGGAGGCTTACATCGACGACACAATGGTCAAAAGCAAACATCAGGCCGACCACTTGACCAACCTAGCTAAGATGTTCGCCATTCTTAAACAACACAAGCTACGCCTGAATGCGTCAAAGTGCGTCTTCGACGTGGGGTCAAGGATATTCTTGGGCTTCCTAGTCACTAACCGAGGCATCGAGGCAGACCCCTCACAAATCAGAGCCATACAAGAATTGAAGTAGCCCAACTTGGCAAAGGACGTACAACATCTTGCCGGTATGGCAACCGCGCTTAACCGATTTATAAGCTGGTCATCAGATCGTTGCCGACCTTTCTTTCGAGCCTTGAAGTCCAAGTTTTCATGGAACGAAGAATGTGATAGGGCCTTGGCCGAGCTAAAGACATATTTGTCTTTCGCCCCACTCTTGGTGACACCTAAGCACGGTGAAGAACTCTACCTTTATCTAGCTATTTTTCAATATGCAGTTAGTGCGGTGCTCGTCCAGGCAGAAGGTATCCAGCATCTCCCAATCTTTTACGTGAGCAAAACGTTGTTACCGGTAGAGTCAAGGTACTTGCCGCTAGAAAAACTTTCTTTGGCGCTAATGATGGCCTCCAAGAAATTGGCGCACTACTTTCATGCTCACACAATCGTGGTGTTGACCGAATTTCCTTTGAAAGCCTTATTTGAGTGGGAGGATTTCTCCGGCCGAATTTTGAAGTGGGCAGTCGAATTGGGGCAATTCGACATCAAGTTTCAACCCCAAGCTGCTATCAAAGCCCAAGCATTGGCCAACTTTGTTGCTGAATTCTTGCCTGGAATTCACCCGGTATGCCCGATGGATCTTACCGAGGCAGCCGGGGTGAAGGAGGTAAGCGCGACGAAAATTACACAACAAAGCAATGTTGGCGACGAGGAACTTGCGCGCCCGTCCACAAATCCATCAGTCGGAGGTGTACTTTAGCCGGGCAATGCGACATTGGATTTGGGAATAATAGGTCAACCTGTTGGATCCGGTACCGCATCGTCGAGGGGGAATGAAGACACGTCTGTTGTAATCATTAATGATGAGCTTGTAGCAGAAATAGCCGAGTAGCCGAGCGACCGTGATCACCTCAACCTTTAAGCATCCTAGGATTCCTCAGAATGCTGAAAACTTTTCATTGGCAAAATGTGGAAACTTTTTGTAGATGACGCCTCAAACCGGCACAGCGTCGGGCTGGGCATAGTTTTGATCTCACCAGACGGACTAACCATCGAACACTTTATCATGCTCGGATTCCCAGCATCAAACAACGAAGCTAAGTACGAAGCACTACTGGCCGGACTTAAAAGCGTGCTCCAATTGCACGCATCTGAGCTGCTAGTCTACAGCGACTCCCAACTCGTTGTAAACCAAGTGTCTGAAGAGTACGAAACCAAAGATGAAAGAATGACCAAATACCAAGCTCTAGTGAGAGAACACATTAAGAAATTCCAAGCAATAAGGGTCCAACAAATTGGCCGTGAAAATAACGGCCAAGAAAATGAGTTGGCCGGCCTAGCTACCGTGTTCAACAGATCAACTCCCAACCCTCTCCTGATTGAGTTCCTCCCAAGACCCAACATTGAGGACTCGGAGCAGACGGAAGTATTCTGCACCAAGCTTGGTCCCTCTTGGATGGACCCTATCATCCTTTTCCTTAAAGAACGGACCCTGCCGACCGACAAAAAGGAAGCACATAAAGTTCGGGTGAAGTTAGAGCGGTTTTGGCTCTCTCCATCTGGCGCTTTATATAAGAAGTCATTCATCGGTCCATACCTCAAGTGTGTTCATCCAAACAGCGTGGAAGCTTTCCTTTACAAGATCCACGAAGGCATGTGCAGAAGTCACATCGGGGGAGATCTTTAGACTACCGCGCTATTTTGCAAGGATACTGGTGGTCGTGTATGCAAGCAGATACGCATAAATATGTTAGAAAGTGCGAAAAATGCCAAAAGTTCACCCACCAAATTCACCAGCTAGCCAAAGAACTTCTCTCCCTCACAAGTCCTTGGCCTTTCACAATGTGGGGGCTGGACATAGTGGGACCACTCCCAATAGCGCCAGGCAACCAGAAGTTCTTCATTGCGGCGACAGATTACTTCACCAAGTGGGTTGAAGCCGAGCCCTTAGCGACTATCAAAGAAAAGGATGTCAAGAGGTTTGTTTGGCAGAACGTGATTACGCGATTTGGTGTCCCCAAGGCTTTGATTTCTGATAATTGCACCCAATTTGATGGACGGTTGTTCAAAGGATTTTGTGAGGAATTGAAGATAGAATTCTACAACTCCACCCGGCCTACCCTCAGTCCAACGGCCAAGCTAAAGCATCAAACAAGACCATTCTAGATAGATTGAAGAAAAGGCTGGAGAAAGCCAAAGGCAAGTGGGCCGAGGAACTTCCTAGTGTGCTCTGGGCATATCGGACAACTCCGAGACGCTCGACCGGGAAGACTCCTTTTGCCTTGGCATATGGCATGGAGACAGTTATCCCATTAGAGATCGGCATGCCCACCATTCGCAGCGAAAATTTTGAGCTCGAACTGAACTTTGACGCCATCGCCCTGGAATTGGACCTCGCTGACGTACGCTGAGAAAAGGCGTTAATCCACGTGGCCGCATATCAATAAGAATTATCTAGAAAGTACAACAAAAGAGTACACCCCAGACCGTTTAAAGTCGGGGACTGGGTTTTAAGGAAGGTGATGGGCAACACACTGGTGCTGGGCGAAGGAAAGCTAGGGGCAAACTAGGAAAGGCCTTATAGGATAATCGGTCTGGCAGGTAGGAGGGCATACCACCTAGAGAACTTGGATGGCAAGAGTGTACCTCGGCCATGGAATGCGGCCAATCTCAAGCTGTACTATTTTTAGTCTTTGTCTTTTGTGTATAATTTTTTGTAAAGGGACAAGTTTCCCCTCTATTTACCAATGAAATACTCCATTTTCCAATGTGATAGGAATGAATTATTTTTGCTTAGGAAGTTTGTTGTGTTTACAGTAATATAGTGAATGAGGGGCAACTGCCTTATAAGTCGAGATGCCTTATCCCGGCTAAAAAAGTTGATGATTTGTGCAACTCTATGGTTTTAGCCGAAATGTTTTACCCCGGCTAAAAGCGTTAATGATTTGTTCAACTCTATGGTTTTAGCCGAGATGTCTTATCCCGGCGAGAAGAGTTAGTGATTTGCTCAACTCTAATTTTTTGCCGAGATGTTTTATCCCGGCTAGAAGAGTTGGTGATTTTCTCAACTCTAGTATTTTTGCCGAAATGTTTTATCCTGGATAGGAGAGTTGCTGATTTATTCAACTCTAGTATTTTTGCCGAGATGTTTTATTCCGGCTAGAAAAGTTAGTGATTTACTCAACTCTAGTATTTTTACCAAGATGTTTTAACCCGACAAGAAGAGTTGATGATTTGTTCAACTCTAGTATTTTTGCCGAGATGTTTTATCCCGGCGAGAAGAGTTGGTGATTTGTTCAACTCTAGTATTTTAGTCGAGGTGTTTTACCTGACTAAAAGGGTTGATGATTTTTTCAACTCCAGGATTTTCACCGAGATATTTATTCTGGCTAGATGCATTGATAACTTTGTTAACAAAGTGATAATTTTCAGTCTTTCAAGACCGAGATAATTTTCTCGGTTCAATCAGTTTGTAACACGCTGGGCATGAATAGCGTGATTGCAAGATGAACAACAACAGACATTACAAGAATATAAGCAAAATGAGAACTTTTCATTGATTGAGAAATTTAGTACATAAGGTGGGGCTTGTAGCCCGGTTACAAAAAAGAAAGAAAAAACATAAGACAAGACTAAACAACGCTAATGGGAAGAGGTCGGCAAAATCGTCCCCGGCCCCTTCTGTCGCGGCTTCACTGCAGCCTTGTCCTTCTCGCCGCGCTCTTTCTGGCCACCCTCGTCCTCGGCCTCTTCTTTCGCCTCTTCTTGCAAAGAGTTGAAGACTTCGTTGGCATAAGGAATCAGATAGACCGGCAGGAAAGCGAGGGGGGGAGAAGCGAACACCTTGGTCTCAAATCCCTGGCCGAGTTTTTCACAAGCGGCCTTCCAACCAGACTTGAAATAGATGTCCTTGGTGGCTTTGAATTGCTTGGTATAATTATCTCCAGCCTCCTTGAAACCGAGATTGTTAGCCTCGTCCACAGTGGCCTGCTTCGCTTGTCTTTCGGCTTCAAGTTGGGCCTTCAGTTCGTCCATCTCTTGCTCGACCCTACCGAGCTGGCCAAAAAGTCTGGCGTTGTCGGCGTTGGCCATTTCAAGTGAAGTCTTAGCCCGGCCAAGCTCAGTGGCTACATTTTTACCGGCATTGTTTAGCTCGGTAACTTTGTGGCCAAGTTCACAATGCGGTCCATGACCATGTGTTGTTTCTGGATGGCCTATAACAAGAAAGGTGTTAGCCAAAATAAGAAGACTAACCGAGCAAGGAGTTGGTTAGATTTCAAAACGTACCTTGGTCATGGACTTGACAGTAGATTTCATGAGCCGGGTGTCAGGAACATGTTCGCTCCCGGTCACGTTGCTCGGCAGCAGCAGTGCCTTTGATAAGTCAAAGGCAAGGAGGTGCTCCTTGTCCCCCTTGACAGATCCGGTGGCCGGGAACTTTTTGCCCCGGTGTTTGAGCTTCGGCTTCCATGGTGCAGCTGGCTTAGCCTCTTGCGTTGCTTGTTCAGTGCTTAGTTCGGCCACAAGCTTTGCTGAGGGGTCGACCGATCGGGGTCGCTTGCCAGCTCGGCGGGACTCAAGGAGGCTGCCGTGGAAGCCAAAGCGATCACGGTCCCCGAGCTCTGGCCGACGGAGGGGGCAGGAGGTGGCGTGCTCGTTATCTCAATGGAAGTAACTGTAACTAGGTTCTTGATCCTACTCCTTTTCTCCATTTCTTCTTCCTCGATCAGCCGTATAAGGGGCACATCTGGCAGACTTGGGTCAGGTGGGGGAGATGGAGCCCGAAGGAATTCTGTGACCTTACTCCTACGCAGTGCTGAATAGCGGTAGGAGGGAACGTAGCCGAGGAGATCGTGGCAATCTCGGTGCCGGTATCTCAGCACGGCCCTGATCGCTTTCTCGTTGGGATACTGGTAATTTGCTTGCAGTTCTTTAATAGCTGCAAAAGAAGAAAAAAGAAAAATAATTAGCTCGGCGCGAACAATTTTTGTAAAAAAGATCAGTTGGGAAAATAAGCTTACAAGATGAACTGAAGTTCTTGCTAATGTACCAACCAGGCACATCAGTTGTTTCGTAGTTACCGATCACCTAGAAAAAATCGTCGTTGTTCATGTCTTTGTCCGGGGTGCTTTTAATTATTAGCATCCTACCTGGCCTTATTTTCAGATAATAGTTGAATTCGTCTTTTGTTCGACCGAGCGTATATTGACTCAAGATCTCGACTAGGCCCAGGTTTAAACCGAGCCAGTTGTTCAGCTCGGCCACGCCGTTTATAATTCGGAAGGTGTTAGTAGATACTTGGGTGGGTGCTAGCCCGGTTCTTCTCAAGAATTCGCACATGAGAGGCTGTACCGGGAAACGCAACTCGCCCTCAATCATGCTCAGTATGGTGAAGGAACAGGATTCTAATCTGCCCCACGGATTTATGCCCTCTTCACCGAGCTCAAGGTGTACGTTGACGGGAACGTCGTACTCCTCGCAGAACACGGAAACGGCGTTCAGTGTGTCTACAAGGAAGCGGCAGCGTCCCATGAATGACCGGTTTGTTCAGTTCGGCAGTGTTGGTTTGATTAAATTTTGCACAGCGGCTGCTCGGTCTTTGAGAGCCCTTGTGTTGGTGTCTAGTCCCCTAAGACTCTGTGGTTAAAAGCCAAGTGTAAGTGATAGCGTGGTCGCGCAAACGAGCTTGAGTTCAGCCAGGTCATTTTGGGCGCAATAGCACCTCGGTCTTATTGGATTAGTTCAATAGCTCGGTCGCTCGAACCGGACCAAATATTAGCCCAGTCGAGCGTCCTAGAGCTTTCTTAACTTGGCTCTCAGCTAAGTCCTACAAACTTGGAACTAGCTCGGTCAACTTATGATTTTGGATCAAACGAAGATATGTAGCCCGGTCAGTCCCAGATCCTCGCGTGTTCATCACAGAAGGTGATAAACAATTAAGGGAGAAGGGGCATAAATGGTTTTTGATGGCCACACCCTAGGTTAACTTTATTCGAAGTCCTAAAACCTACTGTCATCATGCCCTAGACTCAACTATGACAGTTACAGGCCCAAGTATACAATAAAAACATGAATAACAGATGAAGAGTAGTGGAGGGTTGAGGACTTACAGGTTAAGGCATGGACGGTGGCTCGAAGCAGTGGGACGGGGCCCCCAACGACAGCAAAGGTGAAGAATAGGCTTGCGAGGAGGCTTTAATCTTAGTAGAATGAGTGAGAGGCGAGAGCTCTGGTTTGCAGGGTTGTTTCAGAACTGAAGATGAACAAAAAAAGAAGGGATATGAAGGGAAGAACGAAAAATATAAGAGGGGAAGAGAGGCGCCAAAGTTTGAATCTAAAGAGACAGCGTGAGGCGGCTGGGTTGGCTTCTTGAGGCCAATGAATGGGCGACACGCGTCTGTAATGACAGTGGCATCAGTATTGAAAGGACAGGTTGGTAAGTTGAGGCGCCGACCGAGCAAGTCACCAGACCGAGCGTAGGACTTAGCACGGTGAATAGCTTGCGATTAGAGGTGAGCAGCGGATATACCGATCCGCCCAAACCGACCTAACCGAACCGATCTGCCGCATTTTGGACGGATACGTGATGACGAGCAGACAGTTACGGATTGATTTTTTCCAATCCGCCTAGTTTTGGACGGATGGCGGATTTGAGGTTCATTTGGCCGCAATCGAACCGCTAAACCGCCGAGCACCCCTAGTAATTTGTAAAACTTTGTGTTTTCAATTTGTTTATATATTTTATTTGTGTTTTCAATTGAAAAAGAATTTAAATATTCTGTTGAATATATTATGTTGAAAAAAGAGTTTTCGACTTAAATATATTTTTTGAATTGAAAAAAATAAATGTATTATTTATCTATATATTTTAGTTTTTAAATCTAACTCTAAAAATAATAAATAAAAAAGATTATATATGTTGGTTGGTTTTTGTTTTCAAAAACAAATATGGATATAACAATACAGAGGTATACAATCTCTACTACTGCTCTGTTCATAATTTTGGTGGTTTGAATTATTTTTATATTTTAAGAACCACAGATTATAATACTTTACGTGGATGAGATATGCTGTGATTGTAATATGTGGATAAAGTTTTAAACTTTCTTTCTTTGGATAAGGCATGCAGTGATTGTAATACTCCATTAAGTCATTGATTGTAATTTATTTATTTATTTTTTTTTTTTGAGAAAATGCACAAGTTGAATTATGTTAAAAATTTATAAAATTTTAAACCGCCAAACCGATTCGCATCCATCCATCAATCCGGCAATCTGCTCAATCCACATCCGTCGGATTGGTAGACGAATGCGGATTGATTTTCTCCAATCTGCCAGTCTGGCGGACGGATGGTGGATTGGAAGTTCCGTGGCTGTAACTGACTCGCGCCCACCGCTACTTGCGATGTAAGGCCGAGTAGATAAATGACCCCGGCCAGAGCATGTAATCCCGGTCACGCTAGCGCGGACAAAATTAAGGGGCAATTGAGAGGGAGATTTCATAATCTAGCTTTAGGCCGTAGTAATGGCCGGGCAAATTGGGCCAGGCAAGTTTGGGCCGAGTTGGGTTGGGCTAATCCGGTGGTAGTACGCTCAATCAAGGCCCAGGTCTGATTTGGCCGGGGTAATTTCAGACAGCGGGCCCGGTTCACTTTATTTGCTCGCTAAGTTAGGTGGGTCAGATCCTCTGCAGACCAATCCAACCGAGCAGGAGCTCAGTCATAGCGGAGGGCGGCTAAGCCGCAGTGGAAGTAATGCATGTCATAACGGAGCTCAGTCATAACGAAGGGTGGCCGAGCTCGGTTATAACAGAGCTCGATTCAGAGCATTGCATATCTCGAAAATAGTGCGGTCGTAGAAAGAGGGGGCAGCGTCGGACTGTCCATTCGCGCCAACGCCGTTTGGCGGTTTGGTTAGGTGGTGTTTAGCTGTATTTGCGCTGACACGTGGAAAAGTGGGATAGGAGAGTAGGTCCACGCATCGCCAGGCGAATGAATGCAGAGGCACGCGCAGAAGGTATATAAGCGTGACTGCGCCCCTACACTGAGGTATGGAGCATCTTCTGGTGAGAGAAAAACTAACACATTGTCTCCCCTCTCTTCTCTGTCTCTCTCAATGTGTGCTGACTTGACTGTCGGAGGGGTTTTCCGACAACGCACTATCGGGTAGCTCACCTTCGTTGTGTTCTCAGGTTGATCAGAGAAAAATGCAGCTTGGACATGAGGAGTACGGATAACGTCAGATATTTGGCCTCCATACAATATTTATCCTCATATATATATATATGCGTGTGCTACTTGATTAAGTTAATAATGTTTACTGTATTTATAACTTATATCCTTGAATAATTATTTGATTGCCTTACCAATTAGGAAAATGTTTAAGACCACAAAAAACTTCAATAATTAGGAAAATGTTAAAAAATCTCATCTTATATTCGTTTCTCACATATTTTGGCCTTATTTGATTTGTCTCTTGAGAAGGGAAAAAAAAAATTGACTAGAAATTTCAAAAAATTGTTTGGTTGAAAATTTGTGAAAAAAAACAAATCTGAAATCATTTTTCTCTCTACTATACTTCAATCAATCTTTTTTTCTTTCTCGTCTCTCCTTCTCTCACATCCTATACATCATTCAATCAATTTTTCTCTAACACCCATCTATTCAACTATAAAAAAAAATTTAAATCATCCCAAACTCCAAAACTATTTTCAAAACATACAATCAAACAAATTTTTAAATTTTGTAAACTCTTTTAGAAAATTATTTTTCTAAAAGAGTTTACAAAAAAAATATTCAAAATTATTTCACAAATACACCAAACATGTATTTGACCCATTAAAACATGATAATAAAAAACAAAAATAAAAAAACAAAGCCATTTACCAAGATCATAATTATTTTCAAAAAGATTTTCAATTCAAAAAATCCAAAAAACAAAAACAACTAAACTAGGGCAAAAAATTTTGTATTCAAAATCCTAAAAAAAAATTTATAATATGAAAATTTTCATTGTATAAATCCAATTACCATAAACTAAACCCTAAACCTCGAAAGCCCATTCATGCTCATTCTGACCTGCCATCTCTTATCATTCTTGATATTGAATATCTTTCTCACCTCCTCCGGCATCAAATCCTTGATCTGATCTACAATTCGTTGACAAATCAACTCTAGCAAGCCCTTCACATCAAGGTAATTCGTGGCAGAGACAAGTTTGAAGAGCACAACCAAGTCCTTCTTTGCTACAAACTCTAAATCATACTTTTTTAGATCGGCTTCTTCGGAGATCTTCTTTGAATCCGTGTGCTTTGAACAATAATCGATCGCTATTGTTAGGGTTTCGCTATCCACATTTAGGAGTGGAATTGTTGTGATTGTGGATTCTTCGTCCTCAATTATGCGCTTGATTGTTTCGAATTGGATCGCGATTGACTCTTTTAGGATGAATTCTTTGTTGTTGGAGCTTTTCAATGTGAAGCTCTTCTCCGAAGATGAAGACAGAGAAGATGCAAACATAGTGTATCTTTGATTGTACGTTGTTTGGATTTTACACAGATATTGAAAATATTAGGGTTTGTATAGACAATGCAGAACCATGAAATTTATATATAGAGGGCTTTCCTTGGTGAAGAAGTAACCTAAATAAATTTGAAAATTGAGGCACTATTTAGCATGCATTATTTTAACATATTATCTTATTTGAGTCACAATCATATTATTTAGGTTACATCACCTTATCACATCACTTCAAATCTAACTCATATTTCACATTTTTTTCATAAAAAATTAAAATATATACTAATTAAACACATGCCAAACACCCTCTAAATTACATATGCCAAAAATATAATAGGGAGTGTTTGGAAATTGACCTTTTTTATACTGATTTTTTTATTTTTTATTTTTATAAAAAGACTTGATAAAAAATAAAGAGAGTGATTTAATAATTTTTATGATTTTTTGACTTTTTAACTAAAAAACAATTCCCAAATAAGATCTAAGTACAATTTTGGTGCACAATTACATTGGATTTTCATTATAATCAAACGTATTAATAACTTTTTAGTTATATGAATGGAAAAAAATCATATTTTTTTGTACTCAATTGCATATTATTTTTTTCTTATTTATCTTTATTACTTTATATCATTTACATTAATTTTGATCCTTTTAACTTTATTAAAAATAGAGTCAATATAATTATACTAGAATTGTGATATTAACTGTATTTTATTTAAATCTCAAAGAATTTCTCTATAATTTATAATACTCTTAATATTCATGTATTTAAATCTAACTAAAATACCACCAATAATAATAATTTACTAAATACATTTGTTGGACCAATTTTTTTTGATGTTTTTAATTTAAGGTCCCTGATATTAAAATTTTATCAAATAAAGAACATGTAACATTTTTATAGTAATTGGGATCCCTCAACATTTTCACAAAGAAATTTGTCTTCATAGAGAAATTTCAATTTCACAAAGAGAAATAAATTTCTTTAAAAATATTATTGAAGAACCTTAACTAATAAGAAAATATATGTTGGACCTCTCTTACTATTTATAGTTGGAGATGGATATTTTACTATTTTTTTCAATTAAGCTACTTCTTACACGAAAAATAAGTTCTTTTCTTTTCTTTTTTAAATTTTTATTCAAATTTATGACCAAATCATTATGTTTGTATATATATATATATTTTTTTTCCCAAGAGAATGGTTTAAAAGACTTGAATTTGTTTACATTAAAAAAAAGTTGCATGCGTGTGCTGCTATGATCATGAATATATCTTGAATATATTTATCCTCGTTTATTGATAAATTTGCTATTTGAATAACTTAATAATGTTTACTATATTTATAACTTATATCCTGGAATAATTATTTGATTGCCTTACCAATATAATTAGGAAAATGTTTAAGACCACAAAAACCTTTGATAATTAGGAAAACGTTAAAATCTCATCATATATTCGTTTCTCACATATTTTGGCCTTATTTGATTTGTCTCTTGAGAAGGGGAAAAAAAAAATTGAGAAGAAATTTCAAAAATTTGTTTAGTTGAAAATTTGTGAAAAAAACAAATCTAAAATCATTTTTCTCTCTACTATACTTCAATCAATCTTTTTTTCTTTCTCCTCTCTCCTTCTCTCACATCCTATACATAATTTGATCCACAATGATGTGATAAGATACATGTCAACTTTTAATTTGTCATATACGTCTATCTCTCTTACCACATCATTGTCAGTAAATTTAGGAATTCAAATTGTGAGTCTCTAACATTACTCATATAATTATAACAAATGAAATTGTAAAATGTGAGCTCTCATCTCATTAGAAATATGAAACATTGAGTCTATTTTTTTTAGGATTGTGCTTGTTATTTGGAAGGGGACTTTATTATGGATTCTATTTCATGATTTGATTGTTTTGTTTTATAAGCTTATATAGGTATAATATTTATGGAAAAAAAAATTCAAATTGACTCAATAATCGCAATTTTATCATTTTATCATATTTATCTTTTACAAAACTTAAAAAAATCAAAACTAAACAATCTATTTTAATGTGCATACAATTATTTGATCAATCTCATTTCCTTACGAATAACATACTTGCAATGACTTACAAACTGAACATCATATAATCAAAATAAGATCCATGATGAGCCCCACAAGGAACCTCCAAGTTAGATGATAGGAGAGAATCCATTCACTTTTTCTCTGTGGATGACTACGAGTGAGTGGTTGTGACCAAAATTAATATGATAGTTCTAGAAAGAATTACTTAACAGTTGAACAGAGAAAAAGAAAATGCACGAACAACTTTACGCTTGCACGGTTGCACTTCATCACGGATTCACTTGCACTTTCCATGTTTTCGTAATTTTTTTTCTTTGTCCCACTGTCAAGCAATTCTTCCATAATCAAACCACAAAATAATTTTATCCTGTGAAAATTAAATAAATTTGTGGATAAATCTTTTCTTTTTTTCTTTTTTTTTTGACAAGGTCTTGCTACCACAAAATATAAATTTGTAATTTTTTTATTTTTTTATTTTTTTTATAAAATTTTCGTACATGTATTTCTTAGTCTTTGTGGGAACAAAGCTTACAATTAACAGACACATGAAGAAGTAGGAAGTTTCCATATATGGATTCCAAATCCTCCTCGAATCAAACTTGGAGAGAGAGCTCCTATATATGTCTCTCTATATAGATGCACACCCCCAAAACCACCCATTCTTGTTTGTTTTCTATCAAGCAGTCAAGTTTTGTAGTTGAGAAAAGTGGAGTCTGGTTGTAGCATAATAATCCACTTCTAATTACAATCCATCAAATACCATAATGTCATCATCATTGGAGAAGAAGATGCTGATACTGAGGAACTCTGATGGGGAGGAATTCATCGTACCAGAGGTGATTGCAGTAGACTATAAAAAACATGATGGAAGATGAATGTGCCTCCAACACTATTCCAGTGCCTAATGTCGATGCCAATATACTCGCGATGGTGATTGAATTCTGTAAGAAGCATGCTGAATCTGAAGCTGAAGCAGCCAGTGATCTCAAAACGTTGGACTCTGAGTTTGCAAATAGAGGTCAGGAAGCTCTTTACGATCTGATAACGGCAGCCAACTTTCTCGATGTGAAGGAATTGCTGGATGCACTGTGCCAGAATGTGGCGGAAATGATCAAAGGAAAGTCGGTTCACCAGATTCGCATCCAATTTCTGGGTTACCAACTTTTTGAGATACTCACATCCAATTTTATTTGGAATATTTGGTGTGACAGAGATTTTGATTAAGCATATAGTACAAATAGTGTGTTTATTTATTGACAGAGAGGGTTGAAATAAGATTCTCATTAACTTTCTAGGGTTGATCCAGACCATATTATGAACCGATTGACACATTCATCCATTCAATCCAAATTTTAGAACTTAAATTAATTTCCTTAAAAAACTAAAAATTAATTTAATAAAAATAATACTAAAAAGATGTTTTGAATTTTCAAAATCCATTTTTCCACAAAAGAAATAAAATAATATAAAAATGACAAGTGCTTTTTCCATCTTTCATTAATTTTTTCTCTCACCAAATTATTAAATGTTTTTAAAAAATAGATTCCGAAATCAAAAATTGAACAGAGTGATTACATTTGGTATAGGAACCGAATTGGTGTAACCAATCAATAGGACAACCTACCAAATGAATAAGGTGAGACCGATCCAGTCTCATGCTTAACCGATCAAGTTATCTCTACCCGGCTTCATTTGAAGTCATTGGTCAATAATACCACGCGACAATATATTAGGTAGGCCTACTGTACTTTCTCTAAGGGCTAAACATGGAGTTTCTAAATTGATATCTTGAGCCTGAGAATAACATACGAGTTATTGTGAAGCAGATGTTGATGTTCGAATCTGATCAATTATCAAAAGGACCCAAACCCAAATTAAAAGAAAAGAATCCATCAACAATGTACATTTTGGGATCTAGTGTTTCCTCCTAAAATTACTAGGACACATGCAAATGACTCTTTATGATAATGAGTATTTATCTCTGCAACAAAATTTCCAACTAAAATTATGGGAGTTGCTCAAAATCTTGTCACCAAAGATGAAGCGGAAAGGATGGACGGAATTTGGCTCACGTCAAACATGCAGCCACATGCAACAATGGTGCAGAGGATTATTTAAAAGTGAAGAGCTGAGTTAGAGAGCATATAAAGAAGGTGAGCTTACAACTTTCAGAAGTCACGTAGATTGCATTGGAATGCATTTCGACAGGGCAGTCAATTGTCAAAAGATGCCTGAATATTATTATATCAAAGTCAGAATACATGTATCCCACAACAAGAATTTTACCTTGATCTCGTGGTTGAGCACAATTCATGATTTTACAGCTTAAAACTAAAATGATGGAATCAAGCAGAGAATCAGTGTAGAAAGATGAAGTTTATGACAATATGCACATAATATTACACACAGGTAATCAATACCCTTCATATGGGCTACTCCATGCTAATTTTCAGAGCACTAAAATCATGAAGGGGATGGGCGTGGCAGTCGCTTAGCAATTTCCTGCCCAAAAAAAAAAAGTATGAGCTCCAACTTTCACAGGGAGCATGTATCCATTTGACATGAAGATAATACTACCCAAGCTTTTCAAGGATGATATCATAGGATCATTTCTAGTTGCAATGTATGCAATGTCTGAAGTATCCACTACAACTTTTGATAATTATTGTCAAGTAATATAATTACTAATTTAAAAATACATATAATTGATTTAAATTATCATAGTACTAAATGCATGAGAAAGGGGAGCCAGAAGGAAACAGCTAGAATGTTAAGTCATGAAAATAAATACTCGAGACAATTCAACAAAGCCCCAATGCAACGATTTGGGGAAGCCCTAATAACAACACATTGTATAACATAAGTTTCCTAAAACAAAAACAGTTTGTTACACAGGAAGACAAGAACCAATGATGTTAACATTTAGTATTGTAAGTTTTTTTTATTTTTGAAGTTTACTAAAATATGTTGTTCAAATCAATATTTATTTTTATTTATTATTTTTTTCAAAACTATAAATCATAAAAAATGATATACATGGTCAAATACAAGCAGAAAATCATTTTGAAACAATGGTACGTTTACCTTTAAATTATAGATATGGGTAGCCTTTCATAGAGAGGCAGTGGTTTTCCTTTCATTAATTGATCGGCAAAAAATCAAATATTTTGTGTTCTGAACATACCTCAAACAGCTGATTTATATTATCAGCTGTCTTTGCAGATGTCTCAATGAAAAACATTCCATTCTTCTCAGCAAAGTCAACGCCATCCTTCAGGGGAAAAGATATAGATAAATGAATGTGTTAAGTTAGCAAACTAAATCTTGACTTGTAAATACAAAGGAAAAGCTGATGTAAGTAACATCCAGTACTCAAGTTTGCCACACACTTGAATTGGTACTTCTCGTTGCTCTTGAAGATCGGCTTTGTTACCAACTAAAGCCATGACTATATCAGGGCTTCCATGTTTTTGTAGTTCCTGTAGCAAGCCACAATAAATCAATAGTAATGAATACACACAATAGCATAGTCAGCAATTTATAAAAAATTAAGAAAACATTTGTGGATCATACAACTTGATTTTTGGGTGGTCACACAAATGTCCAAGTTGTGAACCACAGGAGCAAGGAGAACAAAGGTGAAAAGAGAACAAGAGTGTAAAGCAAAGAAGAAGAAGAAACCTTAATTTTTGATGCTCAAGGCACATTAAATCACATGAGGGAGGAAACAAAGATGAGAAAAGAACAAGAGTGTAAAGATGAAGACCCAACAATATAAATGATGAATACACAATGCTCAAGCTTTTCTAAAATTTTTTAAACAAACTATTCAACAGGAAAGCCTACTTACATGTGTTTCAAAACATAAATAGCTAGATTTTTAGTGGGTTACTCTTGAAATTGAATCTCTTTCTATCTTTAGTAGACTTTTAACTTGTAAGGAGATGAGAAGACAATCCTTGTTTAAAATTTTTTGCAATAATTTACTGTAGAATGTCCTCTATATTCCTGGACAACTATTTTCGACGTGAGTCAAGGTTGGAGGAGACAAGTATTAAAATGACCACAAATATCACCACTTTGCAGTTCTCACGAACTCTATTTCAAGGGGGAGCTTTAGCCAATCCAAGATTGCAATTCATTAGCAATGGAAAACCACTTATTCATCTTTAAACTAGCTAGCATTTCTATAGTGTCATTGTCAGTTTTCCATAGTTAATCAATGAAACATGTTTCATTAAGATCCATCCGGTGCTAAAAAAAACTGATATGTCAAGTCCTTTTGATTTTCATCTCTCAACAAACTTTCAACATCCAAAATTTTCAATCAGTTTTGCGCTTCTAAATCCTATACCTCCAAATTTTACATAATTATCTTGACAATACCAAATCTGATGCTTTACTTTAACAACAATATTGAGTTTCCACTGTAGTCTCACAAAAAAAGCTATTGTCTTAAACCAGCCCTTTCCACATTAAATCCTGATTGAAGAAAATTAGAATGCATTTAACTATATCCTACAACTAATAAACCAAAACTGAAATAGAGAAAATCATCTTCCAATATGTGCAAATCATACCTTAACCCAATACTGTGCTTTATTGAACGAATCAGGATTTGTTATATCATACACGATAACTGAAACTGCAGCACCACGGTAATATAGTGGTGCCAGTGCTGCATACCTGAACAAGACACGTCCAGGATTAGACGTTAATATGCTCTCTCAAAATAGTCTTAAAATGATTCTGGGAAGGTGAAATTGGTAACAAAAATAAATATAATTAATATATATATTGATTTTAGCCAACAGTAATACCTCTCTTGACCAGCAGTATCCCATATTTCAAACTTCACTGTTGTAGAATCTTGCAAGGCAATTGTTTGCGACAAAAATGAAGCTCCAACTGTTACCTGAAATTTTTGCAAGAAAAAAAAGTGACAAATATAAGTGCATCTTTCATGTACTTAATTTCTGGGTATTTAAGAGAGTATAAATACTCAAATGCCAAATGATTGACCACAACTTACACCAAAACTGAAAAAACACGAGATGTTACCAAACCAATGCAATGAAGCATCCTTACCTTTGATGTTGGATCAAACTGACCACGAACAAAGCGAAGAACAATGCAGCTTTTGGTAGATTAGGAAATTTGAAAGAAGACCTTACAAAAGAAAGAAAATTTAAAAAGTGAAGTGTAAGAGAAAATATCAAACTACATTGCAAATCCCCTAATAGCACCAGCTGCAGACAATGGTTGAACAAAAGACTAGCCACATTCAGGCAATAAAAAGAGGGCCCCAATCTTGAAATCCATAATATGATCAGTCATACTAAATCCAATAAGCTTTTAATTTTATCTCTAACAACGCGCATAATCCCCGCGCCTCCCTAACAGGCACACAAAAATTACAGCGGACTATGATGTCAAACCACATGAACCTACATACTACGACAAACATGGGTGGTAGAAATGTAAGAAATCATCTCAAACAGGATAAGTAAAGCCTTAACTATTCAAAATGGCAATTTAAGAGAGAATATTTGACACTATCTAACATTGGTATGACTAATCATTGAATCCCATGTTACAGCATAGACTCTCCACTCTCTCTCCTCAAGCCACAGCAAGTCCATTCATATTCTATGTTTTCTGTTGTCTTAGATACGTCATATTAGCATGCCCACCAAGATATATTTGCATTATCTAAGTGTAGATTAATAAAGAACTAAAGAAGAGCTCTAATTTAAAGTAAAATACTTCTTAATCTCATGAAATTAAATAAATAAACCAAACCAAACCAAATCCAAACTAAGCGTTAAGTCCCATCAAATGGGGTTGACTGCATGAATCCTTCTTCTCCACTTGACTTTATCCAAGGCCAATTCATTAGTCAAATTAAAATGATTCATATCTCTATTTACTATACTAATCCACGTTAATCTAGGTCTACCCCTTCCCCTAACACTACCATCTACCATCACTATATCGCATCTCTTTACTACTGCCTCTGTTGGTCTCCATTATATATGACCAAACCGTCTCAATCTATTCTCTCTCAACTTATCTTCTATCGGTACTAAGCCTTAAATCCCATCAAATGGGGTCGATTGCATGAATCCTTCTTTTCCACTTGACTTTATCGAAGGCCATTTCGTTAGTCAAATGAAGGAGATTCATATCTCTATTTACTACACTAATCCACGTCAATCTAGGTCTACCCCTTTCCCTAACACTACCATCTACCATCACTATATTGCATCTCTTCACTACTACCTCTGTTGGTCTCCATTGTATATGACCAAACCATCTCAATCTATTTTCTCTCAACTTATCTTCTATCAGTACTACCCCTATCCATTCTCAAATATACTCATTCCTAACTTTGTCTTTTCTAATCTTGCGACACATCCACGTTAGCATCCTCATCTCAACAACATTCATCTTATCTACATGTTGTTCCTAGTTGCCTAGCATTCCGTCCCATACAACATCGCTGGTCTAATAGTCATTCTATAAAACTTCTTTTTTAATCTAGTGGGTACTCGTTTATCGCAGAATACTCCAGACACATTCCTCCACTTAAACAACCTCGCCTTAATTCTATGGACCACGTTCGCTCCAATCTCCCCAATCGTTGTGATAATCGATCCTAAAAAACGAAAATGTTCACTCTTAGGTTGTTCTTAGTTCTCAATTTTCACTTCTCCCGTAGTTCTGTTGTGATTGTTACTAAAATTACACTCCATATACTCTATCTGAGTTCTGCTTATCCTAAATCCTTTAAATTCAAGTGCTTTTCTCCAAGTCTCCAATTTAATGTTAACTCTCTAGTCTCATCTACTAACACGATATCATCTACAAAAAGCATACACCATGGCACATTATCCTGAATATTTCACGTCAACTCATCCATAATTAAAGCGAAAAGATAAGGACTTAAGGTTGATTCTTTGGTGCAACCATACAGAAATTAGAAATTCACTCATCTCTCCATCAAGCAATCTAATAGTGGTCACCACACCTTCATACATATCCCTAAAAACAAAGATAAAAACAGAAGCAAGTCCAACAAGCTTGCTAATATTAAGTGTTATATTGTGGCATGAAAGGACACATCAGGAAACATTGCAAAAAATTGCAGAGAAAGTGAATGTGAAAAAGAACAACGATGAAAAGGTTGATGATCGTGTTACCATCACTACTTCAAAAGACTTCATAGTTGTTTATGATGATGATGTTATTAATATTGCATGCCATGACACCAGCTGGGTGATTGATAGTGGTGCCTCCATTCATGTTACATCTCGTGAGGAATTCTTCACTTCCTATGCATTCCATTCGAGGTCCAAGCACATCGACATGAGGTAGCATTAGATAAGAGAAATTCTTAATCATAAGTTGTTAGAACTTAGAAAAATTCATACTGATGACAATGGTTCTGATATGTTAACAAAAACTCTAGCAAGGGAGAAACTTGTGACTTGTTACTCGATCGCTGGGATAGAGAATCCCTCCACCTAGTCGAAAAAGAGGAGATTAAGTGTTGGGTTGGGTTTCCCTCCTATGTAGAGGATGACCCAAGCATTTTGGTAATGCCCATGTGAGCTACTTAAGCCTACATGGAGAGAAGCTTGGTTTTTTGGCCCATTTGTAAGAGAGTATTTAAGCTCCATTTTGGTACCAGAAAATCTGAGAGAGAGAGACGAGAGCACCCACAAAACAAAGAAGAAAAAAAGAAAACAACAGTTTTTTATAAACCCTATCCAGTTTTGATCAAACAATTCGATCAGCAAGCATTCGTGGTCCGATTGAGCTGAAATTTGGTAGGCGAGTTCATAACTCAAGGCTCTAAGATTTGAACAGTATCCTATTTTTGGTGAGATCTTTCCTTTTTTATTGCCAAGAGTGTTTATTTCTTGAGTTTGTATCTTTGTTGTTTGCCTCTAGTTATAACTAAGAAGAACTTGTTGTACACCCATTATTTGTTGATAGTGGAGATTTTGGTGGACTACGGTCCCGTTGTTTTTCCTTCTCACACCAAGAAAGTTTACGTAAAAATTGCTCGTGTTTTGTGCGTGTGCCTTTGGATCCATTTTGTTATATATATTTGCTCTATTTAGTTGCTTCCTAATAGATTCGCATAAAGAGGAAAAATATTTTATTTCCACTAATTTTTGTTTGATTTGGATTGTTGAATCGGTGTTTGTTTCTCCCATCAAAGTGGTATCAGAGCCAGGTTCTTATTGTTGAGCATCATGTGTTGAATGATGGAAGCTGATTTGAGTAAAATGGTTACTTTGAATGGTTCTAATTATCACTTGGAAAAGAAAAATGGAAAACCTTTATGTGAAGCAATTTCATTTACTAGTGTTTGCAACTGAGAAGCCAGATAGTAAATCTAATGAAGAATAGACCTTGTTGCATCGACAAGTATGTGGATACATTAGGCAGTAGGTGGATGATAATGTTTGGAACCATATTAGTGAAAAGACACATGCACACTCACTTTGGAACAAACTTGAGCAATTGTATGCCTAAAAGACTGGAAACAATAAAATGTTTCTGATAAACTAATTGATGACTTTGAGATACCAAGATGGAACCCCATTGACAGATCACTTGAACACATTCCAAGGAATAATTAATCAGCTAGCTGGGATGGGTATCAAGTTTGATGATAAGGTACAAGAGTTGTCCTTACTTGGTACATTACCTGATTCTTGGGAGACATTCAGAATGTCATTATCTAACTCGGCCCTAGATGGTGTAAACAATATGGATCTAGCTAAGAGCAATGTTTTAAATGAAGAGATGAGAAGGAAATCACAAGGATCCTCTTCACAGTCAGAGGTTTTGGTTACAGAAAGGAGGGGCAGAAGTAAGAGCAGAGGTCCTAAGAACAAAGATAAAAGCAGAAACAAGTCCAACAAGTTTGCTAATGTTGAGTGCTATCATTGTGGCATAAAAGGGCACATCAAAAAATATTGCAGAAAATTGAAGAGATAGAATAGGGAGAGAGTGAATGAGAAAAAGAACAATGATGAAAAGGTTGATGATCTTGTTGCCACCACCACAACTTCAGAAGACTTCTCAGTCATTTGAGATGATTGATAGTCGTGCCCACATTCATGCTACATCTCGAGAGGAATTTTTCACTTCTTATACACCTGGTGACTTTGGGAAACAACTAAATAGAGCACAATATATATAACAAAAAGGATCTAAAGGCGCGCACACAAAAACACACGAGCAATTTTCATGTGAAAAACCTTCTCGGTGTGAGGAGAAAAAACCACAAGACCATAGTCCACCAAAATCTCCACTATTAACAAATAATAGGTGTACAACAAGTTCTTTCTAGTTATAACTAGAGGCAAACAACAAAGATACAAACTCAAGAAATAAACGTTCTTGGCAACTAAAAAAGAGAGAACTCACCAAAAACAGGGTACTGTTCCGACCCAGAAAATTAGCTTCAAAATGCTCCAAGTCTAATCTCCACCGATCAGATCTTAGAGCCTTGAGTTGTGAACTCGCCTACCAAATTTCAACTCAATCAGACTATGAATGCTTGCCGATCAGACTGTTTGATCAAAGCTCGACAGAGTTTAACAAAAACTGTTGTTTTCCTTTTTCTTCTCTGTTTTGTGGGTGCTTTCGTCTCCTTCTCTATCAGATTTTCTAGCAGCAAAATGGAGCTTAAATACTCCCTCACAAATGGGCCAAAAAACCTAGCTTCTCTCCATGTCGGCTTAAGTAGCTCACACGAGCTTTACCAAAATGTTTGGGTCATCCTCCACATAGGAGAGAAACCCAACCCAACACTTAGGCTAAGTTTGGCATCTTTAAAAAAAATCAAAAAGTCAAAAAGTCACTATCCTATTTAAGTCACATCATCTTATTTAAGTCACATCACCTCTTTACCACATTACTTCAAACCCAACCCATATTTCATAAAAAGTCAAAAAGTACACTTATTTAGAATATCCCAAACAACCCCTTAATCTCATCCTTTTCGCCTAGGTGGAGGGATTCTCCATCCCGGCGATCGAGCAACAAGTCTCTAGCTTCTCCCTTACTAGAGCTTTTGTTAACATATCAGAAACATTCTAGCAACTTATGATTAAGAATTTCTATTATCCAATGGTACCTCATGTCGATATGCTTCGACCTTGAATGGAATGTAGAGTTCTTAGCCAAGTGAATAGCACTTTCGTTATCACAAAACAACACATATTGTTGTTGTTTGAAACCAAGCTCCATCAAGAACTTTTACATCCATAACAACTCTTTACAAGCTTTCGTTGCTGCAATAAACTCTACCTCTATTGTAGAGAGTGCAACACATTTTTGCAACCTTGACTGCCAAGAAACAACTCCACCTAAGAAAGTGATCAAATAACCCGAAGTAGACTTACGGGTATCCACATCTCCTGCCATATCAAGTGGTTTTAAAACCCACATTATGAAAGTTCTGTTAGGTTCTTAGTAGCGATCAGCAACCTTTTCTTCTTTTACTTCACATTGCTTTTCGTCTCCTTGATAGCTAGAAGTTCTCCAAAAGTATGAAAAACTAGAGGACTTTGTACCATCCATTCCAACGTGGTTGGATTCTGTTCAACAACCCAAGGAAGGACTTGGAGAATATCTTTTGTTGTTTCCATTACTTGAAGTGATTGTTACGACCACGAAATGACAAATCCCAACTACGGATATATAAGAGCCAAAACTGCTAAGGGCATATGACCAGCATAATAATTTGGAATGCAAAGTGGCATACCCGAAAGCCCTAAGAAATGCATAGGAAAGAAGGTCGGATTAACCCCAAAAAAAGCGATCCAAAAATGGATTTGACATAAAGTTTCAGGGTATGTCTGACCAAAGATTTTACCTACCCAATAGTGAAATCCTGCAAATAAAGCAAAAACGGCTCCCATAGAAAGTACATAATGGAAATATGCAACCACATAATAAGTATCATGTAGAGCAATGTCTAGCCTAGAATTAGCCAGGACTATTCCAGTGAGTCCCCCTATGGCAAGCCTCATATGCCACAACTGCACTGTCAACTCATCCTCTATTGCATTAATAATGCCTTTGGAGAGCCTTGCTTGCAATATGTATAAAGGAGAAAACTTCTTGCCTTTGAGCAACAACCATAGTACCCCTAGTGAGCTTCTACTGACCATCATTGAAGGTGCTGCAATACCCCTCATCATCAAGTTTACTTGCAGAAATTAAGTTCATGCAGATGTCAGGAATATGCTTTACATCTTTAAGAACCAACCCTGTGCCATTATTCATCTCCAAGTGAACATCTCCAACACCAATGATTTTGGCCAAGCCATCATTGCCCATCTTTACTATCCCAAAGTCACCAGGTGTATAGGAAGTGAAGAATTCCTCTCGAGATGTAGAATGAATGGAGGTGCCATTATCAATCACCCAACTGGTGTCATGACATGCAATATTAATGACATCATCATCGTAAAGGACTAAGAAATCTTCTGAAGTAGTGGTGGCAACACCATCATCAACCTTTTCATCATTGTTCTTTTTCTCATTCACACTCTCTCCTTGTTCTCTCTCTTCAATTTTCTGCAATGTTTTTTGATGTGCCCTTTCGTGTCACAATGATAGTACTCAATATTAGCAAACTTGTTAGACTAGCTTCTACTTTTGTCTTTGTTCTTAGGACCTCTGCTCTTACTTCTCCCCCTCCTTTCTGTAACCAAAACCTTTGATTGTGAAGAGGATCCCTGTGATTTCCTTCTCATCTCTGTATTTAAAACACTGTTATTAGCCAAATCCATATTGATTACACCATCTGGAGCCGAGTTAGATAATGACATTCTGAACGTCTCCCAAGAATCAGGCAATGTACCAAGTAAGCACAACTCCTATACCTCATCATCAAACTTGATACCCATCCCAGCCAGCTGATTAATTATTATTTTTTGAATAACAAAAAAATTTTATTAAAACGAGAAAGAGGGAGAGGACAAGAAGTCCTCATACAAGGAAAGAAAAAAGAGAAGAAAAAGCAAAACCAATTGCAAAACTCAAAACTCTAAGAATGGCAAACAGCAGCCCAATCCCTAGAGATCAAAAATAAAGGAACTCCTTTAAAAGGAGGAGATACAAATGCCCAAAAAGAAGCCAAATTTCAGCCCTATCCCACAAAGCCTCTACGTTTACTTCCTTGTCTTCAAAAATTCGAACATTTCTCTCCAACCATATAACCCAAAAAATAGCAAAAACAATGTCTAACCACATTGTTTTGGCTTTCTTGGTATTCCCAAACCCGTCAAACCGAATAAGAAGCATATGCATACACTCCCGTGGAGCAACCCACTGTACATCACATAATTTGAAAAGATGCTGCCATAATACTGTAGCCACCGGGCAATGAAGAAAGAGATGATCAGCTACCTCCAAATTACTCTTGCACATCACACACCATTGGGGGCATAGAGAGTGATTAGGCCTTCTCCTCTGAAGAACATCATTAGTTGTAACACCCTTTTGAGCCAAAGACCACATGAAAAACTTCACTTTATGAGGGACACTCGCTTTCCAAAGAATCTTATGAAAAGGGAATAAGGGAACCGAGAGATTATCAATAATCTTATCAAAAAAGGATTTGCATGAAAAGACCCCAGAAGAGACAAGATTCCACACCCTACTATCGGAAGACGAAGAAAGAGAAACCCCCTTGAGCACAACCAACAAAGAAACCAATTCCCTGCCTCCCTATCATTCAAGTTTCTAATGAGATCAAAATTCCAGGATATGGGTGCCATAGACGAGCAAGTCACCGACGCTATAGACACATTCGGAGAACGAGCCAACCTGTAAAGAAGGGGAAAAGATCTAGCAAACGAAACATCCCCTAACCAAACATCCTCCCAAAACCGAACATTCTCCCCATTCCCCACTTTGAATGAAAGACAATTAGACACAAGAGGATACAAACGAGAAATGGATTTCCACGGAGAACGACGATTGCCTCTATTAACTACATTAGAATCCCTACCATTGGATTGAATTCCATACTTGTTTTTAATAACTGAACACCATAACGACTCACTTTCAAAAGGAAATCTCCACAACCATTTGCCTAGCAACGATGTTTCCTATAGCCAAGCCACCTTTTGCCCTAGAAAGAGAAACAGTCTCCCACCTAACCAAATGAACTCCTTTACCCTCCTCACACCCTTCCCAGAGAAAATCCCTCATCAATTTCTCAATCCTTCTTGCAATGTTAACCGGAACTTTGAAAAGGGACAGGAAATAAATAGGAACAGATCCTAATACGGATTGTACTAATGTATACCTCCCTCCTTTAGACAACAAAACTCGCTTCCATCCCTCCAATCTTTTCCTAATTTTGACAAGAACAGGTTCCCAAAAAGACGCCAATCTAGGATCTCCTCCCAATGGAAGCCCTAAATATTTGAGGGGAAAGGAATCGATTGAACATCCCAACATGGCCGCCACCCTCTACACATGACTATCGGCCAAATTAATACCCACAACACTGCTTTTGCTAAGATTGACCTTGAGGCCCGACACTATTTCAAAAATTCTTAGAATCTTCAGCAGACTCCCCACCTTGCTTTCCTCCTTTGATGAGAAAAAAATAGTATCATCTGCAAATTGTAAGTGAGTCACACCTATCTTATCCCTTCCCACTACAAACCCTTCAATGACACCCTTATCCTTAGCTAAATCAATAATCCTACCCAACACATCAGCAACAAAAATAAACAAAAATGGTAATAAAGGATCACCCTGTCTTAGACCCCTGGATGCTTGGAAAAAATCCCCCGCCTTGCCATTCACAATAATTGCCATACTGCAGGACGACAAGCAGCCCCAAATCCATTTCCTCCACCTAACACCAAACCCCTTTCCAAAACAAAATCCACAAACAAAACCCCAATCAACATGGTCATATGAAGGATCACCCTGTCTTAGACCCCTGGATGCTTGGAAAAAATCCCCCGCCTTGCCATTCACAATAATTGCCATACTGCAGGACGACAAGCAGCCCCAAATCCATTTCCTCCACCTAACACCAAACCCCTTCCTTTCCAAAACAAAATCCACAAAACCCCAATCAACATGGTCATATGTCTTCTCAAAATCTACCTTAAATACAATACCCTCCTTACGTAGTCCCCTATACTCCTCCACAACCTCGTTGGCCACTAAAACTACATCCAAAATCTGCCAACCCTGCACGAATGCACCTTGTGCCGAAGAAATAGTTCCCCCCAGGACAACTCTTAGCCTTCTAAAAAGCACTTTAGCTAAAATCTTATAAAGAGATGTGACCAAGCTAATGGGTCTAAAATCCCCAATCTTAATTGACTTCGCCTTCTTGGGAATTAGACAAATGAAGGATGCACTGGGGCACAAATTAACCTGCCCGCTCTCAAAAAACTCAGAAAAAACCCTCATAAGATCCCTTTTTACAATTTCCCAACAATCTTGAAATACTGCCATTGAAAAACCATCTGGGCCAGGAGCCTTTTCTCTATCGCACTCAAATACAGCTTGTCTCACCTCATCTTCGTCAAAGGGTCTTTCCAACCAACTAGCAGACGCTAAATCCACTGGGACCCAATTAATGCCTTCAATCCCTGGACGATCCACACCCCCATCAGAGTATAGATTTGAATAAAAATTAAAAATTTCCTCGATTAATTATTCCTTGGAATGTGTTCAAGACTCAAGTGATCTGTCAATGGGGTTCCATCTCGGTATTTCAAAGTCATCAATTGCTTTATCAGAAACATTTTATTGTTTCCTGTCTTTCGAGCATACAACTGTTCAACTTTGTTCCAAAATGAGTGTGCATGTGTCTCTCTACTAATATGGTTCAAAACATTATCATTCACCCACTGCCTAATGTATCTAAATACTTGACGATGCAACAAGGTCCATTCTTTATCAGATTTACTATTTGGCTTCTCAGTAGCAAACATTGGTAAATGAAATTGCTTCACGTAATGAAAGCCTTCTAGTTTTCTTTTTCATTTTTCCTTTAGTAAACTTCGTCATAGAATTTGGATAGCTCATAGGATAGACTCCTTTATTCTAAGAGACAGGAAGGAAAGGCAATCCTTACCCTCTTCCTTCCCTTAGAAGGAATAGACGGATGATTAGCTACCACTGAGTAGAGTAATAGCTACAAGAAGGGCATCTCTTTCTCTATTCTTAGGAAGGAATAGCAAGATGGGAATTGATAGCTACAATATCGACTCTCGTGCATACTACAATATCGATCCTAAATTAAATAAATATTCCAAGAAAATTCAAAATATTTCTTTATATTTTAATAAAATAAATATCAAAATCCCCTATGTGATCACTTTCTAGAGATTTGACTATAATATAGTTTTCCTGATTGAAAAAGGAAAGAAAAAATTCAGTAAACAAGCCCCAAGCATCAGCGGCATGTACCAAAAAATAAACGACTTATAAAACAAAGCAACTCAAATAAAAAACACCTTCTTCCAACATTTTCGATTCGGATATGTGAATCTATTTTGCACTCACCCTTGTTTAAGACCGTGACTTCAGTCAAACGACATGTTGCCATGTGTTTCCTTACTACCCCAATACAATGTCTTCCCCTTGTCCAAACATATATGCGGTTATTTGTTGCAACTTCCATAAGCTGATTATAACTTATTTTAATTTGGGAGTCTGTGCCAAACTGTTTGGTGCAGCTTCTACTTATAGCTTATTAGGCAGAAATAACTTCAATAAGCTAAAACAAATAGATTATTTAGAAATTGGAGAAGAGGTGCTTTTAGGTTCTGCTTTCTAATTGATGCTTTTAGCTTAGAAAAAGCTCTAAGAGACCAAGCTATCTCCTATATTAGTCTTTGCTCCAAATTCCCCACACTCTTGTGAAAGGAAGGTAGATTAGGAAATTTGAAAGAAGACCTTACAAAAGAAAGAAAATTTAAAAAGTGAAGTGTAAGAGAAAATATCAAACTACATTGCAAACGAACTGGGGGTGGTGGCCTAGTGGACACAAGGAGGCTAGCTAAGGAGCTACCACCGGGGATGGTGGCCTAGTAGAGAAGGCATCCCTCTCCGCAAGCGTGACTCAGGTTCGACTCATGGGAGGGGGTGAATTTGCTACTTTGCAGCTAGCTTTTTACAGAGTCCTCGCCCTGTACTCTGATTGAAACCTGAGCTCATCTGTAGCGTATGGTTGAGCTCCATTGGTGTTTTGGTGGTGGATCCCTTCCTATGGGTTGGGTTAAATCAGACCAGAAACCAGTTACCCTGGGGCATGAGTCCACGGATGCGGTGATGACATCTCAGAGAATCCTTTTTTCTTCAAAAAAAAAAAAAAAAAAAAAAGTAGGTTTGAGTTTTACTTTGTCCTGAATAAAGAGAATGAATAATGTATGCATTTATGTAACACAGTACTCTTTGACTTTCTGCCTTCATAGTTTCCACCATTTCTGAAGTCCCCACACAAACTATGATTCCTTAATCTTTTTATCAATTGTTATATCCACATTTCCAACCTCAAAGAAAAATGCATGATTGTAAACACTCTTTTTTAGTCCTAATGATTTTGACCTTTCGGTCTTGTCCTGCAGCTAAAAGATTGAGATTCAGATAGATCTAACCCTAAGGCTATGTTTGGAGCATGGATTTGAAAAGAGATCTGGAAAGGGAAAGGGAAAGGGAAAGGAAAAATGTGTGTAAAATGTAGGCGAAATATAGTTATATTTCATTCACATTTCACTTCTTGTTTTTTTGCCTTTTGTCCTTTCCAAATCCCTACCCAAATCCACGAGCTAAGGCATAAAAACCACTAAATAATCGATATAGCCAAAAACCATTAAGTTAAAGTCATGATTGCACATTGTAAGCTTTTCAACCATAAAACCTAAACCCACCAAACATCAAAGGTATACAAAGCATATAAACAATAGCAGTTCTCAAACTAATATCATAAAGCATCTCTTAGAACAGTCTATATTAAGTATAAGCATATCTTGGTACTCTCTCTCTCTCTCTCTCTCTCTCAAATTCATTTAATTTTATGTAGGATTGAGTGCCAATTGAAGTTTTTGCAAAAACTATGTTACCCTAATCAAAACAGGAAATTTACCTTCACCCTTAGATTTTTAGCATCAGAGACTCCACCAATATCAGGATTAAGTCCATCAGGCCGCCCTGAAGTCCTATCTGCAAATACCAACTACCTTCAATTAATCAAATTTTAAATCAATCCCCAAATGGATCGCTGATTCAACGCTTCATACAAAAAATATATATATATATATATAAACTCAAATAATCAAACACAGACACTCCACAAACATTAATTTCAATCTTATTCAGCTAAAAAATCGAAGAAATCCACAAAATCATGAAGATCGGAAAATTGTTTCAGGTCATTACCTGGAAGAGAGGAAGAGCAGCCCATATCTGAGGCTATACCGTACAATTATATGTAGGTGTATATATAAACACAGATATATGTATATCTACGATTGTATATAGTTAGTTAAAATTTGATTTTTTATTTTTAAAATGTGTAAAAAAGTATGTTTCCAAATTGGCCTGATTTAGGGTTTAACGCAGAGAGGAGAGAGCTGAAGTGAGCAATTTAGCCTGCCTTTGGTTGTGCTTTGTAAATGTGATTTGAGATTATCAGTTTTATTTTGAGTTTGTGAATTGTAGAATTATAATTTGAATGTAGAAAATTTGTTTGGTTATGGTTTTTAAATAGAGTTTTGAAGATGTATTTTGAATTAAGTTTTGAAAGTTTGATGTAATATGTGAAAGGTGGAGAAAAATGTTTAAATAACAGATGACGGATGAAGGATTTATTTTCAGATAACAGATGAAGGATGAAGGATTTATTTACTAGATCAGTGGGAGTTGAATAGTTATCGCTGGTGACGGAATGTGTATACTGATTGAATGTGCCACTGTTTGCTCGTCGGATTCGACAATAAATTTGATAAATTTGACCTGAAAAAAATTTAAAAAAAATTAAGATGAATTTCTCAAATAATTTTCCTATAACAAAATATGTAAATAAATTTGTGAGCAATTTCACCTCGCAGTCATCGTTGTTTGGTTGCCCGTAATAAGAATCGTCCGCAACGCACAAATCGTAACTCAGTCGATTTGTGAAATATGATACCAATACAGAGCGGGATGGGTAGATTCATTATTTATAAAATGCGTCTGAAACCCATCCGTGATGAATTTGAAGTACGGATGTTTGATACAGAGAAGCTACCCGTGATGAATCTAAAGGACTGATGTAGATGAGCTTCACGTGAAAGTTGCAGAGACGATGAAGAAGGCAGAAACGTTGAAAGGGAGATACAAGCTACCAAACAGATTTTCAAAATATAATTTGAATTAACACGCAGAATCAATTTTTGAACATCGTATCCAAACATCATGTGCGAACTCACGTGTTAAAAATTGATTTGAATTAACAACCAAACAGAGCCTTAGCAATTTTAATACTAGGGAGGGAGAGAGTATGGAGATAGAGAATTGCTATCGAAAGATCTACAATGGCTGTTTCCAGAGAAAGCACTGTGCATTATTGATGGTACATTGGTTTGGAAACAGCTAGTTCCACTCTGAGAATAGAGTGAACACAAGGCGTCTAATCGGATTGAGGTGGGTCGGGATTCAAGCGGGTTTGGAACCGAATCGATTGTCCGTTTGCTAAAAGTCTGGTCCGAATTTGGGCCTATTTATGGGCCTTCTTACATTTAATTGGGCCTTCTTAGCTAATTTTGGCCCTACTTGTGTGATCCTCCGGAGGTGCGGTTTTGCTGCCATTTAGAAAAACAATAATGTTTGAGAATAATGTGTTTTGGTCTGAGTTTTTTAAATTAAGTTGAAAATTTAGTTTTTTGGTTTTCGTATTTTTTTTGTTTTTAGTGAATATTTTTAAAATTTTAAACATTTTTTTTATTTTTTTAGATATTCAGATAGCAGAAATATAACCACAAAAAAAAAAAACATTCAGATAGCAGAAATATAACCACAAAAAAAAAAAACATTCAGATAGCAGAAATATAACCACAAAAAAAAAAAACATTCAGATAGCAGAAATATAACCACAAAAAAAAAAAACATTCAGATAGCAGAAATATAACCACAAAAAAAAAAAACATTCAGATAGCAGAAATATAACCACAAAAAAAAAAAACATTCAGATAGCAGAAATATAACCACAAAAAAAAAAAACATTCAGATAGCAGAAATATAACCACAAAAAAAAAAAACATTCAGATAGCAGAAATATAACCGCAAATAATATTAAAAAAAATCAGTAAACATTGTGTTTAAATAGGAGGAAACAAATCAGTAAAAGAAAAATTAAGGAAAAAAAATCAGTAAAAAAGTCTGGTAGATTCAAACAGTTGAGGGAAGACCGGTAGGTTGAAACCATTAAGGAAGAAATGGAAAACCAGAAGACAAAATCGGAAGATGTGGGAGGACCGGCCGGTCGACCGACCGGATGACCCGGGGGACAACCGACCAGGTGTCCCAGGCACTGCCGCTTCAGGTTCTGATCGATGAAAGGTTTAAACAGTTCATAATTTAAAATAACAACCGATCTGAAATGGAAAATACGCCTCTACAAATTCTCATAAACCATTTAGGAACTGATTTCAACTTCTCCGAAATCATTTATACATAACAGATGAAGATTGATTTACTGACTATTCTTGAAGAACAAAAAAGTTGAAACAGTTCGGATGAAGATGAAATCATTTATCGACTCGTCTGAAATAATTTTCAGATAACAGATGAAGGATGAAGGATTTATTTACTAGATCAGTGGGAGTTGAATAGTTATCGTCGGTGACGGAATGTGTATACTGATTGAATGTGCCACTGTTTGCTCGTCGGATTCGATAATAAATTTGATAAATTTGACCTGAAAAAAATTAAAAATAAATTAAGATGAATTTCTCAAATAATTTTCCTATAACAAAATATGTAAATAAATTTGTGAGTAATTTCACCTCGCAGTCATCGTTGTTTGGTTGCCCGTAATAAGAATCGTCCGCAACGCACAAATCGTAACTCAGTCGATTTGTGAAATATGATACCAGTACAGAGCGGGATGGGTAGATTCATTATTTATAAAATGCGTCTGAAACCCATCCGTGATGAATTTGAAGTACGGATGTTTGATACAGAGAAGCTAACCGTGATAAATCTAAAGGACTGATGTAGATGAGCTTCACGTGAAAGTTGCAGAGACGATGAAGAAGGCAGAAACGTTGAAAGGGAGATACAAGCTACCAAACAGATTTTCAAAATGTAATTTGAATTAACACGCAGAATTAATTTTTGAACATCGTATCCAAACATCATGTACGAGCTCACGTGTTGAAAATTGATTTGAATTAACAACCAAACACAGCCTTAGCAATTTTAATACTAGGGAGGGAGAGAGTATGGAGATAGAGAATTGTTATCGAAAGATCTACAATGGCTGTTTCCAGAGAAAGCACTGTGCATTATTGATGGTACATTGGTTTGGAAACAGCTAGTTCCACTCTGAGAATAGAGTGAACACAAGGCGTCTAATCGGATTGAGGTGGGTCGGGATTCAAGCGGGTTTGGAACCGAATCGATTGTCCGTTTGCTAAAAGTCTGGTCCGAATTTGGGCCTATTTATGGGCCTTCTTACATTTAATTGGGCCTTCTTAGCTAATTTTGGCCCTACTTGTGTGATCCTCCGGAGGTGCGGTTTTGCTGCCATTTAGAAAAACAATAATGTTTGAGAATAATGTGTTTTGGTCTGAGTTTTTTAAATTAAGTTGAAAATTTAGTTTTTTGGTTTTCGTATTTTTTTTGTTTTTAGTGAATATTTTTAAAATTTTAAACATTTTTTTTATTTTTTTAGATCCACTTTACTTAGATGTATCTAAAAAGTAAAAAATTTATAAAAAAATATTTTAAAAATACAAAAAATGTACTGAATTCTCATATTTTTTTGTATTTTTGGTATTTAGTGAATTTTTAAAAGATTTTTTTCACAAATTTTTTACTTTTTAGGTATATTTATGTTAGGTATGTCTAAAAAGTAAAAAAAATTACTTAAAATATTAAAAAAAATCAATAAAAACAAAAAAACACAGAAAATAAGAAAGTAGAATTTTTTGAAAAGTATTTTTTAAAAAACACAACCAAGCAAGCTTATAACTCTAATAATGTGTAGAGTACCCATGTGAAAGTGGGATCCACACTGTTCTCTGTATCTTTTTCTACTCTTTCTCTCTTCTACTTTGTTAGAGCCTTACTTAGAGCTCTCAAACCCTTGCTATATATTATTACTTCTAGAAAAAAAGCATATTGTTGCTTCTTGTTGATGACGTGTAGCCATAATCTCACGCCACATGTCAAAATAACCATGTTACACTTAATCACACCAATACTTCATCAACTATTAGTTAATAGATAAGTTTATGTATACAGAAACTATTTACAAAATAAGACACAGATTTCTCATTGTATCCTATTTTGTAAATGATTTATGTGTTCCTAGCATTATTATTAGTTATATAACCTTATTTTCATTATTGAATTTGTACATTTCGATTCTTTCAATTATAAAAACGTATCACTTTTACTCCTACATATCTCTTTTAGAAGGGAAGAATTTGTACGATTTTTATAATTGAGAGACCAATATATATGAATTTATAAACGAAGAGAGTAAAATAATAATCGTTAATACTTGAAAATGTGTTGGTGTAATTAACCTTTAAAAAAAATAATTTCAAAGAAATTGTATTGAACAATACAATAGTAATAAAATTGAAAATAGTCAAATGGTAAAATTAATCAGATTTTACCAAATTTTTCTTATAATCTTGAGTCAATCTAAATATAAGATGTGATAGACAATTTAAATAGATTAATAATCTTTTGTTAATCCTTTAATTTAATTTGTCCAAACAAAAATAGTCACCAGGTAATTTATAATTATTTTTTGATCTTACCATTTATATGTAATTCTTCCTAAAATGGTTTATATATTTTGGGGTAAAAAGTGCAAAAAGAAGGGAACATAGAAAGGGGGAGAAAAATAGTTAGCTTGTTTGGTTGTGGTTTTTAGAAAATTTTACTTTTTTATTTTTCATATTTTAATGTTTTCAATGATTTTTTTTTAATATTTTAAGACTTTTTCAGTTGTTGGTAACTTTTGAAAACAATAGTACATGTTTAACAAGTGATTAGATTGGCTGTATCAAGATCTCATAAAATCTAATACCACTAACTTTGGTAACCATAGTGGAGAAACTTAGTCTAATACATGATTCTAAAGTTCACTGATGAAAGAGAACCCAAATCTCATTTTGTGTCTCTGTTTGACATTTGTCTGATTTATGTGAAAAAATATTTTACGTAAATCTTAAAATTATTTAGTGCCCTGCTTGAAATTTGTCTAATTTATATAAAAAAAATATTTTATTAAATCTAAAATTAATTGAGGTGCGCGTAAATTGATCCAGACATTCAGTCATAAAATATATATATATATATATATTTTTTGAAAATTTATTTTTAAAGTTGGTTAGTTTGTCAAATGTCAACAACTACAGTAATAAAGATTGGGCTATGAAAAGATAACGGAAGCAATCAAAGAGTTTCAAAGAGTGAAGCAATAAGTCTAAATGGTGTAGATGATATGATAAGTGCGTATTGCAAAAAAAAAAGGACCCATTTTATCTCCAAACTTTCAGGTGGGACTGTCCCCCTGAGAAGTTGGTTAGTCCAATCAATTACACCAAATATCACCCAAACATGTCAAACACTTATTCGCCTCACATCTCACTTGCTAACCATTTGGGGCATATGCCCACCGTCTCTTCTTACTGCTCAATATATTTGGTTTCAATTTTTTGAATTTAATTTTTAAAAAATTATTTTTTTTATTTTTTTATTTTTAGTGAATATTTTTAAAAATTTCAAAAGTATTTTTTTAATTAATGTATCTTATTTAGATGTTCCAAATAATAAAAATTTATGAAAAAAAAATATTTAAAAAATTAATAAAATACACAAAAATACAAAAAAATTAATGAAATTTCATATTATTTTTTGTATTTTTTATTAATGTATTTTTAAAGATTTTTTCCACAAATATTATCCTTTTAAGTGTATTTATGTTAGGTGTATCTAAAAATTAAAAAAAAAA
>NW_021024892.1:581633-624123 GCF_004153795.1 Camellia sinensis
CCCGTTGCCGGGCTAACTCCTATTCCGAACAACACCAATGCATATGCATGACATGTATGAATGCAACTAAGATACAGCCTAACTTGCACAATGCTGTGAAAATGAGATGCCTCGAAATGCGTGCACACGGGCACGCAAACCGAAAAAATGACATACGTAATGCAATATGGCTAAAATGGCATAGAGAATGCAACATGACTTACACTAACATGGGAGAGCCTCAGCCACACTCACACAAGAGGCTGATGGATGAAAATGAAGTGCCTCGAAATGCGTGCACACGGGCACGCAAATCGAGGCAATGACATACGCAATGCAATATGGCTAAAATGGCATAGAGAATGCAACATGGACTTACACTAACATGAGAGAGCCTCAGCCACACTCACACAAGAGGCCGATGGAGGAAAATGAAGTGCCTCGAAATGCGTGCACACGGGCACGCAAATCGAGGCAATGACATATGCAATGCAATGGCATGGAAAATGCTATGCAAACATGTTAATGGATTTTCAGCAATAAAATGTGGGGGAAAACACCCCGAAATGAGGCGAAAACACACCCGATGCATGGAATCTCTCCCGAAATATGAATTTTGGCACCCGAAATGGCCTATAGCTATACCAAACATGCACAATATGGACATGCAATGAAAATACAGAAGCAAGGCAATCCCAAGATAAGCATTTTTCCGGTTCAAAACATGGCCAAATAGCAAGCAAAAACAGTGCCAAACTAGCATGCAAGAAATGGCCCTAACATGGGATAAGAAGCAACTCATAGCTGGTAACTCCAAATAGGTTAGGGCCCTTCAACAAAGTTGAAGAGGGGCCCAAAATGTGATGTTTTCCAGAAACTGTAAAAACCCCAAAAACAAACACAGGTATGGCTGCACTCCCATGCAAGAAAAAGGGCCAAAATGTGGCCAAAGAGGCAAGTGGTATATGCAAAGTCCAAAGTGAAAAATTCCCTCTACAACATTGAAGAGAGACCAAAAATATGACTATTTACAGAACTGTAAAAAACCCCAAAACAGTATACAAACATGCTAGAAATGCAATGCAAAATGAGGCTCAAAAGTGGCTATAACACAAAGTATGCAAAATATTCATCAAACAGCCAAAGATCCTTAATGAAACATGAAGAATAGGCCAAAATAAGACTATTTCTAGGCCTGTAAAAAGACCAAAAATAGAAGAATGATAGGTTGCCAAAGCATGCAAAAATGGAGATTAAAAGAGAGATATAACAGAAGTGTATAAAATATGCCTCAAACCATGAAAGACCCTTAATGAAACATGAAGAATGGGCCAAAATAAGAAACTTTTCTAGCTCTATAAAATGACCAAAAATGGAACCAAGATAGGCTTCCAAGTCATACAAGAATAGGGGACCAAAGATGGATATAAAGACAAGGGTACAATGGAGGTCCCAAACAAAGATGAGCCCTTCTTCAATGCTGAAGAGGGGCTCAAAATAAGCCTAATATCAGTTCATGAGAAACTCCAAAATAGATCACACGTAGGCTAGAAAAAGCATGCAAAATATTGACATACAAAGAGGTGATTGAAGCAAGTGCAAGATGGAGGGCTCAAAAAGGGTTGAGCCCTTAATGAGACATGAAAATGAGCTCAAAAAAATGACCTTTTCAGTTTTGGTCGGAGCTCAAAACAATAAGCATGTATGGCTTGCAAAAGATACAAGAAATGGGCCAAAAAAGGGGAAATTGCAACTCACCCTTGAAGATCAATTATTTTGTTGCTTCTTGGACCAAATTTGTTGCCTCTTAGCTGCTGGAATTCCTCCCCTTGCTGCTGGATTGGAGTGGTGGTGGTAAGCTTGGTGGTGTAGAAGAAATGGTAGTGTAGAACTGAAGGTTTTTAAGAAAATGAGGGAGATGGAGAGGGAGTTTTGTATTCTAGCTTGAGGGCAAATTTTCTAACCCTTGTATGCAATGTTGCCAGCCGATTTTATGGACAAAAAAGAGGAGTAAAGAGGGGCAAAAGGGTCAAATAGAATTAGTGGCCGGCCACCAACTTTTAGGGTCCTCCATGTGTGTACATCACAAGTATGTGGTTCAAAGTTTCAAGCAAGTGGCCCAAGGTGTTCAACATTGGCTCAGAAGGAGGGGTTCAAAAGGGTCAAATGGAATTAGTGGCTGGCCACCAATTTAAGGGTCCTCCCATGTGTGGTACATCACAAATATGTGGCTCAAGTTCAAGAAAGAGGGCCAGGTTGTTCAACATTAGCTCGGAAGTTGAGAAAAACGGGTGTCGGAGGCGAAAATGAATATAACTGGTGCTAAGATAATTGCTGGCCTCACCACTCCCAAGTGACCTTCCCGGTGATGAAACAAAGGCACCTGCCAAAAATGAAAGAAAACCGATGCAAAACGAATGCTCGGGGCCGAAACACGCAGTTCGGAGTCCCGAAAATTGCCTGTTAAGCACCGAAAGTGGCGTTCGGCCATGAAGTGGGTTTCTCAGACCCAGTGTCCCTTGAAAGGGAGAAAATAAGATGTATGCCAAATTTAGAGCAAACGGAGATGGTTAAGCGGTCCCGAACCGGGACACGGCCAACGTCCCGAAAAAACGGAACCGGACTCCGAAATGGGCAAAATGGCCTGCGGCCACAAAATGTAGCCCACGGCCACTGTAGAGATGGTCCACGGGACCTCTCCCTCCCCTCGGGAAAAGAAACAGAGAAACCGAGTCTGGTTCGCAAACCGAGGCAAGCACAGAAGAGGGTCGGAAGCCTGGAGGCAAGGCTCACGGCCGCGACTCTGAGACTTCTGAACGAGCACATTATGCAACATCACCAAGCGCCCAATTGGTGACGTCTGAGTCTAAAGGTCGGTCAAAAATGGGGTGTCTACAATCGCATATTCATATGCCATGCTTAGGTTAGCCGAGCCTATCTAATCGCATCCTGTATGTGTTGCATTAGGCAATTTAACATGAACTAGGACACGCATGTTTCTAACTAGTTTTCTTGTTTTGGCACGGAGTACTATGTAAGTATTTGTGCTTTAGCATCTCGCATGCGTGTGAATGTTAACATGACAGTATGCTTGCCATGCGGCTAAATGCTTATGTGAGATAAATTGTTTGAATGCCTGTGGCTGAAGGTTGGATTGTTTGAGTTGGAAAAACTCATTGAAATTCGTGTTTTAGCCTACATGCGAGTAGCAAATTCCAAAGCGCTTTTCAAAACAAACGGATATGCAATGCTTATTTCCAATTAGGCAATCTTAGTCTATACTTGTGCCTGCGCGCATAAACATAGTAATTCTAGGCTATAATTGGTTTAAGAACACATAAAGTTTTCAAAATCAGATATCACGGTTAGTAGAGGCCGGTCTTTCGGACCGGGCGAAAGGGGGTGCTCATAGCTGACCTTCCCGATCGTACCCAAGCTCCCGAGCCGAGACAACTCCGGTGATGACGGACATGTGCCTTCGGCACTAGTCAGGGTTCCTAAATTTCCCATTAAAAATTCTCTTCTTGAGGATAATAAACGAGGTGCGTTTTTCGTACTCCGGTGACGGAACGCCGTCTCAATTCCCACAGTCACCGACACTCCGGATTATCCATGATGGGTTTAGGTTTTGCTGTGTTTCATTGTGCATTCATCTATATTAAATTGTGCATTCGACCTCCCGCCATCATGCCTCGATATGCGTGATTGGTGGCACGAGGATCGAGGCATGCATATATCTGTTTGAAAATACATTGCTATGCCCTTTCCTGCTCTCTTGCGCAATGAAGAATCAGCAAACTTCGGAGTTTGGCTGGCGCTTTCCAAGAAAAATCATCAAAACAAGAGGCTATATTGGGGCACCGGTGGATTTTCCGCACAAGGCACCTAGACATCATCATCCATCAGAAGCAAGGCAGTCCCTGGCTTGCAAATGCCAGTTTTTAATTTACTTTTCTTATTAATTTGTTAATTAATTAGGAATTTGTACATTATTTGGACTGTAATATTGGACTATAATATTCTTTTATTTTGGGACTGTATATTATCGGATCCCTGCGCGAGGGATAAATTGTAATAAGTGTGCGTGTGTGTGTTGTATGTCTTCCACCCATGTCTTTCTCTTTTATTTATCCACTTTTGATGGGGCATGTTTAAATTAGCCATACAGTAATGACAGCAAGTTTTGCATCATTCATACTGTATTGCATGCACCGGGCTCGGCGCATCAATACTACGCATTTGTATTTCAATTCAAATGAATACATGTTGGAGCTGTAGCATCTTCATATGTCATGATTTAGAATAGCCGGGCCTGCTATAGTTTGCATTTTGCATGTGTTGCAATTGAGGCATTCTGTATTTTAGGATCATGCATATTCCTAATGAGTTTTGTTTTGGCTTGAGTACTCGGTGAGTTTTATGCTTGCATCCTGCATGCGTTGTGAGTTGACCTGCCATGAATAGCATGCTTACCATGAGGCTATATGCTTATGTGATATAACTGCCTAATGCTATGGGTGAAGGTTGGGTACTTAATATTGGGAATAAATCATCAAAATGTTTAAGCCTACTGCGAGTAGCAAACCATTCTGTCAATAAACGAACATGAAAAGTTTTGCTTCCAATTCAGGCGACGCCAGTCTATACTTGTATGCCTGTCGCATCACAATAGTAACCTTAGGCTAATAACCGGAATAAGAACTCACAATATTTCAAAATAGATATCATGGTTTAGTAGAGGCCGATCTTTGAGATCGGGCGCAGCGGGGGTGCTCTACGAAGTGAACCTTCCCCAATCGTACCCAGTTCCCCTGGAGCCGAGGCAAATTTTGTGAATGACGGACACGTGGCCTGTTTGGCACCGATCAGGGTTTCCTAATTTCCCAAAATAAAATATTTTAGGTGGCGACTCTGTATCTGGCAAAGCAGTCCAATGTTTGGCACTTCTTTCAAAATCTGGTTTCTCAAACGATTTTGCTGGATTTGGACCTCTGTGGTTCAGACTTAGAACCGGAACTACAAATCGAGTCCGAGCTTAGCGAGGTCCCCCGCGGGCTTGTTACAGCGATCAACTATCAACATATTCAATTTTTGAATTGAAGTACAAATCTGCAGTTAGCATGATGTACGCCGGAGCCTAAGCATGCAACACGAAATGCATGAATGCACCTCATAGCATAAGGTATGCTAAGTTAAACGTGCCCTAATACTAACCAACAAAGCAGCGGGTAAGTAAAAGGGAAGAAAGAAGTGGGGATTGGAAGACATACACTCCACTTACACACACTTATTACAGATTTACCCTCGCTCGGAGGGACCGAATAAATATTACAAATTAATTAACTACGCAAGCTAATTAAATATTACAAATTGCCTAATTAATTAATAAATTAACTAAGCTAGGAAAGACAGTAAACCGCCTCGGGAGGAGTGCCAGATGCAGCGCGTGCTCGGGTCTTGCTCGGAAATGCACTGCCATGCGTAGGCTGCCTCTGTTTTCCTTCCTTCACTCCTCTGGAGGTTGTCAAAACCTCAGGACTGCTTCCTTGGACATCGGGGAACACCACCGGCTGAATGGAATTGCCACCGGCAGTGGGATGTGGCCATCGGCCATTGGTGAAGCTATCGGCAGGGAAATTATTGCCGGTCGTCACTTGACACTGCCGGTCGGCAGAGTATTCCTGCAGAATCTGCAAATGACAGCAACAGAGGGCAAGGCAAAGCATGGCAGCACAATTCAAGGCATATATGCACCAATCATGTCCTCTATCATGTTTGTGACTCAAAAGGACATGTGTCTCGATTCTCGGGCCACCAATCACGCATTTTCATGCATGATGGCCCGAGTGACCAAGTGTGCAGCTTTCATGTCAAATGAAATGCAAACCAAACAAACAAATCAAGGCCCAATTCCTATCACCAAGTCAAGGAATAAGGCATGCATGCAAGATGCAATGCAACCTAGGCATACAAGCTAAGGATGTAACATGGCATGGCAAGACACTTATGCAAGCTTACAAGCAAACATGAGGCAATGCAAATGGATGAAAAGATGGACTTATGCACGATTTAGGCAACTCTAAATAGGCCCAAAACAGCGGCCAAAGTGACCAAAACAAGGGACCAAAATACACATACACGCATGCACATGTTAAGGCCCAAATGCTTAAGCATCAAAGGGTTATTTCTAAGCACATTTGAATGAGGCAATCATGGACAAATAGCATGCAAGGTAAGCATTGAAAATCATGTTAAGATGGTGTCAAACCAAGCAATTAACACAAGTGATGCATGCTAGCATGATCAAAACTCAAGGCAAGCTAAAGAGAGTATTGGACCGCACTTAACAGAACCAAACATGGCATGAAAGGAATGACCAAAATCAGAGGTTTAGCATATTAAAACAAAGCTAAGAGCACAATGACATGGCATCCTAGGGGCTTAATCATGATGGCATACATGAAGGCATGAAAATGAGGCATGAGATGGCCACCTTACAAGGCATTAAAGGGACATTAAATGCGAGCATATAAGCACATCATGAGGTCTGAAATAACATGTCAAGTGGTTCCAAACCACCGAAACAAAGCAAGGATGGCATGCTAGAAGGGCCAAAGCTTAAGGCATACAAGAAGGATTACATGGTAGCTATACAAAGCGAAGCGTGAACGACCCAAATGACTTAAAACAGTCCCTTAGCACATCAAAACATGCATATAAGCTTCACAAAGCTTGGCCAAAACACAAAAGTATGGTAGTCTAAACGCTATGCATGTATTGAGGCAAATCATGGCATTACAAGGTAGGTATGCTAAGCATGCATGGTGTACCAAAACCAACACAAAACAGAGGTATATTATGACATACTAAGTATGAAAAACAGCCAAGGCATGATCAATACACACTCTAACATGATGCTCTCTCAAGAGGCCAAAACGGTCCATTTCAAGGACAATAAGGAGAGGGGGTGGCCCTCCCCTTTTGGAGACTTCAAGGCACCATCTTCACCACTGAAATCCCTCAAGATTTCAGTGGTGAAGAGGCCCAAACACCAAAGTCTCGAAACTTGCACAAAATAGCACAAAATGGGGCCTTTCAAGGCCTAAGAGGGGTCAAACACCCTCAAACCACAAAACACCCTTAATAAACAATCAAGAGGGTCTAAAAACAGAACTTTTTTTATGTTATACCAATAACACAAAATAGCTCTAAGATAGGTAGAAATCAATGCAAAAATGGGAATATAAAGTCAAAATCGTTACCCTTGAAGACTTTCTTCCACAAATGGTGGACCAGCTGGTTCTTCAAGCTCAAAACCACTCAAGAATACCAAGAACAACCCTTAGAACCTCAGTACTAAAGGAAGGTGAAACACTATGTTGTTTGTGTGCATAGTATGACACAAACACACTTTAACCACACACAAAAGGGGAAAAAAGCGAGAGATAATGTGTATCAAACCCTAACCCTAGAACTCAAACCTAAAAATGGCTGTCTAAGCTCTCCAAAATATTCTCAAGTCTCTAACCCTTAAGGCCAAGAGAGAAGACTCTCTCTATAGAGCCTATTGTCTTGTAAAGCTTTACAAGACAAGCTTCCAAGAGGGAGATCCCTCCATACACGTGTATGGGAGGGGAGCAAAAGCAAGATAGCTGTCTTAAAATATCTGCAAAAGCAGATGCACAGTAGTCGGGGCGGCCAAAAATGCCATTTTGGCAAAATGAGTGCCGACCGCACTAAAAAAGTGCCGACCGGCAATATACATTGCCGGTGGCAGCAAAAACCAGCCGGTGGCCTTCTAGCCACTGCCGGTGATGTGTGGGGATGCCTCACAGACATTCCCTGCCCTCCCAAGGCAGAAATGCAAGTGTTTGGTGCAAAACCAGACACTAAACGGTCGAGTTCGGGGATCCTGAGGCAAGGCGCGCGAGCCGAGACCTCCGGGAACTCCAAACGAACACAAACATGGATAATCACCGAGTGTTCCAACGGTGACGTCCAAGTCTTGAGGACGGTCAAAAATGGGGTGTCTACACTTATCCTCTAGTGTGATTTGGGGGGCCCAGGGGGAATCCTGCTTTAGAGACCCCGAGGCGGTTGTAGCGGATGTCCTCGGCTTCTTTGATCATTTAGACCCGGATGGTTGGGCCTCGGCAGGCCTCTTCTCGGCAGCAGAATGAGACTTATCGCTCTCAGCCAATTTGGAGATTGGCAATGTGTCCTCAGTGTCAACCTGAGTCACTGTTGCTTTTGGCTGAGCCTTCTTGATCCTTTTTGTCTTCGGCTTTGGCTGGTTTGGTGCTGGTTGGGCATCAACTGAATCAAGAATATTGGCAAAAAGATCTTTAGCGACTGCTTTTTGGTGGCCCATTTCAGCAGCAAAAACTGTTCGGCGTCGTCGATGGCGTTGGGATATCAGGATCAGGTATGGAGCCGAGGTAGATGGCTGCTCAGCGGGATCAGAGGCCGATCCTTGATCTGGCCGAGATGAGGAGGCAGCTTGAGGAGTTGTGGCAAAAGGAGGTGACATGCTTTTCTTCTTCTTCTTTGGGACATTGGACAGCGTCGATTTGTAGGTTAGGATGAAATTGAGTACCAGAGGGGCTCTCCGTTTGTGGACTGGCAGATCCAAAAGTTTCCTCAAGTCTTTGCTGGGAAAGAAAGACTGACGGAAGCCCTTTGGTGGCTGAGGAAGAGCTGCAAGGAAAACAGACATTAGAAACAAACAAAGTATTGAAAACTTTAAAAACAAATTAGTATGAACACAGGGCTCTTACCATTGCCCTCTACAAAAACTGATCGAGGGAGAGGGTAGAGATGGAGGTCCTCGTCTGGAGTGAACTCCCAGTTCCCCGAGGTAATGAAATAGTCATCCCCAGCTCCCTTGTTGGAGTCAGGGAGGTCGGTGACAATTTTGTACTCTGTGGACCTCGGCTTGAGGTAGTAAACGTAGCCCGTATCTTTTTTGAGGCCACACATGGTGTAGCAGTATTGGATATCGGCTAGGGTAATCCTAGCATTTTCTTGTCTGGCTAAGGCTATGATACCATTGATGACTCGATAAGAATTGATGGCGAGTTGCATTGGGTTCAACTTATAATAGTGAAGTATCTCACGAAAAAGGGTGTTGAGTGGGAGCCGAAGTCCGCACTCAATGAAGGCTACCACAGGGAAGGGCATAGAATTAGTTGTAGGCATGATGGAGTCATCCTCCCCAGCCAACCTCAGATGGACATCAGCCAGGATGTCAAACTCTCGCCTAAAGTACTCTAACTTGGATGGAGTGTCTACCTTATGCTTCCACATACCCATGATATCGGCTTAACTGAAGGGGTTGGATTTCAGAAGGGTATGTTTCTAAAGGGTTTTATGGACCTCGGCTAAAGCTTGAAAATACACAGAATCTGTGCGGAATCGTTTCAATTTTCCCTAACAATTGTTTTGAGTTCTACAAACAAATCCCAAACCTAGATCTATGGAAACGAAGATTGAAGGCACGAATCTGGAAAACAGAAAAGCAAGGATGCGCTTCAGAATCAAGAGCAAAGATAGACTATAAAGAACATTGTAAAGTACAAAGGGTATAAGGTCAAGAACAGTGACAAAAGTGCAGAAAAGTTGTGAGCAGTGCGTATATTCAAGACATGGGCAAAGAGCAAAGTCGTGAAATAAACACACTCAGATACATGATTCATAAATCAAATACTTGAGTAAAACAGCAACAGATAAATGAAGCAAAACTTCTTGATGAGCAACAAGAAATAAGACGAGGAGGAACAGTGGCTTACCAGAAAGAGAGAAGCCGGAATGGGGATTGTCGAAGTCTGACGACGGTTGCAAAGGTTAAAGATCGGTGAAAATTACACCGGAAGGGGTAAACGGAGCAAGTCGCAGAGCTATGGAAGCTTGAACAATGGAGGATTTGAAAAAAGCTAGAGAGAAAGAGAGCTTCTGTAACGATGTAAAGTGAAAAGATGGGGGAAAGAAACAAGTTTTGTCAAAACTTGAAATGGCGGCAAAAAGGGCAATTAATGCGCCTGGAACAATGAATGCGTCAGATAGCGCATGTAGGCGCGAGACGACTTGCAAACGCGTTCGGAGTATGATCCAGTAAGGAGAAGACGCGTGGCTAAAACAGTTGAGTTATTGTGTATGATAGCTCATACGCTTGAGAAGAGCTTTTGGGATCCTTGTTCTTCAAAGAGACATGTCGGCCTTAACGGTGATGTTGGCTGGGAATCTCTAAGCCGATGTACTGGCAGGAAGTACCGATATAGGTCCCATCACCTCAGAATGCCGAGGTAATAGAACCTAGGGGGCAGTTGTGGGGATGTATTTTCTGAATACCAACACGTGGCCAAGGTGACGCCGACGTGTCAGCCGAGGTTCCACGTGTCCTGGTCATGACACCGAGGTTATCTCGGCAAGGCCGAGGTTATCTCCGAAGATATTAGAATCCGAGGTAAGCGGATAAGGCACAAGAGTCCTAGGATGATGAGGGGACTCAGCCTGGATAAATATAAAGCTCTTAGGGAGTTTATCTCTATTTATGGAAGAGTCCTGGATAAGCACTGAGCTAAAGTCCATTGAAGCTAGGCTTTTGTTGGGACAAGGATTGAGTTAACTATAAAAGAAAGACACCCCCGATGGGTCTAAGATACGCAATTTATATTATGAATAGTGAGTTTAGCACTATTGATTATCTTTGAGAGATTTACTGACTTGATCGTCGGAGTGCCCCCGGGTGGACGAACCACCGTCGGAATCTTCTCTTTCTGTTGCAGGTCAGCCAGGTATCATCTGTTCTACCAGTACTCTCTAGTTGATAACTGAGTTGACAGTGTGGTCAGAAAATCACTCACACATTAGAGAAAGTGCATCGCATACAAATGTGCATATTGCTCAAATGATAAAATGGAGGTGCATCGCATACAAGTGTGCATACTGCACAAATGATTAAGAGGGGTGCATCACATATAAATGTATATTCCACACAAGTGATAAAGGGGAGATGCGTCGCATACAAGTGTACATACCGCACAAATGATAGAGGGGGCAACGCATACAAATGTGTATACCGGACAAATGATAGAGGGGAGGTGCATCACATATAAGTGTACATACCACACAAATAAGAGAGAGGAGGTGTATCGCATACAAATGTGCATACCGCACAAATGATAGAGGGAGAAAAGTGAACTCGAACTCCAAACGCGTCTCACACGAGAGGAGGAATAGTGAATTCAAACTCCAAATGCGTTTCACTCGAGAGGAAAAATAGTGAACTTAAAATCCAAACGTGTTTCACGCGAAAGGAGAAATAGTGAACCCAAAATAGTGAATTCAAAATCCAAATGCGTCTCACGCGAGAGGAGGTATGGTGAACTTGAAATCCAAATATGTTTCACGCGAGATGAGAAATAGTGAACTCAATCTAAACATGTTTTCATGCGAGATGAGAAAGAGTGAACCTGAAATCTAAATGCGTTTGACGCGAGAGGAGAAATAGTGAACTCGAAATCAAAACGAGTTTCATGCGAGGTGAGAAATAGTGAACCCGAAATCCAAACGCGTTTTACGCGAGAGGAGAAAGAGTGAACTCGAAGTCCGAATGCATTTCACGCGAGAGGAGAAATAGTGAACTTAATCCAAACGTGTTTCATGCGAGAAAAGAAAGAGTGAGCCCGAAATCCAAACGCGTTTGACGGGAGAGGAGAAAAAGTGAACTCGAAATCCAAATGTGTTTCACGCGAGAGGAGAAAGAGTGAACCCGAAATCCAAACGCGTTTCATGCGAGAGAAGAAATAGTGACCTCGAAATCCAAAAGCGTTTCATGCGAGAGGAGAAATAGTGAACCTAAGATCCAAACGCTTCTCACACGAGAAGAGCAATGTGGTGTAACCAACAGGCATACCTAACCTTATTTCATATAGAGAGGGGGAAGGTTTTAACCATGTAAAGGAGAAATGGGTCTTAACTAGCAAGTGAGTCCTAGACCGTACCTCAATATAAAATAGGGGATTGATTTCAATAGGGTAAAGGAGAAATATTGTAACCAAAAAGCTTGAAATGATGTGAACGGATTGTAACTATGCATGACAAATATAATAGATAGTGCAAGTGTGATGGTGAATGCAAAAACATGAAGAGGCAATGTGAGACATACATTATCCAATATGATATGATGGATGCACAACAGATGAATGTTCAAATTTTTTTTGTTGTTTTCACAATTTTTGGTTTTTGATTTTTTTTTTGTATTTGATTTTTTTTTTGAATATTTCTTTTTGAATCTTTTGTTTTTTATTCTTTTAAAATTTTTGTCTTTTTTTTTTTGTTTTGAAAATTTATATACATATCACATACAAAATACGTATCATATATATATACACATACGGACATAGACAAGCTACATATACGGATGCATATTTATATAAGGACATACAAATACATATACGGTACACATACGGACACATATACACACATATTATATATGTATCTCTCTCTCTCTCTCTCTGCTTCATTCGTCTTCATCGAGCGCCATGTCTGGCACGCTATTTTAATAATCATGGCGCGCCTGACCGACAGCAGCTGGACCAGCCTCGATTGTCAAAGATTGCCTCGATAATTCTTCTTTCATAGCGTCTTCTTCTCTTTCAACTTCTTCTTAAACCGATGCATGTGAGAGAGACAGAGTAGAAAGCTGCAAACTCCTCTTTCCATTACTCTGCAAATTCTCTCTTTAATAGCATTATACTCCTTCTGACATGGCCTCTTCTTATCGTCCCCTCATTCTCTTTCCTGACCTTAACGATTCCCCAATCGAGATTACTATCTCCTCTGAGCCTTGACAGAGTGCTTCTGTCCCTACCTTTGTTCTCAACTTTCCTGCGCTATCAGTCGAGCAACTGATGGCAGTGCAATCTAATATCGATGCCAACCACTACACATTGAAGTCTTGTGACCACGGTCTCCAATTTGTCCCATCGGCTGTAGGGTAGGACGAGTGAAGTACATCGATTAAACGCCCAACTCTCCTTACTCTAGTATATGTACAAGGATGCTCGAGAAGAGATTAGCAATTAGAAAAAGCAAAAAAAAAAGCTAAAACGATAGGAAACCTCTGCGGCCTAATTCGAGGGTCCTTGGTGCCCTTCATTTGACGGCTGGCAGGGAGTAATTTTTTTCGGAAGCTTTGCCAATGTCGAGGTACAGTCTTCAAAGGCCTCCCGAGAGTGAAGATGTGGTAAGGCAATTGACGGTAGAGTCGAACGACGAAGTTGTCTACTAATGAAATTGGTTATCTTTGTCGTTGGGCTGCTGTCGTAATCCGAGAAAAAGTCTATCTTTTTTTTTTCTTTTTGAATTTTTTTTTTCAATTTCTTCCTTTTGTTCTTTTGTTTTTGGTTTTGCCTTTCTATTTTTGCTTAGGAAGGAGCACCAATGCTTCAGATGATTTTTCTTTTTTGTTTTGTAATGCTATAATCGGGGGGGAGGGGGGGTTCACCTTGAAGTTTAGTAAATGAGTTTGTTTCGCAAATCATGGCGTGAATGACAAAACACTATGAGCACAAAAACATTTTTCTTGAACTTGAATTTGAGAATGATTGAATTTCAATGAGTTCTGAATTGGACATCAAGCTTTCAATTGACCAGAAATCAAAAAATGACTCAATGAAAGAAAAACACAGCAAAAAAAAACCAGACACACCTATTTATACTTGCTGGAATGAAATACACTCAAAACACAACTCGAAAGGACAAACCATTGAACCTATGCAATTTCTATAGTTTTTCATTTTGGATTGATGTCGAAAATGGCCGACTGGCTAATTGATTGGCCGACCGACTCATTTGTTGTCCAACTAGTTGACAAAATTGATAGGCCAACTCAAATATTGGCTGGCCGGCTAAACAAGTGGTTGGTTGGCTGAAACAACCAAGAATCACCTAGAATCAACTAACAACTTGGATGACCGACTAAATTGTTAGCCGGCTGGTTGAAACATGTAACTAGAGACTCGAGAGTGCGAGGAGAAGACATAATTCCCAACTCTACTATGCCCCTAGTTCATTGCTTTGACTTTTTCCTTTTTTGTTTTCTGCTAAAAAGAGTTTGACCTACATGAGAGTTAGATTAGTATGTTTGTTTTACTCTTTGTTTTGAAATCATGTAAGTCAAACTGTGAGTATTGAAAATTTTCCGTTTTTGGGTCCAAAGAATGGTCTGGGTTTTGCAAGGATGGAATAATTTTCAAGAAAATTAGTTGACTTCATTAAAGGTCCTCAAAATCTTTTTCACAAATGCCCATTACCTAACCAACATGAAATCAACCCTTGAGATGCACAATCCCAAATCCAAACTTGATCTACTTTGCAATTGAATCTGCCATAAAGAAGAGATAGGACAACTAAATCGAACGGAGATAAGCTAATTGAACATGGATAGGACAGCCGAGTCGAATAAAGATACACCAATCAAACATGGACAGGATGAGCAAGTTGAAAATGGATGAAGCTGCCTATGTATCCCAAAGATAGAAATCAGGCATTACGTAGTTCTGGGGAAGGTTCACTCAGGTATTTTTACTCTCCTTTTGTGCTCTAACTTTTTCTAAAGCCACCCTTTTGGGTTTTCTACCTTACGATCTTTTTTCATTTTTTCACTTTTTCCTTTTTTATTTTTTTCATTTTTCATTTTTCTTCATTTTTTCATTTCCTATTTTTTTTCCATTGTTCTGCTCTAACTTTTGCTTGGGTCGTCCTTCCGAGTTTTCAGCCTAATGAGCCTCTCAAGGATAGTACTTTGTAGCTTGTCCATGTTGATTGGCTGTGAGATCTCTAGGCAATTTAAATCCATGAAAATGACTGCTCTTCCTGACCACATAGACGTGATGATGTAGGGACCTCACTAATTGGGTCTGAATTTACCCCTAGGGTCATGAATAGAAGTTCGATTGTCCTTCAGTACCAAATCTTCTTCTCTAAGTTTCTGGGATTTTTTTTTTTCTAAATGCCTTGGCAATCTTGCGTTGACACCTTATCCTTAGTAGTTGCCCTTTGTTGGCGTAGGTCATTTTCCAAAATATCATGATACCGAGGATTTTCATCTTTAACCTCTTCTGTTGCAACAATCATGCATCTTGACCCTAATCGGTATATCTACCATTGAAGGTAAGGTTGCCGAAGAGTCGACAAACTAGTTATTCGTTTTGACTAGATGGGTGACTAAGTTTGAGTCCCTGATCACATTCAACCTTTTTGCCTCTAGTTCTAGGGTTGCTTCCAATCCAGCTATGCAAATCTCATACTCTGGTTGATTATTGAACATTATGAATCAATGTTTGAAAGCTAGGAAGATCAAGTCCCAAGGTCGAGAGGGATCCTATATTGTACAATTTCAGGATTAATTTTAGGCATGTCTTCATAGGACCACATACAAAATATTTTTTGAAATTTTTTTAATAAAGAGACGAATTGTTTGTGCTATTCTGAAGACAATGTAGAACCAATCTGGACTAAGCTAGGATCCTTCTTAGTACCCACATTAACTAAAATGATCTCATTCATCAAGGGCTTAGCACACCTCTCTTTCTCTTAGTCGGTCAAATTTTACAAATCTCGAGGAATTCCTTTCTCTTCGTTTTTATCAAAGTTTTGGAATTTTTTTTTTGAAAATTTCAGTCAATGCAATGATTTAAAGGCACAGAGAAGTAAACAAAAATTACTGCATCTAAACTTTTTGGCTCACTGGTTAAAAAAGACTCGAAAGTAAAAGAAAAGATAGACATAGAAAGGACAATGATATCTGGGTTATCACCCCCGAAATCACCAAACTTAGACGTGCTAGAATAACTCGAGCCTGATCCTAACTCTACGAACTTGGTGGAATCAAACTTAGACTCAACACTCAATTCAAAACTCAAAATAAAACCATTCTCAAATTGCTAGTTAAAATGTGGGCCATCCACTACATTCAAAATAAAGCTTATGCAATCAACAAGTGGTCATTCCCCAATCACAAAAATGGTCGGCAGATATCCCATAAGTTATATTTATTTACACTGGTAGACTTTGTGGGATATTAGACTTTTTGAAGTTATGGTGCTATAACGACTTAGCAAAAAGAAAAACAAAAACAACACCCCAATCAGAATTCCAGCAACACTTTAACTTAATTTGCACAACTGATCATTGTATACCCCACCAAAAAAACTGAACCCCACAAACTGACATGCCTAAACCATTCATTTAAATTTAAGAACCCCTATATAGATCCCATACATTGCACATAGCAGGAAAGAGAACAAACACCCCTATGGAGGGTAGGGTTATCCTATCCTAGCTTTGAAATGATCTAAGATTTCACTATTCAAACAAACGGCATCATACATCCTAGAATGAGAGAGCATCATGCCCTAAGTTAGAAGTTGCTAGTGTATTCTATATGCACTAGGTCAGTCTTGGTCAAAATGGTACCTCAGCAAGACACCGATATACCTATCCAATCCGCAGGATCAAGCAGTACATGGTGATCTTGATTCCAAGGCTTGTGCTCCCATCATATTATAGCCCATGACCGTCTATCCACCTAAAATCGAATAGCCGTCTAGGATAACAGGTGATGAGCACGGGACTTATGCGCACCAATGCATGAAATGCAATGAACATATAATTGAAAATAAAAGTCATATCATGGAGTTTGAGTCAAGGTTTCTTAATGTCCCCAACAGAGTCACTAAAAATTGTAACACCGACCAGGGGGTACCGCAGTGCGTTAAACAGTTTGGACCCTTCATTTCTTCGATCTAATCTCACAAGTCCAATGTGAAACATAGAGAGAGTCCACATTTGACACCTATATAAAAAATCCTTTTTATTGCAAAAAAATATTTTCCAGAAATGGACTACATCATCAGATCTCAGAGTCGCCACCTAATATTTTGAAAAAATTAGGAAACCTGTGACTCGTGCCAAGCCATTGTGCATTGTAACCAAGGATGCTTGGCTCGAAACCTTAGGTATGAGGGGGGGAAGGTCATTAATTGAGCACCTTTACTCACCCAATCAAAAGATCGCTATGATATGAATTGTATTTACTTTATATGTTCATATTCCAATTATTAATAATCTTAAAATTACTATATGAAAGCAAACAAGTATAGACTGTGTCATTCATTTTAGAACAACTTGATTTCATATATTTTGAAAGAGTTTGAATAATGTTCAGGTCAACAGAAATTGAGCTAACAAACATGATAATCGATATTATTCCAAATTGGACAACATAACCTCCATCCATTGGCATTCATAGAGATATATCAAATAAGAAAATAGCCGTATGGTACGATGCTAAACATAGTAAGAAAAGCACACAAAAGTAGGATGTTAAAGCATAAAAACTCACATATTTACTGGTGTCTTGCGAATAGTTACAAAACAAAGTTAGCAAAATATGCATGATCCTATATACAAAATCCTAATGCAATTCACTCATGAAATGCAACTAAAGATCTAGCTTGTAATATATGACATGTGAATCATCTTAAGATATGAGGTAGCACACAAAATCAAATAATAATCAATTAAATCCATAGATGCAAATTTAACCGAATCTTAATGCATGAAACATGGATGGAAAGTATGGATATGATGAAAAAACAATATATGCTGCATATTTACAAATAATGAAATCAAGTAAAAGAACAGGATAAAAAGAAGCAGGGGTGGAGAATTATTATAACACTTGACATATCTGAATAAGGGAGGATGGGAAGAAAAATATAACAATTAAATAAAAAAAACCTCATAACTCTCTCTAAATAAAAGAAAAATAGAAATTTAAAGTGCCTCAGTGTAACGCCCCGAAATAATCCAACATAAATCTACTACATCAAGCCGTGTCCACTAAACAAAATAACAGTACTCCAATCATTTCACCATCAATCCACAAAATTTATACAAAAGTTCCACATGCGAATTATATATTCAAGGATATAGAAATACATGAATCTATAGCATGCAGAGCATCATGTTCCAAAAATAATAAAATGCCCTCGTGGGTTTACAATTTCCAAGGCTTAAGCTCGGTTACACAAAAATGACCTCTTAGACCTATACATGAATAGCCCTTGGCTAGCAATTAAATCATAACAAAACAGAGTTTTTACTCTTCACAACATTCCACGCTCTCAACTTGGCGGGATCACCACGTCTTTTCTTGCACCAAAATCCCATAAGGGTGAGTATAAAGCCCAGTAGAGAAACTTCACAAAGTATATACAGTTATGTTAACCTTCAATCTTGAATGTAAATGCAAATGCCATGCAATGCCATTGTAAAGAAAATTTCATTTCATACTCTTCTTGAAAATCACCATGTCTCAAAAACAGTTTGCAATCTCAACAATTTTGAAACTTCCAATTTTAATCAATAGGGGCGATAAATACGACTTAGGTAATCCCTAGGTTGGTGTCTGCAAGTAGGCTCAATAGGCACTACCAATAACCCCACTTTACCGGTTGCTAACCGGAAGGGAAGTGGTACCTTCTCCGCTCGTGTTTTCGGTCTTTCACCCCGGACACTCAGGCTAGCTTAACAATTTCATCTACACCTCCTATCCGAACTTTCCAACGTATTTACCCCATGAATATTACCATGGTTTCGTTTCACAATATTTCATTTTCAACGACAGTTCCAATTTCAAATCAATGATCATGACATGCAAAGTTTTTAGAAGAGTCAATGCAACAATTATCCATACAACATCATGTTTTCTACCTTCAACAAGCTCTCAACAAATATTCAATGATGATCAAAATTTTCCCTTTTTCTCCTTTCAATGCCAATCCACAATTAGCCCCAAAGTATGCTACCATTTATCCATAAACAAAACAATATGCCCATAATTCATGCATTTCCATCATTTCAAGCTATAACAAATTTTGGAAAACAACCTCCATAATTCTCATGTGTAGAGAAACCTCCATCAATATATGAGCATTTGTGATACAACAAGAAAACCCTTCACTTCTTTACTTATCATGACACACCACTATGAACATATACATATACATATATAATATCACCCATGAAACCCTCATCTTCTTTTATTCAAGAAAACTCCACAAAATTTCCTAGATTTTCCTCTTTTCAAACATCACACACACACACACTAAACACTTGAAAGGGACCCCAAAGAACACATCCTTTTCTTCCCTACAATGATTTCAACCCTCAAGATGCTATCTCAAAAGGATTTAGGATTTTCGAAACTCACTTTTGAAAAATCTCTACATTTTGAGCCATAAAATCAAAACCAACATAGTGGTTTCAAGAAAAACCTATAAATCAACTTTTATGATGCAAAACATGTATATATAACTCAAGAAGTCCCTACCTCAAAGTTTGATGAAGAAAAGAAGATGAAACCCTAGAAATCAAGGATGCCCAAACTCAATTTCCACCGTGCACAATGTAGCTCTTGAGGAGCTCTTCCACTTTGATGAAAGGATTTAGGTTGGGATGCACTAGATCTCGAAAAATCAAGAGCCCTAAGTGTTTTGGTGGATGAAATGTAGAGACAAGGGAGAGGAGATGATTTTTAGAGAGAGAGAGATGAGCCAAAAGTGATACAAACATAGCCCTAGGGAGAAAATAAAATAGAGATTCGGATTGCCTAGCGTCCCGCACGTGTGGAGCCTCTTTCTTGCACATGCGGCCTTCATCCCCGTACGTGCGGCCATCCACTCTCGCACCTAGCTCCGTACCTGCATATATTGCAGTGTGATGCCCCAATCCTCCCCTAAATTCTGCACGTGTGGCCTCTCCTGTACGTGCGACCCAAGGCCCCCGCACGTGCGGCTCAGCCATCTAGCCCAGAAAATTTTCCAGCTCTAACTTCAAGCCCTCCGGATTCAACTTTGCACTTTCCGAAATAAATAAAAGCAAGACTTTGGAAAAACTCACGAACGCAACAAGCCCCAACAATTAACAAGGTTCCAAGCCAACCCGACACTCCGACAAGATAGCCTAAGGTTAAATGAAGAAACACGAAACTAGTGCCATACTCAATCATCACACTCAGAGACCACCGGAAACCATTCTGCTCAACAATAGAAGACTGCTCGGTTCTGTCTGGGAAAACACATTTGGCGAGAGCACTATTCATCCGACGATACTATTCACCGTGACAATTACTATTCACCCTCCTTGGTCATTCTTCATCTTATCAGTCATTTTTCGTCTGCGGTTACTCTTCATCACCAGAGGCACTATTCATCATCGGGGTTACTATTCACCACCGGAGATTACTATTCATCACCGGAGGTTACTATACATTGCCAATCACTATTCATTTGACGGAGTCACATTTTTGACAAATTGGGTGGTTTTGACCAACCATTTAAAGCAGTAAATTACACCAATTTATGTAGGTAGTGTTGCACCAACCATTCAAAGTGGTAAATTACAACAGTTTATTTAAAACAATAAATTACAATAGTTTATGTACAATAGCAAATTACAATAGATATGTGGGTGGTGCAACCTTCCCTTTAAAGCGGTAAAATAGTTATATATAAAAAAAAGTAAATTATAGCATATATGTGGGTGGTGCGGCCTTTCCTTTAAAGCAATAAATGAAGCGATAAATAAAGCAAAAAAAGAATTTAAAAAAATTATATTACATTTTACATTTAAATGAAAGTTTGCGAAAATTCACTTTTTGGAGAAATGATGAATTTTCTGATTTACAAACTTTCTTTTGATCACCCTTAAGGTTGTGGAATGTTTTCTCAATTCTCAATCCAAAATTCAGAATTTTAGCTTTAATGGTGATATATTGGTGAAAAGGAAATAGAGAGAATGGAAAGAAAGGTTTGGTTCAGAAAAATAAAATATCTAAAAATATATTTTTCCTCTTTTAAAAACTATTTTTTTCCCCTTCTTTTATGATTTTTTTCTTCTCCGTTCTCTCTCTCTTTTCTGATCTCTCAATTTTCCTCTCCTTTTTTCTTCTCCTTGCTTGCTCCAGCCTTTTTATAAGCAAGAACCACAGCAAACAAACTAATTTTGAAATGGTGGATAGGAAAAATTTTCAAATGGTGCACAGTAAAATCACCGTATACCGCATAGTAAAATTACTATACACTTTAAAATAATAATATATAAAAGGTATTATTAGCATAAATATATGTACAAATGCCTAAAACAATATATAAAAACACACAAAAACATTTAAATTTTAAAACAAAAAATAAATAGATTAATAAAACATATATTAACGGGCCAAAGATGTCAAATTTAGGCTAAAACTGGTTTAAAACATTTTGGCCAAAACGGATAAAGATTGGGATTAAAGCTTAAATTTCATCATTTCACTGAGAATTTTGTGAGATAGCATATTCTTATTTTCATCATCAGGTAATTAAAAGAAAGCGCACAAGTTTTAAGACCAGTCAAAATGAAATGTCTACAGCCACCACTCTTGGCGGTGGTGGAGAGTGGGTGGCGGAGGTTGTGGTGGGTGTGGGTGATTTGAGCAGGTTTTGTATTGAGGGATCTTAACTAACAAGAAAAATCATATTGAACCTCTCTTACTATCCAAAGTTAAAGAGGAATATTTCACTAATTTTTCCATTTAAATAATGATATGATTTGTTAATATATATATATATATATATCAAAAGTATTTGTATCTAAATTTTTATTTTGAATAAATTATAGGATTTACTCCTAATTTTTTTCTGCCTCTACCACATATGTTAGAAATTAAAAAATTTAAATAAGAGTATGATTCGTTAATCTATATGTATCAAAAGTATTTGTATCTAAATCTTTATTTTGAATAAATCACAAGATTTACTCCTAATTTTTCTTTCTCTCACATCTATACTATTATATATAGTCTTTCTCTCTTTTCTCCTCCTTCCATTGTGTTTTCTACTCAATCATGCGAGTTTTTGTTAGTCAAACTAAGAATAGCTTCTTCTTCTTCTTTGTATTTTTTATTTTATTTTTATTTTTGTTACACATTTGACTAGCCATGAAAGTCTTGACTTCAACCATTATTTTCTTACTCATTCTCTGAATATAATTTTATTTGTCTCTTTGCATTAAATACCTTTTTGAAGCTCTCTATATAGTTCAAAAGTGACGTGACCCAGAACAACATCAACTCAATTATTTAATATACATCTGTGGGGATATATTTTCTGAGTACCAACACGTGGCCAAGGTGACGCCGTGTCAGCCGAGGTGCCACGTGTCCTGGTCATGACGCCGAGATTATCTCCGAAGATATCGGAATCCGAGATAAGCAGATAAGGCACAAGAGTCCTAGAATGAGGAAGGACTTCAGCATGGATAAGGATAACATTCTTAGAGAGTTTATCTCTATCTGTTAAAGAGTCCTAGATAAGCACTGAGCTAAAGTCCATTGAAGCTAGGCTTCTATGGGGACTGGGATTGAGTTAACTATAAAAGAAAGGCACCCCCGATGGGTCTAAGGTACGCAATTTATATTTAGCACAGTGAGTTTAGCACTATTTGTTATCTTTGAGAGATATACTGACTTGATCGTCGGAGTGCCCCAGGGTGGACGAACCATCGCCGGAATCTTCTCTTTTTATTACAGGACAGCCAGAGGTCATCTATTCTGCCAGTACTCTCCAGCTGGTTACTGAGTTAGCAATGTGGTTAGAAAATCACTCACACAATTTGGCGTCGTCTGTGGGAATGAAAGAAGAATAGATGGCCAACAACGAACAGAAGAAGAAGGTTGGGGATGACACTCCTAACGGGAGTGGGAGACCTATTGACGTTGACGTCGAGAAGGACAATTGCAACGAAGACCAGAATCACAGAGTAAAAGACGTCGGCCAGGAAGGCGACATACCAAAGCAAACAGACCAAAGTGGGTACTATAACGATGATAACCTCCAGGTATGGAAGGACAGATGCGTACGGAGGGACGAAGAGGTTAAAGAGATGGCGAACAAGTTGGTGGACCTGCAATCGGTCGTCAACTTCATGATGTAAAACAATATCATGCAGCCACCATTCTCGCTGCATGACACGCCGATTCCAGCAGCCAATGCCCAGAAGGGAGGACAGAAAACTATCCCTATAGCCCCCTGGCACCCCAGAAGCGAAAGACATTCTCGCCGGCCTTCAAGGGAGGTCGGGCGTGGAGAGCCAGGAAGGGAAGAGTCTCGAAGGACACGTCGCACCAAGGAGGCAGATCCCAGAGAACATTAGCATGTTCAGAGGCAGGAGTTGTGCTTCGACGTGACCAACAGAGAAAGATAAAAAAGGGCTCACAACGAAGCTGAAAGCAGTGCACCTAAGAGACTGAAATCAGGAGATAGCCGAGCTCCTAGGTGGACCAAAGAGGACTTAAAAGATTACCTCAAGAGGAAGCAAGATCATGCCGAGGTAACTTCAATAGTTAAACTAAGAACACTATTCTCGGTAGACTTAGACAAATTTGAGGCTCTGAAGAGATTCAGTATGCCGAGGTTCTAAATATACGACAGTAAGTCAGACCCCAACTTTCACGTTCGATTATACCTGAACTCAATGGCACTATATAGTGGGAACGAGCCGTTGCTCTGCAAAATGTTCCCCTCATCCTTCGGGGAGATTGCATCAGATTAGTTTCACAAACTGCCAAAGGGAAGTATGAAGGCCTGGCCGAGATGTTTGTGGCCAGGTTCATGACAAACAAGCTACAGCCATTGAGGGTGGACGCATTGATGGCTCTAAGAATTAGTAAGGATGAAGGCCTTAGGGCCTACGAAAAAGGTACTATGAGGTGTTCAATCGAATATCCGAATACAACCAGGCGGTGGCGATCGTGTCTTTCAAGAACGGCCTAAAGACGACTGTCCACTACGGAAATCTTTGGCAAAGACATTGCCAAAAAGCATGGAGCAGCTCATGGCCAGAATTGAGAAATATGCCAGAGCCGAGGAAGATATATCAGGGGCTAAGGAGACGAAGCAAGAGAAGGATAACGGCTCGTTGAAGCGAGGCCGAGGTAATAACGGATCCAACAAACAGGAGGTAGGACTAAGGGCTGCACAGGCAGTCACAACTGTGTTCCGCATCCCAATTCACAAAGTCCTGGATAAAATCGAAACCCAACCCTATTTCAGAGCACCAGCAAGGGTACTTGGAGAATTTATGGGAAGGAGCCTGGGTAAGCATTGTGCTTACCATAACGAAGATGGGCATCTGACTCAGGGTTGTAGAGCCCTAAAGTCACACTTGGAAGACCTGGTAAGGCAGGGCGATTTGAGGGACCTTGTAGACGAGGCCAGGACCAAAGAAGAGCAGACAAGACTGCCTCAAGCACCAGCAGCTCGACCTCTCCTAGCGCAGCAACCTTAGGCAGGAGGACCTCGGGTAATTAATGTCATTCACTCGAAGGTCAACAAAAACAAAATTCGGGGGGAAACCCAAAAGGTAAAACACCTACAGCATGTCTACCAAGTCGGGGAGAAGAGACATCGGGCGGAGGAGTGCTAGGGACCGGTAGTGTCCTTTACTAAAGCCGACCTTGAGATGGTATAGCATCCGCACAACGATGCCTTGGTAGTATCCCTCTAGGTTAGGGAGTGTCAAGTAAAACGCATCTTAATTGACCAAGGCAGCTCTTGTGACATCATGTATGTTAGATGTTACAAGGAGCTGGGCCTTTACCCAGATGATATGGAGCAATCCAACGGCCCAATGGTCGGGTTCAATGGAACGCCGACATGGTCACTGGGTGCAACAAGCTTGGAGGTGCAGGCTGGCACCAAGAAGATAAAGACAGAATTCACCGTGATCGACACACCCTCCCCTTACACTATTATCTTGAGGAGGCAATGGCTGCATGCAATGGGGGTTGTTCCCTCAACATTGCATCAGCTACTGCGGTTCCAAACAGTGCATGGGATAGAAGAAGTCAGAGGGGATTAGCTGCAGGCAAAGAACTGTTCCATGGCAGCAATGAAATCCACCTGCAGCATACGAGAACCAGAGAGGGCAGAGAACGAAGACGAGGATGTGGAGGTCCTAGAGGATATCGGCAAAGAGCCTGTCGAGAAGAGTGAAGAAGCACTGAAGAAAATCCTTGTCCAGGAGGGAGATGAAGAACGCTTCTTTCTTCTCAGCTCGGGCTTAGCCGAAGAAGAGGAAAAAGAGTTGGAGGCGTTCTTGAGAGCAAATATTGAGGTGTTTGCTTGGACACCTTGCCTGGCATTGACCCTGAGGTCACTTGCCATAAACTGAACGTTGACAGGTCGGCCAAACCTGTCATTCAAAGAGCAAGAAGACCGACATTGATGCACGTCAAAGCAGTGGAAGAGGAAGTAGACAGACTTCTAGAGGCCAGGACCATTCGAGAGGTAAATTATTTGACATGACTATCAAATACAGTGGTGGTGAAGAAAAAGAATGGTAAATAGAGAGTCTGCGTGGACTTTACCCGCCTGAACAAGGCCTGTTCTAAAGACAATTTTCCTCTACCCAAGATTGACCAACTGGTAGACGCCACTTCGGGGCATGGAAGGATGAGCTTCCTGGATGCCTACAGGGGACACCATTAGATAGCCATGCATGCCCAGATGAGGAGAAGACTGCGTTTATCACCCCAAAAAGGCTATATTGCTACAGAGTGATGCCTTTTGGGTTGAAAAACGCATGAGCAACTTACCAAAGATTGGTAACCAAGATGTTCAAACACCTGATTAGCAGAACGGTGAAAGTTTACATCGATGACATGGTCGTTAAGACCAAGGAACCGGAAGGCCATTTAGCCAACCTGAAAGCAGTCTTTGACATCCTTAAAACATATCGGCTCCTACTTAATGCATCGAAGTGTGCATTTGGAGTTGGATCTGGTAAGTTTTTGGGATACTTGGTGACCAGAAGGGGAATTGAGGCCAGCCCAGATCAAATTAAGGCCATCCTTGAGTTGAAGAGCCCGACGTCGGCAAAACAGGTGTAGATGCTAACTGGAAGGGCTGCAGCCCTGAATAGGTTCATAAGCAGAAGCTCAGACAAGTACAAACCTTTCTTCAACTTAGTGAAGAAGGCCACAGACTTCTTATGGACCAAGGAGTGCGAAGCCACCTTGGCCGACTTGAAGAAGTATTTAACCATGGCTCCAGTCCTCTCAAATCTAGAACCTGGAGAGGAGTTGTTTTTGTACTTAGCAGTTTCAGAACACGCAGTAAGCGCAGTGGTAATCCGAGAAGAAAAAGCGGAGCAAAGGGCTATTTACTATGTAAGCAAAACCCTGACCGACGCAGAAACGAGGTACCTACCCTTAGAGAAATTGGCACTGGCTTTAGTAATGGCTTCAAAGAAGCTGAACCATTACTTCCAGGCCCATAAAATTGTGGTGCTAACTGAACACCCCATGAAGTCCTTGCTGCAACAAGGAGACCTGACAGGAAGAATAGTCAGATGGGCAGTCGCCTTGGGCCAGTATGACCTGGAGTACAGACCCAGAACAGCAATCAAAGGCCAAGTTTTGGCTGACTTCGTGGTAGAGTTCATGCCAGAATCCATCAAACATCGGGCCCCGTTGAGCCAAGGTGAACGATGTCCAAACAAGCAAGGAGGAGCCCAGCCAAAGGCGAAAGAACAAAGGAAAGAGGAAAAACTCAGACCCTACAGCATTTGCATCGGTGACTCGTTTCGCTTGTTTGTTGATGGGAGTTCAAACCGACAGGGAGCGGGGGCGGGAGTAGTACTGGTATCTCCAGATGGGCAGATACTAGAACAATAGATTCGTTTGGGGTTCAAGGCCTCAAATAATGAAGCAGAGTATGAAGCACTCCTTGTAGGACTGAAACTGGCAGCAGCAGTACAAGCCGACGAGGTAATAGTCTTTTGTGACTCACAATTTATAGTTAACCAGACAACGAGCGAGTTTGCAGCCCGAGATGAAAGGATGTCGGCCTACGCAAAGGAGGTCATCAGGTTGGCAGCCTTGTTTCAGAACTACCGACTACTTCAGGTTAGCCGAGATGATAACAGTCACGTCGATGCATTAGCTAACCTAGCTAGTGCAGTACAACCTGGAAAAGCAAGGACAATAATGGTTGACTATTTGTCGAGCCCGAGCATCGAACCACTGACCACAGAGCATGAAACAATGCGTGTGGACATGGGACCAAGCTGGATGGATGCAATTGTTGCATTCTTGAAAGAGGGAAAGCTGCCAGATAACCACAAAGAGGCACACAAGATCAGATTGAAGTTGGCAAGATTCAGTCTGACAGCAGAAGGACATCTCTACAGAAGATCCTTCACTGGACCCCTTTTGAGGTGGGTACATCCTTTACAAGTTGAAGATTTTTTATATGAAATTCATGAAGGAATTTGTGGAAGCCATGCTAGGGGCAAATCACTTGCCCATAGGTGGCCTTACATGCAAAAAGATGCAAAGGCCTATATGAAGAAGTGTGAAAAATGCCAAAGGTTTGCACCCTGATACACCAACCAGCAGCAGACCTGAACCCAGTATCCAGTCCTTGGCCGTTTGCCTAGTGGGGCATGGATCTTGTTGGACAACTTTCCCAAGCAACTGGACAAAGAAAGTATCTACTGGTGGCAACAAATTACTTCACCAAGTGGATAGAAGTTGAACCCCTTACCAAGATTCGAGATGTGGATGTAAAGAGCTTCATGTAGAAGAACATCATCACCCGTTTTAGGATTCCCAGAGCAATAGTTGCAGACAATGGAACACAATTTGACGGTAAGCTAATCAAGAGCTTCTGTGCAAAGTTCAAAATCAAGAACTACTTCTCAACCCCAAGCTTTTCCCAAAGCAATGGACAAACAGAAGCATCCAACAAAGTTATCTTGGATGGGATAAAGAAGAGGCTACAGGCAGCAAAAGGAAAGTGGGTGGATGAGTTGCCTAGTGTACTCTGGGCATATCGGACTATGCCGAGAAGATCAACGGGAGAATCCCCCTTTGCCATGGCTTATGGCACAGAAGTAGTCATTCCGCTGGAGGTAGGCATCCCGGGAATCAGAACCCAAGGAGTAGAAAACGGTGCTAATAATATACTCTTAGCCCGAGATCTGGATCTTTTAGAAGAAAGAAGGGAGAGAGCTGCAATACAGCTCGCAGCATACTAGCAGCAGCTTGCCAGAGCTTATAATAAGAAGGTCAACCCAAGGGAGTTTCAAATCGGTGACCTCGTCTTGAGAAAAGTCGTCGACAACAAAAAAGATCCCAGAGAGGGGAAGCTTGGCCCAAATTGGGAAGGACCCTATAGAATCATCTCGGTACTGGGCAATGGGGCATATCGACTTGAAGATAATGAGGGCAAAGAGTTGCCAAGGCCTTGGAACACTTGTAATTTGAAATTTTTCTATCATTAGAATTTTTTGTTCTTTTGCCGAAGTAAATAAATAAAATTTTAGCTTGTTTATTTGTTTATACACTTGTGACTGATAAAAATACATAACGTTGTTTCTGGAATACATGTATAATGAGAACCCAAGTGGAACTTAGGTTCACATTAGGGGGCAGAGAGAAGAACAATGGTTTTAACACTTGTTGAAACTTGAGAAAAGTTTACAAGTTAAAGTTAAACCGAGATCATGTTTAACACCTGTTGAAACTTGAGAAAAGTTTACAAGTTAAAGTTAAACCGAGATCATGTTTAACACTTGTTGAAACTTGAGAAAAGTTTACAAGTTGAAGTTAGATTAAGGTTAAACACTTGTTGACATTTTATGGAAAAATTTACAAGTTGAAACCAAGGTTATGCTAAGAAAGGTACTTGGGTACTTGCCAAGGTAAATCATCAGTTTATATAACCGAGGTGTGTCACCCCGAGAAGGTTGCACAAAGATTAAAGTATATATCAAAGATATTCAAAATATTCTAAGTATGGAACCATACAAAGAACAGTAAAGAGAATAATACAAGCATGCATAAAAGGAAGCTGTATTAACAATCAAAAGGAGGCACATCGGCCACATGGAGAGCTTACATTGTTTCAAAAAAAAAGAAGAAAAAACAAAGTGCAAGGCACAAAACGAAGAAAAAAGGAGAACACAAAATTAAGACTCCTCAGCAACAGCAGATGGTTGGGTTTGAAGTTCAGACAACTGCTGGGAAGATATCTCAGCAGCCTTCTTGGCCGCAAGCTCAACATCGATTTGTTGAATGGTTACTTCAAGGCTCTTGTCGGCAAGAGGCACGTCGGATGATGCTTTCTCAGGAGAAGCATCTTTGGAAACCTCCTCACCCTCCTCATCTTGAGTCAAGTCCAGGACTTGCTCATTCTGAGTAGGGGACTTGGCCCCAACGGCTTCCTTGGACTTCCTCACCAGAACCTCCTCCTCAGATTCAGAATCATCATCAGATTGGCTTGGAGTTGGAGGGAATGGAAGAGGAAGGACGTCGGTGTTCCTGAGGGGGGAGTCCTCGGGGATCTCAAGCTTTTTAAGCAAAGTCATCCAACCAAGGGCGAACCCTTGTTGCATGCCTGCTTCACTTGCTTTTCATAGTCAGCCGTGACATCGGTCACCCCCTCATTGTAGCCCTTCTCATCGGCTGCCTTGAGCCCGGCGTCCTTCGTGGCCAAGGTTTCTTGTAGTTCTTTTTGGGCCTGGGCCGTCTTTTCCCCATCCTCTCTCTTTTCGGCCTCAAGAACCTTCTTGATGGCCTCAACGGATTCCGCCTTTTCTTCGGCATCAGTTTGAGCTTTAATAGCAGCCTCGGCTTGTTCCTCCAAGGTCTTCATCTTTGATTACAAGTTTTTATTAGTCTTTTGTAGACTAGCAACCTCCCTCTTTTTATTGTCTAGCTCCTTCCGGTTCTCAAAAGATTGTACTGAAAAGGAGTGGGCATACTGGATTGCCTGAGAGAAAATCAAACGGAGCAGAAGTTATTACAAAATTTTCTAAAAAAGAGAGAGAAAGAAAAGTTACCAAATAAAGACATTTACTTGAACGGAGCGTTGGAGCATCAGAGCATAGTTTTCATATTCGTTCAACTCGGCGTTTCGGTCGAGATCGCAGGGATGAAGCAGAGCGGTACTAAGGGCAACACCGACAATAATGTCATCAGCGCTATCGCCAGCCCTAACTGGCTTATCCTCCAGTACGATTTTGGGGGCCCAGGGGGCATCATACTTTAGGGACCCCGAGGTAGTTACAGATGATGACCTTGGCCTTTTTGTTCTGGTGGATTCAGATGGTTGTGTTTCAGCAGACCTTTTCTCGGGGACAGAGGTGGTCTTCTCACTCTCAGCCAATTTGGAGATTGGCAAGGTGTCATCAGTGTCAATCTGAGTCACCGTTGCCTTTGGTTGAGCCTTTTTGATCCTTTTTGTCTTTGGCTTTGGCTGGGTTGGTGCTGGTTGGGCGTCAACTGAATCAGGAATATTGGCCAAAAGATCCTTAGCGATTGCTTTTTGGCAGCCCATTTCAGCAGCAAAAACTATTCAGCGTCGTCGATAGCATTGGGATATCGGGATTAGATATGGAGCCGAGGTAGACAGCTGCTCAGCTGGATCAGAGGTCGATCCTTGATCTGGCGGAGATGAGGAGACAGCTTGAGGAGTTGTTGTAACGCCCTCAAAATCAACCCATTATATATATATATCATTGACATGCATTATTTAAAGAAAACAATTTATTAATTCATTCATCAGAGTATTACTAAATAAAAGCTTTACATGTAACATCGAATAAAATGCCCTACAGGCTTACATCTTTCCAAGCCAACACTTGGATACAAAAAGATGAGTTCTAACTCAATACAAGAAAAGCCCTAGGTTTGGATGTTTACATGTACTAATAAATAAAGACAATTAACTAAAGATAGTCTTCAAAATCCAAGTCCCTTCCAAGCTAAGTCGTTGGAGGTAGCTTATCACCTGAACCTGAAAATGATGTTCCCATATAGGGTGAGCCACAGCCCAGTAGAAATATACTAAACCACATATAAGCAATGAATAAAGCAATAGCATTCAACAGATGGTTAACCAAGATAATCAATTACTTCATTTTACAGTCTCATGACACTATTGTCTAACACATGTTTTACTTTCCAATTTTATCAACATGGCTCAGAACCTGGCCAAACTTACAACAGTGAATTACACGGGTTGTGACCTCGATTTGAGTATTGTAAGATTATTGAAGGACGAAGGCCTCAGTCATCTCTTCCCAACTTCTTTTCATTGAATCCTCCAGTTTGGCATACCAGATGGTCGCAATACCCGACAGGGTCCGACCAAAAAGGGATAGCTTCTGCATTCTAGTCAAGCCCATCGGCCGTAGAATATCTCAAAAGAGCCTCAAACAATTCAATAGACAAATGATTCAAATTATCCAACTATGCCATTTAATCAATGAATTCCCCAATTCCATGAATTTAACCATCTTTTCCCAATTCCATGAATTTAACCATACAAATTAATTTAATAATACAACCAGGGTTTTTCCAAAGTATCCCCAACATATCAAAATACCAAAACTTAGAACAAAACCTATAAAATGGAGTAGGAAATCCCTACCTCAAAGAAAACAACCCAAATGGTGAAGACAGAGATGAGTGCCCAAATACCAAAGTGCTCCAAATCGCCAAATGTTCAGATTAAATGGAAGCCCTCGACTCACTCTATCTTTTTAATGAAGGATCTATGGTAGAAACACACTCTAAATAGATCAAATCTAAGAAGGAAGGTGAGTAGGGAGAGAGAGAAGTCGGACCTAGGGTTTGGAATCAAAAGAAGATGAAAAAGACTGATCAAAACCCGCTGCTGTGTATATAAACTGGACACGCTCGCTCGAGCGAAGACTTGGTCGCTCGAGCGACCAGACACAGAGAAGCTACGCTCGAGCCAAGGAAGCCTTGCTCGAGCCAACAACACAAAAGCTCGCTCGAGCGAAAGAAAACTCGATCGAGCGAAGAACTCAAACCCTCAGGTCTGCAATTAGACACACGCTCGAGCTAAGGAACTATCGCTCGAGCGAAGAACGAACTAACTCGCTCGAGCGAAGAAAAGCTCGCTCGAGCCAAAAACCTCAGCTCTCAGGTCTAACTCAAAATGCAACCATCGCTCGATCGAAGCTACTCTGGCTCGAGCGAAGGACCAAAACAAAGAGATCGCTCGAGCGAAGAACTTCTCGCTCGAGCGAAGAGTCAAAATTCTGGGCAGCAACACTGGATTTCTAAACCCAACCAACCTGAAACAAACCTGCCCAACACATCCTATAACTCTAAATGAGAAAATAAAGGACAACAACAACAATTATACAATGACAGAGTCTACGGAACCTAAGTCCGGATACAATAATCAAATGGGAAAAGACCGGGGTCGCTATAGTTGTGGCAGAAGAAGGTGATAGGCTTTTCTTCTTCTTCTTTGGGACGTCGGGCAGCGCCGATTTGTAGGTTGGGAAAAAATTGAGTACCAGAGGGGCTCTCCGTTTGTGGACTGGCAGGTCCAAAAGTTTCCTTAAGTCTTTGCTGGGAAAGAAAGACTCACGGAAGCCCTTTGGTGGCTGAGGAAGAGTTGCAAGAAAAATAGACATTAGAAACCAAACAAAGTATTGAAGACTTTAAAAACAAGTTAGTATGAACACAGGGCTCTTACCATTGCCCTCTACAAAAACTGATCGAGGAAGAGGGTAGAGATGGAGGTCCTCGTCTGGAGCGAACTCCCAGTTCCCTGAGGTAATGAAATAGTCATCTCCAGCTCCCTTGTTGGAGTCAAGGAGGTCGACGACAATTTTGTACTTTGTGGACCTCGGGTTAGGTAGTAAACGTAGCCCGTATCTTTCTTGAGGCCACAAATGGTGTAGCAGTATTGGATATCAAACAAGGTAATTATAGCGTTTTCTTGTTTGGCTAAGGCTATTATGCCATTGATGACTTGGTAGGAGTTGATGGCAAGCTACATCGGGTTCAGCTTATAATAATGAAGTATCTCACGGAAAAGGGTATTTAGTGGGAGCCGAAGTCCACATTCGATAAAAGCTACCACATGGAAGGGCATAGAATCAGTTGTAGGCATGATGGAGTCATCCTCCCCAGCCAACCTCAGATGGACGTCGGCCGGAATGTCAAACTCACGCCTAAAGTGCTCTAACTTGGTCGGGATGTCTACCCTATACTTCCACACACCCATGATATCGGCTTAAACTGAAGGGGTTGGATTTCAGAAGGGTATATTTCTAAAGGGTTTTATGGACCTTGGCTAAAGCTTAAAAATACACAGAATCTGTGGGGAATCGTTTCAATTTTCCCTAGCAATTGTTTTGAGTTCTACAAACAAATCCCAAACCTAGATTTATGGAAACGAAGATTGAAGGCATGAATCTAGAAAACAGAAAAGCAAGAATGCGCTTCAGAATCAAGAACAAAGATGGACTACCAAGAGCATTGTAAGTACAACGGGTATAAGGTCAAGAACAGTGGCAAAAGTGCAGAAAAGTTGTGAATAGTGCATGTATTCAAGACATGGGCAAAGAGCAAAGTCGTGAAATAAACACACTCAGATACATGACTCATAAATCAAATACTTGAGTAAAACAGCAATGGCGATTAATAATGAAGCAGAACTTCTTGGAGAGCAACAAGAAATAAAACCAGGAGGAACAGTGGCTTACCAGAAAGAGGGAAGCCGAAATGGGAACTGCCGAAGTTTGACGACGGTTGCAAAGGCAGAAGATCGGTGAAAATCACGCTGGAAGGAGTAAACAGGGCAAGTTGCAGAGCTATGGAAGTTTGAACAATGGAGGATTTGAGAAAGCTAGAGAGAGAGAGAGCTTCAGAAACGATGTAAAGTGAAGAGACGGAAGGAGAAAGAGGCTTTTGTTAAAACATGAAACGGCGGCAAAAAGAAAGCAATTAATGCGCCTAAAATGACGTGTGCGTCAGACAGCAGACGCAGGCGCGAGATAAACTTACAAGCGCGTATGAAGTACGATCCAATAAGGGGAGAACGCGTGGTTAAGACAGTTGTTGTATTATGCTTGACAACTCATACGCATGAGGGAACTCTTGAAATTTTTGATCTTTAAAGAGACATGTCGGCTGGGAATCTCTAAACCGATATACTGGCAGGAAGTACTGATATAGGTTCCATTACCTCAGAATGCCGATGTAATAGAACCTAGGAGGCAGTTGTGGGGATATATTTTCTGAGTCCCACCTCAGGATGCCGAGGTAATAGAACCTAGGGGGCAGTTGTGGGGATATATTTTCTGAGTACCAACACGTGGCCAAGGTGACGTCGGCGTGTCAGCCGAGGTGCCACGTGTCCTGGTCATGATGCCGAGGTTATCTCGGCAAGGCCGAGGTTATCTCCAAAGATATCGGAATCCGAGTTAAGCGGATAAGGCACAAGAGTCCTAGAATGAGGAAGGACTTCAGCATGGATAAAGATAACATTCTTAGAGAGTTTATCTCTATCTGTTGAAAAGTCCTGGATAAGCACTGAGCTAAAGTCCATTGAAGCTAGGCTTCTATGGGAACTGGGATTGAGTTAACTATAAAAGAAAGGCACCCCCGATGGGTCTAAGGTACGCAATTTATATTCAGCACAGTGAGTTAGCATTATTTGTTATCTTTGAGAGATATACTGACTTGATCGTCGGAGTGCCCCCGGGTGGACGAACCACTGCTGAAATCTTCTATTTCTATTACAGGACAGCCAAGTGTCATCTATTCTGCCAGTACTCTCCAGCTGATTACTGAGTTGGCATTGTGGTCAGAAAATCACTCACACAACATCATTGTTGATCAAGTAGTTATGATCATCGCCAACATCATCACCACGACAGCGGCAAGGCTTAATAAGTTAATGATTTGGTGAAGATATTTTTGGCAATGAATGGGAGGTGTTAAATTTTCATACTCTCTCAATGAAATTTATGAAATATTATATCAAAAATAAAAACACTACTTTGAAAAATAAAACTTGCTATCTATATAGAAATTAAAAAAAAAAGAAGACATTTTCCATAATAGAAAATCCTTACAAAATGTAAAAGAAACTATTTCATTAGTTAGAATATCCTTTTAATATTAAAAAAAAAAACTTTAACTTTTTAACTTTTCAAAATTATTCAAAATTTATACATGTTATTACTTTTTTATTTAATTTTTAAAATTCTTTTGTTATAGCATGATCCTTTCACTAATAATTTGATTGTTATCGTAATTTCATAAATTAGGGATTATTGATATATATTTTTGCACAATATAAAACTAATACGAAATATGTTATAACACGAGTTATACCATAACATAGACTGTCACAAAAAGAAAAAAAAAATTATAACAACTCATTTTAAATTGTAAGATTCCATGCTTAGCACGGGTTACCGCTGGCAAACTATAAAGAAAAGTTACAAAAATACTTTATTACAAATTGCCAGTATAAAAAGTAAAATAAAAATGTAATTTATAAACAATCTTAATACATGCACGAAATAAGGCCATAAGCTTATAAGAAGTGGGTAGCTTATCTAAATTGAGACTAGCCTCTTACAATTTTTTATTAGGGCATCTTCAACGGTTCACCAAAAATTTCATCAAATCTGAGTAAAAATATGATGAATTCCTCTATCCGATATTAGCCACTCCAACGGTGAATACTGTAGCTTTCATCAAAACACATTGGACGTCTGGCGGGATGACCAACCGGTCAACTGGAAAGAGGAAAATGATTTTTTTCCCCTCCATTTCTATTTCCTCAATTCCATTGCCATTTCTTTTTCCCTCCATTAAATCTTTTTCATTTATTTTTGCCTCCAATAATTATTTCCTTCAAAAAAAAAATATAAATAGATTAACCCATGTACTATATAAACCAAACAAACAACGTTGTATCTTCAACTTCAACTTCTCTTTTGTAGCCTTAGTACTAATTGGTCGTGTTGATATATTACTCGATTGTTGGCCCTCTTCAATATTATTGTTGGGTTGAAAAGGCTCACCTTCAGTTGTTGAATTCGAAAATGGATAAGCTTGTGGAGTCGCTTTTTTGGGTTGTGTTCTAATTTCATCCCACTTACAACTTCGGTGCAAAATATCCCAACTTGTATCAAATGTGAAGTGTTTTTTTTTCCTGTATTGCATGATACATGCGCTTAGCTTCAGTGACCTAAAAAATGAAAATTATAAACATTTCGATAAAAAGTAGATTGAGAACTCAAAAAATTGATATTTAATAACAAAAATAAAAATTATCATGTCTGCCTCAGTTGTTCCACTTTGTTGCCTCAATTGGATTTGCTCAAGAAAACCACAGAATTTATTAATTACCTTTTGCATGACAGATCAACGGTGAGACAAAGAAATACGGTTTCGATTTTATTCACCATTCAATTGTGAATTAAAATAAACGAGTACTTGTTCCCAGAATATTGCCATGGTTTGACTATTACCAGCAATGGGATCTTGAGAGATGGCTAACCAAGATCTAAATAAAGTTTCATCTTCTATAATGGTGAACGCTTCAGCACGAGAAACACGAGAAGTTTTCGAAATGAAATTAATATCAGTGTTTTGCTCTAACGTTTGTAATTCCTCAAACATTTCAAATCTTCCGTAGTTTTAAGATAAAATTTGTAGAAATAAACAAGTTAAAAAAATTCAATAAGATACAACATCCAACACACAATGAGATATATTGTAAAAGAAACAAGAAAAGATATGGGGAAAAAAGTGAAAAATTGAAGAAATAATATAGACTGAAGATCACACTATGAGAAGATAAATGAAACAAAAAGTAAAGATTGAAGTTAACAATGACAAAGAAAAGAGAATCGTAATGATATTGTGAAATTAAAAGACTGGTAGTGTCTTATTTTATAGACCACAACAACGGTAACTTTGTCAAATCCTCTGCAAAACCAACGGTAACCTTATTAGAGTTGCACCTTGCTAAATGAATTACATATTCGTCTGATTTTCTGTTTAGTTATTTGATTAAAATTATTGTTAAATCTCTATCGATCAAGACTTAATAAAAATTTTACTAACACAAACATAAACTTAAACGAATGTTGCAGTAGTTCATTTACGTCTTTAGTCTCCAATCCTCAATTCCATCTCCTAGTAATTTCAAGAAGAAAAAAAACAAAGAAAGTCAAAACAATTTAACTAATGTAAATCAAATTGAAATTGTAATAATTTATATGTATATTTAATATTTTTATATATTTATATTTAATTTTGTAATTCAAGTTTTAGGTTGTTGGAAATATTTGTCTAGGCCTAGCCTTGAATTTAATTCAGGCTTTTAAATTGCTGCATAAACTTATATTTTAAATATATATTGTCAAATCCTTAAAAATTCAAGTCGGACACATTTTGCTTAGTTTGGGCCGCCTGAGTAGCAACCTTATTTTTAACTGTTTAATTGGACGACAAGAAATTTAATTTAACTCTCTCAAGCTTAACTTTTCCAACAATGCTATGTGCACCAAAAAAAAAAAAAAAAAGGATAAAATTCATTTAACCCCCTTGTGGTTTAACTGTGAAGCACTTTACCTCCTATTTTTTAAGAATAGTCAATTATCCCCATCTGATTTGGATCGTTTTACAATTTACCTCTTCACCATCAATATTTCCGTTCAAATAAACAGAGTTTGTACCTCACACTCTATCGATTATGGTCAGACTAATCAATATTCAACCAAATCAATACCCAATTTGATTATATACACATATATATAAAATTGTGTATAAATAAACCTATATATATATATATATATAAAGGGAAATTCTATATAATGTGTATATGTAAACCTATGTAAATATATAATCAGTTAACTCAATAAAATCCTTTGTGTAAACCTGTGCATATATAATGAGTTGACACACTGGTTCAAGAGGGTAAAATAGTAAATTTTTAATTTTGTTAATAGAGTTATGTGTTGCAATTTAGTCCAAAACCATATGAGAGTATCTTAGTAAACCACAAAGGATAAAATGAATATTACCCACAAAGAAAAAAAATCAATATGTATCTCAATTTATTTTGAATTTAATTCACTTTGCACCTAGAATAAATCTAAGCCATGCATTGATTTTTCTCTACGTATTTCTTTCTACTAGTTAGACCCAATGCATATTTAGAAAATTTCTATATATACAAGATGAGTTCTTTTTCTTTATTTTAATTTTGTTTTTTACCAACAAAAAATTTATTAATAAAATGAGTATATATTGGGGAGAAACAAGAACAAAACCACACATCTCTAACACATAACAGCCATGTAACTGTAAAATACTAAAATATCAAAACATTACGTACCATTACATGCTTGTTGGCAAGATACTTAGATACCAACATATAAGACCAAAGGCAAACAAAAGAAAAACACAACTCAATTGACCAACAAATCAAATAAATTAAACAAGGAAATATCTCTGTTGATATCATTTCCTCGCTTTGGTGAGAGCAATCCCCAGTAGTGGCAGTGCCAATCTGTAGGCAGTAAGCACCAAATTGAGGTCCCCTAATTGTGTCCATACGAGGGTAACAGCAGTAATAATGGAGCTATACATGGCTATGCTATCACAGAAAAATGAACATGTGAAACCACTTGTGTTTTAGCATAGTTGGGATGCCTTGGTCAGGTTCAGTGTTGTTATAGCCACTGGGTATTGTGCAACCGGCTGCAAAAGTTACAGTGGCAACAAGGGTGGACACCAATAGAAGAGTGTTGAATCGGTCCTTATAGCTATCTATGTTCACTTGATCCAGTTGCATAGATGCTTGTTTCTTTTTAGCATTGAGGGCTTTTCTACAGTAAGCTTGTGGTGCACCAACGGCCTTCAATGCAGTCCATGTTAACCGTTGCAAGATAAAAATGTCCCACAAATTTAAGCTATGACCACCTAATGGCTATTGAAATAGTAGGCCATTAAAATTCCTTCCAGCCAATGCTAAATAATAATTCATAGTACTATGAAACGGAATGTTCACACAGACAACCTTTGGAGAACATCACCTTTAGCATTACAAGTGAAGAAGCATTTCGAGATTGTATATATGGACTGGCACAAGATTCACAATAGTTACCATTACAAAACATTAATCATGAATAACAATAGATATAGCTTTGCTTGGACCCTATTTTGACATATTAACGTAAGTGGAGTTGATGCAAATAAAAATAAATAAATAACATGAAGAATCAAGAGCAGACATACCCTCATTTTGTTATGTTTGATTAGGTATTTATGTGTAGGGTTATTTAATTAGCTTAGTGCATACCTTTCGAAATGAGGGCATGCTTTCCATGTAGTATTCAGCAAAATCAAGAACAGACATACCCTCATTATTCACTATGAATCCACTCCTTCATCCCATGTTAGGGTACTAACAATCTTTGGATGCCAATCCATGGTAGCCAAATGCAAGGGTGTGTTTCCATGCTTATCCCTCATGTTTATAAAGCTTCTCGAGCTCAGGAGTTTGGAGAATGTAACTAACCATGTTATGTCCTCTACTCTTGACAGCAACATGAAGAATATAGCGACCCCGGTCTTTTCCCATTTGATTATTGTATCCGGACTCAGGTTCCGTAGATTCTGTCATTGTATAATTGTTGTTGTTGTTCTTTATTTTCTCATTTGGAATTATAGGATGTGTTGGGCAGGTTTGTTTCAGGTTGGTTGGGTTTAGAAACCAAGTGTTGCTGTCCAGGATTTTGGTTCTTCGCTCGAGCGAGGAGTTGGTCGCTCGAGCGAGAGATGGCGTCCAGTATTGACCTGTAGCTCTGCATTCTTGGCTCGAGCGAGATTTTCTTCGCTCGAGCGAGTTAGTTTGTTCTTCGCTCGAGCGATGGTTCTTTGTTGTTGTTTCAGCTACTGATACAATTTTATAATTAAAAGGATTTAAATGCACAATTTTAAAATTAAAAGGATTTAAATACACAATTTTAAAATTAAAAAAGTAAAATAATAATCAATAATAATTGAGAGATTATTCATATGATTAACCTTTAAAAGTTGAAACAAATATGTAGTCATGGCATTTAACATCATGAATTCACTTCCACTTTTGAGCTTTTTATGGCTAAGATAAGATTAAATGTTCTCAATCAAAATAGACTTTATCAAAGTCAGTCATAGAATCACTTACATGAGATTTTTCCAACAAAGTAAGAGGCATCATTAGAGAATTGACAGTGTAGAAGTGTGTAATGCTTGGTTAGTGTAGAAGTGTGTACTCGTATGATTCCTTGAGATTACACACATGCCTACTTAAGGATTGCTAGTCTTTAGATTTTCAACATAAATGTGTTTTGAAATCTAAATGGTGTTTTTGTTTTGATGTAATGGCTGTTGGTTTTTGGAGCAGATTCCTTGTCATCAGGTAAGAGTTTGTTTTTGCTAGTCAATAAAATTCTTCATTGCCGATCAAAAAAAAAGTTGTGTTTTAAATCTAATCATTGTTTAAGTGTTGACTCCCATAAGGGCTCAATCAACAATCCATCTATATCTTTATATGAGGCTTATTAGTAAGTTTAGTGTTAAACACTATCCGATGAAGAACTTCCTTTATTGATAATAATTGCTCCTAGATAGTGCTACTGGGGGAGAGAAGATAATCAAGAGCAGACATACCCTCATTTTGTTATGTTTGATTAGGTATTTATGTGTAGGGTTATTTAATTAGCTTAGTGCATACCTTTCGAAATGAGGGCATGCTTTCCATGTAGTATTCAGCAAAATCAAGAACAGACATACCCTCATTATTCACTATGAATCCACTCCTTCATCCCATGTTAGGGTACTAACAATCTTTGGATGCCAATCCATGGTAGCCAAATGGCAAGGGTGTGTTTCCATGCTTATCCCTCATGTTTATAAAGCTTCTCGAGCTCAGGAGTTTGGGAATGTAACTAACCATGTTATGTCCTCTACTCTTGACAGCAACAATGAAGAATATAGCGACCCCGGTCTTTTCCCATTTGATTATTGTATCCGGACTCAGGTTCCGTAGATTCTGTCATTGTATAATTTGTTGTTGTTGTTCTTTATTTTCTCATTTGGAATTATAGGATGTGTTGGGCAGGTTTGTTTCAGGTTGGTTGGGTTTAGAAACCAAGTGTTGCTGTCCAGGATTTTGGTTCTTCGTCTCGAGCGAGGAGTTGGTCGCTCGAGCGAGAGATGGCGTCCAGTATTGACCTGTAGCTCTACATTCTTGGCTCGAGCGAGATTTTCTTCACTCGAGCGAGTTAGTTTGTTCTCGCTCGAGCGATGGTTCCTTCGCCCGAGCGTGAGTCTGATTACAGACCTGAGGATTTGAGTTCTTCGCTCGATCGAGTTTTCTTTCGCTCGAGCGAGCTTTTGGGTTGTTTGGCTCGAGCAAGGTTTCCTTGGCTCGAGCGTAGATTTTCTGTGTCTGGTCGCTCGAGCGACAAAGGCTTCGCTCGAGCGAGCCTGTCCAGTTTATATACACAGCAGCGGGTTTTGATCAGTCCTTTTCATCTTCTTTTTTATTCCAAACCCTAGGTCCGACTTCTCTCTCTCCCTACTCACCTTCTCTCTTAGATTTGATCCATTTAGGGAGTATTTCTACCCTAGATCCTTCATTAAAAAGATAGAGTGAGTCGAGGGCTTCCATTTAATCTGAACATTTGGCGATTTGGAGCACTTTGGTATTTGGGCACTCATCTCTGTCTTCACCATTTGGGTTGTTTTCTTTGAGGTAGGGATTTCCTACTCCATTTTATAGGTTTTTGTTCTAAGTTTTGGATTTTTGATATGTTGGGGATACTTTGGTAAATTCTGGGAAAAACCCTAGTTGTATTATTAAATTAATTTGTATAATTAATTCATGGAGTTGGAAAAAGATGGTTTAATTCATGGAATTGGGGAATTCATTGATTAAATGGCATAGTTGGATAATTTGAATTATTTGTCTATTGAATTGTTGACATAGTTATTTTCAGTTTAGAAATAACTGTTTTGGGCTATCGGTGGAGGATAGTCGTGATTGTTGTAGACATTGCATGTGGATTAGGAATAACTGAAACTAATCACATTGGTTAAGTCATTAATTTTGACTATTGCATTGATACAGAAAATACGTGTATTGATTGAGCATTGCATTTGCATACATTGTTTTTGTGTGGGAGGAGATAGGGGATGTACTCCACGGTTTAGGGGAAGATAGGGGATGGACCTCTAAACCGGATTTTTGTTTGGGAGGAGATAGGGGATGGACTCCATTAGCATCACTTTTATGTGTGCTTATTTATATAGAAGTGTTTTATTGATACAGCACTAAAATGTGTATCAATCTGGAAGTATGAAGTGTTTTGAATTGAGCTTGAGTCTCATTTGTTTGTTGATATTGGAAGAATGTGAATATGATATATATATATCACTGTTGTAAGTTCGGCCAGGTTCTGAGCCATGTTGATTAAGTTGGAAAGTAAAATGTATCTTAGACAATAGTGTCATGAGGCTGTAAAATGAAGTAATGTGATTATCTTGGTTAACCATACA
>NW_021024892.1:624148-635172 GCF_004153795.1 Camellia sinensis
GTTTCTTGAATGAACTTCTATGTTTCATTTAATGCAGTTTCCATTTGGTTGACCATCTGTTGAATGCTATTGCTTTATTCATTGCTTATATGTGGTTTAGAATATTTCTATTGGGCTGTGGCTCACCCTTTATGGGAACATCATTTTCAGGTTCAGGTGATAAACTACCTCCAAGGACTTAGCTTGGGAGGGTTTGGCTTCTGGTTTGAAGAAGACTACCTTTAGTTAATTGTCTTTATTTATTAGTACATGTAAACATTCAAGCCTAGGGCTTTTCTTGTATTGAGTTAGAACTCATGTTTTTTGTATCCAAGTGTTGGCTTGGAAAGATGTAAGCCTGTAAGGCATTTTATTCAATGTTACATGTAATGCTTTATTTAGTAATACTCTGATGAATGAATTAATAAATTGTCTTCTTTAAATAATGCATGTCAATGATATATATAATGGGTTTAATTTTGAGGGCGTTACAAAGAATATTTTGACCATGACAGTTGAGCAGTTCCCTCGAATCAGGCCAATAGTGAAGCAATGCCCGGACAATGTCAACGTGGCCTTTAATTGATGCTAAATGAATAGGAAGTAAGCCATTGTTGTCCCTTGCAATAGCACTTGAACTCTGTCTTCCTAACAAGTACTGAACCTCTTCAAGATAGCCCAATCATGCAATCAAGTGAAGTGGAGTCCTTCCATCCTTCATCTCTTAATCGAATGAACCGTAGTTCTGATTTCAATAAGGCATCTAAAACACCTAGGATTTTAAAATAAATTGAGAAACAAAAATGCAAAAGCCAAAGAGAAATCAAGAATAAGTGTTAGAATTACCTCGGTTTCTTTTAAAAATGGCAGCATGAATAGGTGATTACCCTTTAAGTCTTTTGTTTGTATTTTCAATCCCAATTGTATCACATAGAATATGCGTGACAAGTTCCAAAAACCCTACTTCAGTAGCTAGAAACAGAGCTGATTTCACTTCATTGTTCAGATAATATAACATTTCTGGATCTACCGCGATCAAATAATAAGCTACAACTTGGTGACCGTTCATCAAGGCCTCGTGTAATGATATGTTGCCCTTTTCATTTTTTACCCTCAAAAGCAGATTATCCCTATCAACATCTCTCTAAATTTTCCCACCATTTTCAGAACACATGTGAATCCCCGGAGCGTATAAATCAACCAGATCAATGTCAAACACTAAGCACTTTTTTCCTTTATTTCTCTTTTTGTTAAGTACTCAATAACAATGTACTTGATAGAATACTTTGAAGTAATCATCCTCAACATACAGAAGCGCAAGAATTGCAAAAAGTCATGCCAACTGACCTCTAAAGCAACAAAAATTATTGACATTACTTCAAAGAGACATAAAAATCAAGTAAAACTGATACAAGGGAAGCCAAATACTCACTTGAGACTGAGGGAAGATATCAGCAAGAAGATTTTTGTACCGTTTCACAGGCTGTCTCGACCTTGCCCGTAGGGAAGGATAGAAGAAATAGATTTTACCACAAATGGGCAAAACCCGCCTCAACATAACCCCCATTTTCCAAGGAATTGAATTCAAACTTCTCCCCTGAAAAACCAAATCACAAATTCAAACCAAAATTCACCAAAACAACAGTGACCCAATTGACCAAATGAACAATAATAATTCAGAAGAATTCCCAAAAATTTCATTTTTGTGGCAATTTAACGAATTGGACACAACAAAATCGCCAAAGAAAAGGTCAATAAACATATCAATTTTGCGAAATTCAAACAAATTTATCAAAATCTAAATCATACCCACCAATCCAAACAATACTAAAATTCATATACTGAACAACCCAAACTGTTAAGATCGCGATCTAGATAAGCCTACCAACGAACGAACAAAATTGAGACAAAAAACAAAAAAGGGTCTAAATATTGATGAGTAAAGGAATGAAAAACTAAATAATTTCCATAAGAAGCTCCGGTTATCAATCCAAATGCCAATAATTAACGTAAAGAAATTAAATATTGAGAGAATACTCTTCCAAAGGCCCACCCGATGTTATTAAAGGTGATAGGCGCACCAAGGCACCAAGGTCTCCTAGGGTCTAGGCTCAAGGCGCAAGGCGAGGCACAGGCTTCACCGAAGTGAGGCGCACTTTGTACTGAAAAAAATGTATAATTTAATATAAGTAAATAATTTAAGGTTAAACATAAACAAAATGAAATGTTAAACATTTAGTGTTTTTGGGAGATTAGGAATTAGGGATAATTTTTCTTTTATCATTGATTTGGGGTTGAATGCCCAATATATTGGCATCTGTAATAAGAGTAGAGATCTTCTGTAGTTGCATCATATTAAATCAATGGTTAGATTTTAAACAAAACCAATTAAAGCAACAATAAAAAAAAAGCCCTTAAGACGCAAGCCTTGGGCCAATCAGGCGCCTTATCACGGTCTTTTGGCCTGGAACACTACAAGGCACAAACCTTGAGACTGGACGGGACTTGGGCCTAGGCGCACGCCTAGGCACTCCTTATTGAAGTCGCCTAGCCTGGAACACTATAAGGCACAAACCTTGGGCCTGTATGGGACTTGGGCCTAGGCGCACGCCTAGGCGTGCCTTTAATACGGACCTCTAATAGTATGAATCCTCTACCCACCAAACAAGCTGCCATATCTCCCCTCAATCAATCTTCTCCAAAGACTATGCCTCTTTAGTTTAAATCTCAATAGCCATTTTTCTAATATCGCCTTATTAAATAAGTCTAGCTTCCGAATCCCAACACCTTACTGAAACCTCACTACAAAAATAGATTTCCATTAACTACTATACAATCTTTAAATTCTTTCGGTTATTAACTGATTTTTTGAAATTTAGCTGAAATTCCAACCAAACTAATAGACAATGTAAGAAAGCCATTCTTTTCCAGAATGCCAATTTCACCAAATATTCAGAATTTACAGCCAATTTTTTGCTATCTAAAACTTCATCAATTCAAATTCGATTGACCAACCTGAATCTAACACTTATGAAACTTGAGTAAATTAGGAAAATTTTAAAGCGATGTTCCCAAACAATCAATTTAGCTATGATTTTCTACATAGAATTACAGTAATCTGTTAAAAATTACAGCCAAAACAAGAAAACAGAGGCAACCTATGAAAACCATACAATTAACATATTAAGAAAATAAGGGCAGATGGAAGAACTCAAAAATCTTAAAACTCCATTTTTTAAAAATAATTTGGCACCTTCAGACAATACAGTGACCCAAATAATAAATTCTTCACTTAAAATTGAGGCACCACAAAATAACTACCTCACAATTCTTGTTTCAATCAACTCTATACAAAAAAACTCGGGGACCTAAGTTACTAAGGTTAGTGACTCACAAGTATTCCTCCAAGATCCACAGAAGAACATGCATGGACAAGTTTCCCTCTCTCTTTTCTTATACCTGGTGATTATTAAAGGAAGAAACAAAAATAAACAAATAAATAAATTTATAAAAATTAGAAAGGAAAAAAAAACTCAAAACCAATCTAGCATTGATGTGCACAACCATATTGACCTTCCTTGGGGCCGAGTAGACTTGACAACTGTATTAGTCTCTAAGGTGACATCGGTATCAACCTCTTGAACATCATCCTTTTCAACAGATGCAATATGCATACAAAGATGATCCTCATCAAACCATATAATGATATTAAGTGTAACATAAATTCAATTTTATCTTGATGTACCTTCATCCTTGATTTCTGCAGCTTCCTGAAAAAATAAAAAGAAGAGTCAGAAACAGAAAAATACAAGAACAGTTTTTTTAAAGCTTATTAAATCTAATTCGAAGGATAAATGGGACAATTACACTTTCAATCTCTTGGGGATGCTGTCAAACTGTGATGTATCGAATGCCCTCATCTACACCAATACCTGTTGTAATTTTCAACAATTATGTCCCAATACCTATTGAATTGCCAAGCTGCTCTATATGTCATGAACTCCTTATTTATGAAAAACTCATCCCACAACAAGGTTAAGCTTATTAGCTCCTTTGATTCAGAAGACAATTAAAATAAAATAAAATAAAAAAAACTTTATGTTCTAGGCAACAAAATAGAGCATGAATTTGATGAATAAACAAAAAAACAAAGAAACAAAGAGCAACAACAACAAAAAAAAAAGAAGAAGCTGCAATGTCCTGTTTGTTCTTAACTCTGACATATCCTTTGATCCCTCGCTTCTCTTTCCCAAGGCCTTCGCCTTCTTCCCATCCCTACAACACAATAACATCTTCACACCATCAACACACACATGTACACATATATACAAATTAGAAACTTAAGATAACCACAAAAATTGTTACAAAAAAGTAGCAGGAAAGTACAATTTGTTCTCTTTATAAAAGAAAATCAATTTGACATGTTTCAAAATTTCCAAGATGTCAATAGAACAATCAATTTATATAAATGCATGTGTACATGCATAAGTAGAAAAGAAATCATGCTTCATCTAAAAGAAAAGTTAGAAATTCTTCAATAGCAGCACACCCATTTCATATACAGCAATATTTGATGCAATGAACGAAGCAAATTTGTGGAAAAATAAAACAGCAGCAACATCCAAAGAAGAAGCATATATTTACATAATCAATAAAAAAACAATTGAAATTTAGGATAATTTTTAGATAAATTTGCAGAAGAAAAAACAAATCCAAACTTAGATACACAAAGTTAATGCAAAAATGTCTTCCTCATACCTGATTGAAGAACAATAGAGAGACACACAAAATGGGTCGTTTTTGTACCTGAAACAAAACAACCGAAAATAGAAAGTGAACCCTTCATTCAATTTGAAGAATAACAAGTCCAATCATTTCAATGAAAACTGAAATCAATAAAACAGAGCAACAAAAGGACACAAAAACAAACCTCTTAGGCTTTGATCTTCTAACTTTATTGTTGAATTTTTAATATATTTCAAAACCCAATAATGAGACCCAAGATCTTTTTATCTTTAAAATTTTTTATTTCTCTATTGAAAAACATTCACAGTTGTTAAATTATATCTCCAAATATTCATATCTTAACATTCTTATATAATTCATTGACGATAAATATTAGGAGACATGAGATCATAAAATTTGACTAAACTTGGCCCTCAACCACTAATGTATAATTTCAATTATTGAACAAGATGAACAAAAGCAACTACTGTATTATCCAACTTTCCAAACACAAAACTTCTGTCATTCAGACATTACAGAGTCCATAATTTGCTTTTATTATTTATTAAAAAAAATTGCTGATTCTTAGAAAGATCTAAGGAAGCAAAGTTGACTGATCATGTTGGCTACAAAATAGAGGAAGTGGCTGCTTAAACTATTTCACAGAAAGTGCTGAAGCAGTTAGCATAAATAAAAATCAAAATAGAACTGGCTACTTAAACCATTTTACTTTTTTAAATCAAAATAGATATTTCACAGAAAGTGCTGAAGCTGATGTCATTTTAAATTAATTTCAAACTAAGGAAGTTGAATTATGTTCTTATTGTGCTAAAAACCATAAAAAAAAATCATTGCAGGGGGGGGGGCAAGGCAAAAGTGAAAAGCTGAAAAATAGGCACTTGGCCAAAAGAACTTGTCTTCAAGAGGAAAAATGCACATAGACTCATTATGCAACAACTAAGACAGACACTGAGACACCCCTTCAAGTAGATACTATTTCTTTATTGTGCTACTTAAAGGTATGGAGCTAGTTTTGAAATAAAACATAAGTAACTCTAATTTTGCTTATAAATAGAAACCACAAGAGATAATCCAACAAAATAAAGCTTCAAAGATAAATTCCGCTTACCTGATAACACCATTTGATTTTGCTGATTTCTTCCTTTATTGCATCAGTGGGCACCCTTATTAGACCTTTTCACCTTCTTATATTGTTTTCCTTCAACAATTTTCATTAGCCATTCTAGTCTTCGAGTTACAAACATAAGATAGCCCATAACCATTCCAAATACAAATCCGCATCCATACCCCATCACTACAACTTGCCATCTAAATCCACTTGACTTGTCGGTTGATATAATTGGTTGGCAAAGGGCCACTGAACTCATTATAACATATGTCAATAATCCTCAACTTAGTGAAAGGAACTTTACTCTTGGTCTTAAAGGCGTCAATGTGACCATGAAACCTATTAAATCTCAAGACCAGACCCGCAACTCTAGAAGAGTTCCTAGCCAGTGAGGGAATGCATCATTTATCTTATTTATTCCAAGATCTAGAACTTCGAAGTGTTCACAATTGAGCAAAGATCGCGGAACTTGTCCTTCAATCTGGTTGCCATTCAAGTTAAGATTCCTCAGCATGTTACCTTTTGTAACTGCTGCAGTAAAGGTTCCATGAAAGCTATTCAGCACTGAGAGACTATTGCTGAAGTTTCCCAAATAATGTGAAATAATTCCACTGAAATTGTTATTAGATAGATCAAGAACTTTAAGTGAGTTTAGACTACAAATTAAAGGAAGGATTTCTCCTGTCAATTTATTGTTTGAGATAGAGAAAGCAATTGTGGTGATAGGTGGAATAGGGAGTGGTCCATGGAGTAAGTTGGAGTGCAGGTCAATAAATTGTAGTGTTTGCCATGGAAGTTTCTCTAAACCAGTAAGAAAATTATTAGAAAGATCTAAATCCTTCAATGAATTTTTCCCTACATCCAATACCCATTTTGGAACTTCACCACCAATTTTGTTGTTTGAAAGGTCTAGAGAAAGCAATTCAGCCTACACTATAGCGATCCCGGTTCTTCCTCCTTTCGTTGTTGTATCCGGACTTGGTTCCGTGGATGTCGGTTGTGGTTTATATCTTGTTTCCGTCCTTCAATACTTTGTATTTGACTTATAGGATGTTTTGGGCAGAATTGTTACAAGTTGGGTGTGATTAGGAGCAAATGGTTGCTGCCGAGAATTTTGGTCCTTTGCTCGAGCGAGCCTTTGGTCGCTCGAGCGAGCTCTGTGTTTTAGATCCTTCGCTTGAGCCAAGGTTCCTTCACTCGAGCGAGAGTTGAGTTTTGTATCTGGTGGCTCGAGCGAGAAGTCCTTCGCTTGAGCTTGCGTCTGCGTCTACGTCTGCGTCTGGTTCTGGACCTGAAGGTTGCAATTCTTCGCTCGAGCGAGCGAGGTCTATGTTTTGGAGTTCTTCACTCGAGCGAGCTTTTCTTCGCTCGAGCGTGCTTCTGGTTACAGACCTGAAGCTTCGAATTGTTGGCTTGAGCGAGGTTTTCTACGCTCGAGCGAGGATTCTTTGTGTCTGGTCGCTCGAGCGACTAATCTTTCGCTCGAGCGAGACTGTGTTACATCAGTAGGAAGCAGCGGGGAAACACTTCACTTTTTTATCCTCTTTTGCTTTCAAAACCCTAGATCCGTCCTCTCTCTCTCTCTCTCTATACACCTTCTCTCTAGGGATTGATCTACTTTTAGTGTGTTTCTACCCTAAGTTCTTTGTAAGAAAGATAGAGGGTTGTGTGGGCTACGTTTTAATCTAAAAATTTATGGATTTGGAGCACTTTGGATTTTCACCATCTTCTCCTTTGGTCTCTTCATTTCGAGGTAGGGATATCCTACTCCATCTTATGAGTTTTTACATAAACTTTGGTCATTTTGATTAGTTGGTATTGTTGGGTAATATTGGGAAAGTTAGGGTTTGTTATGTAATTTATAAAAATAGGGTTTTCAAATATTAAAACCCATGTGTATGTGAGATAATGAAAAATGGAATTATTGTTGTCAAATTGGTGAAATCGAGCCTAATGGTTGATATTGAGAAAGGGGGGATAATGCCCTAATTATTGAAATAAATTAATTTGTATGATTAATTTGAGAAAATGTGGAAATATGAAATTGAGTGGAGGATAATGAAATTGGGAAATTATGGGATTAAATGGTGTAGTTGGATTAGTTAATCACTCACCTATGAGAATGTGGGTTTATATCTGTTTATTGCATTTATTATCTGTTTAGAAATAACTGCTTTGGGCTATCGGTGGAGGATAGTCTTGATTATTGTAGACATTGTATGTTGATTAGGGAAAACTGAAACTAATCACATTAAATATGTCATTGAATATGACGGTTGAATTAATACAGCAAATATGTGTATTGATTGATTATTGTATAGGACAAGTGTTAAATACATTGTATATGCATATTGTTTGGGAGGAGATAGGGGATGTACTCCATGGTTTGAGAGGAGATAGGGGATAGACTCTCAAACCTGTTTGGGAGGACATAGGGGATGAACTCCATGGTTTGAGAGGAGATAGGGGATGGACTCTCAAACCTGTTTTGGAGGACATAGGGGATGGACTCCATTGATACAGCAAATATGTGTATCACTTGAAGTGTTAATATAGCAAATGTGTGTATTAAATTGAAGTATTGGAAGTGTTTTAATATGAGCTTTAGTCTCATTTGAATTGTTGATATTGGAAGTATTTTTATATGAGCTGTTGTCACATAGAAATTGTTTGGCCAGGTTCTGAGCCATGTTTGCATAAATGGAAAATTGGATAAATAATGGAAAGTGACATGATTGTCATGGAACTGTATTGTGACATAGGTATTGGTTTACAAGTGTTAACCATCTATCAAATGCTAAATGTTTTAGTTGTCTCTCATACTTGGTTTAGTATACCTCTACTGGGCTTTGGCTTACCCTATATGGGACATCATTCTCAGGTTCAGGTGACATGGCACCTCCAAGGACATAGCTTGGGAGGTTCTGGGAGTTGAAGACTCTTTTTGATTACTTTGTTATTTTGGTATTACATGTAAATTCAAGCCAAGGGCTTAATGTGTATGAGTTAGTACTCTTTTTTTTGTAACCAAGTGTTGGCTTGGAAAGTTGTAAGCCCATAGGGCATTTACTTTTGTTGTCAACATGTAATACTTTTGTAATGAAGACTCTGATAAATAGAAATATGTTTTATTCTCTTATATCTATGCATGTTAAGAATGTTGGGTTTTATGTATTATTTTGAGGGCGTTACATGCACTCTCAAGAAGTTTGGAAATTTGATTGCAAGAAGCTAATCCTATAGTGTAAAATTTGGGCATGGTAGAGTTGACACTGTTGTTGATGCTCAATGAGAGACCATTATGTGAAAGATCAAGATGGGAGAGATATTTTACCGTTAAAAGCTTATCTAGCTCCACTATACCACCTAAGTTATTTGATGAAAGTGACAAGGGTGTCAGGTTTGCAAGTTCATAAAAAGATCCTAGAATTTGTCCTTGCAACTTATTGCCTCTCAATTCTATAGAAACCAGTGAAGGTAAAGTAAATAACCAAGATGGTATTGTCTCATTGAGTGAGTTATTTTTTAAATCAAGTTAAGCTAACCTGGAAAGCCCAATTGCATACAAAGGAATAGGACCTGTTAGCTGATTTCTAGAAAGGCCCAAGAAATCAAGTTGGCTCATGTTGCCAATGGAATCTGGTATTTGTCCATTCAAATTGTTATTAGAAAGAAACGAGTGAGTAAACTTTGCAAGGTTTGAAATCGATAAGGGGATTTGACCGCTAAAACTATTATACAAGAAGTACAAATGGGTGATTTGTTAAGGTTCCCAAGAGAAGCTGGAATGGATCCCGAAAAGTTGCACTCAATGAGGTACACACTATTCAAGGCTTTAAGATTGCTGATTGAATCAGGCACTTGTCCAGAAAACTTGTCCTGCAGAGATCAATAATTTGAAAGGAACTAGTTATATTAAAGTTTGGAACTTTCCTGTGAGGTTTCTGTTATCCCATACCTCGAGCTTTTCGTAGGTTTGGGAGGTGGAAAATGTTTTTTGGGAATTTCCCATGCCGTTGACAAATGCAGGACTAAGAGATGTCAAAGAAAATTGATTTAACAAAGCAAGAGGTAAAGGTGAAGAGATATCCAATGCATCAAGGTGTAGTTCTCTTAACTGGATTAGGTTCTGAAGGAGCATATTGAAAGTGTGTTGTTCAAGTCTCCCATCATGAATACCAGAAAAATCGAGCGAAATCAATTTGGACAGGTGGGAGATTTCTGAAGGAATTCGACTTGAAAGTAAAGAGGTTGAGATGGGTCAAATTCATGAATGAGCCAAACTTAGATGATATTCTAGAGAATCTGAAGTCATTGAAGGCAAGATTAAGCCTCTGGAGCTAACGAAGGTGGAAGGAGGCTGCTATTGGTTTGGATGGTACCCTGAAGGTCACTACAATTGAGGTTAAGTCCAATTACATAACCATTCAACCAATCGCACATGACCCCCTCCCATGAGCAGCAATCAGTACTGTCACGCCCCACTTTTTATTACTCTAAGTATTACCAATTTCATTTACTTAATTCCATTTCAGAGATAACATGCGGAAATAAACTCATATATTCAACTTGTAGAAGTGAATAACATTGCTCTCATTCGTATGCAAGTAAATACAACATGAGTACACTAAATAAATTGCCCTTGGGCTTACATCATTAAAAGTCAAGAAGAAGGGTATAACCCTTTTTACATAAATGGCATTCCGCCAACACAAAAGAGGCCCCGTGGCCAACAAATAAGAAGATCCAACCTTGTAGAACATCTTGGCTATCACCTGAAAAAGATTCAACAACGTGGGATGAACATATAGTCCAGTAGGGATCTCAACATGATCTCCAACAATAACAACTTACAGATAGCTATGATCATGAATGTTCATTCTCATACTAGAATAGTAATGTGGCAGTTTATACAAAATATACATAAGTATGAACTTTTCTCGAAAACAGCCATTTCATTCAACGCTATAAGCGGTTCACCTTTTTTTTTTCCTTTTTATTACCCATTTTTCCAAACTTTCATGACTATAATAGTTTTAGAAAAAAACAATTTCACCAAGCCCATTACTCTTCCCCCATTTTCCGTACTTACAACAAAATGACCTTTTTTGAAAACATGTTCACAAATACCCCATTTTCCTTCACACTTTCCAAAATCTCAAAATGGCATTTTGATTTGTTCATGGAAGAA
>NW_021024892.1:635222-716889 GCF_004153795.1 Camellia sinensis
TAACCGCTTACGATGGTTAGTTCTAGGTCATGTTTTGATTAGCATCCTTATGCTTGCATGTTTGCATTCATTCATCTGTCTTGCATGCACCGGACTCGGCGCATCATACAAACTGCATTGTATTTCAATACATTTACTTGAATACATATTCAATAGCATGTTATCAAGTTGCATTTCATATGCCTAGAATAGCCGAGCCCATTTTAGTTACATTTTTGCATGTGTTGCATTAGACATCTTAACATAGGTAGGATCATGCATTGATCCCTACCTCAAATGGAGAAGATGAAGGCCAAGAACCAAAGTGCTCCAAATCGCCAAACTTTCAGATTAAAATGAAGATCAAGGGAAGCTCCACACTCAATACAAAGGAACTAGGGTAGAAGATCACTAGAACTAGATGTATTTATAGAGAGAAGATGTAGTCTAGAGAGAGAAACTCTCAAGTTATTCATTCAATGAACTTCATTAAATTGATTAATGTATCTCATACATTCATGATACATAATGCATCTTCTATATTAATGAATTCATTAGATAGATTAATGTATCTTACATATTCATAATAGATACATAATGCATTTCTAAGATTCATTCATAATAAATCCATCACATTCAATGTATTAGCATTAGTCTTCTATACATTGTATAAATAGGTATCAATGATTAGTCACCATCTAATTGATGTACATGTATCTTACTAATGAGATGAATCTAGTATAATCATGCATAATCTTTGAAAAGTTAGAGAGAGAGAATGGCCCGAAAAAGTGATCCAAAAAGCTGTTTTTCAGACTGATATACAAACAGGTCCGCTCAAGCGTCAAGCCCAAAATCTGGACATCAACCCTTGGTTTCCAAACACAACCAACCTGTTTCAAACCTGCCCAACACGACCCAAGACTCATATACAAAGAGTAAAGGATGGAAACGGGAATAAGACAACAACACATCTACGGAACCGAGTTCGGAATACAATTAAACAATGCAGGGAAAATCGGGATCGCTATACGTACTCTCATTCCAGAACTCCATTTAGGATGAGAATAAGATTTACACTGTAAAAAGGTAAAGACACTAGTAACAAATATTTTTTTAAATTGGAGTAGTGGGAATCTCTGATCCTCAAGGCACGTAGGGCTTGCAGAAGTAGAAGAAGATCATGATGATGAACAAATAAGAACTTGAGAAAATGAGAGACAACAGAAATTGATGAAACAATATTAGCCAACTCATTTCTCCTCATGGGAATCAAAGATATCAAAATGAATAAGTTGGATATTTGATGATGGAGAAGGGTAAGAGAAAATGTATAAGCAACAGTAAGTCTTTCTTTGGTGCAGCCTGTCAAGTAAGGCAACCATGTAAATTGTAATTATCCATTATTCAAACAAGCTTGTCTTCTATCAACGGTTGGTATGACGGAAAATGAAAATCAACTGAAACATTTTCCGTTGATCATGAAAAAAGGTTTATTTGGGCAAAGAATATTTTTTAAACTAAACTCCTGTCCTACCAATGACATCAGACGACCTCCATCTCCACCACCCTACCACTATTACCGCCAACACTACCACCACAATTTCTGCCCCATCACTACCGCCACCACTACCACACCAACATTACCACTACCACTACCACAATCACTAGCACATTAATTTTAAAATGTTGAAAAATATTTGTTTTTTATTTGTAATAAACGTCTTCAGTAACAAAATATATTTTACCCAAACAAATAGAGTGGTAATTCTGATGGTCCCAAAGCTAGCAAAGGTTGGCCATAAATCACTAAAAAAGTTGGAGTTGGTATTACTAAGCAAGTAATGCCATAGTTTGAGACTGGAATTGTTTGAGAGATGGAAGAAAAACCAACCTGGGTAGGTGGGATATTTCTTAAGGAATGTGGCTGGAAATAAGTAGTTTGAGATGGACATATGTTGAACTTTCAAAGTGGCCTAAACCATTTGTCTATTTTTGTTATGCAAAACGGACGGGAAAATGGTATTTTAGTCATCAAAAAAAATAAGGAAGATATTGTGTATGGTGATAAAGTACAATAGGGTATATATTCAAGATAAATAGACATGTGGCATGATATGATTGGAGCTAAGACTAAATTGACTCAAATTGATCAAAATGATAAAAATTAAAACTTAAGGGACTAAAATGATAAGAAACGACTTTAGGGACTAAAACTATCTTTTAGCCATACTGTTCCCATTAATAATATAGACGGACGTTAGAGCTATGGCCAGATTGATTCAAATTGACAATTTGGAGGACCAAAATGACAAAATTGAAACTTAAGGGACTAAAATAAAAAAGATCCCATACTTTAGGTATTAAAACCGTCTTTTATCCAAGTTTTGATATTTGGAAAAAAGAAAACTAGTTCACCCACTTGGTAGTGACCAAGAAAACAACACTTATTTTCTGTATTTTCTTTCTTCAATAAATTTAAGATCGAAATACAATCTTAAGATTATCCAAGAAATATCTGATATCCATTCATTTAAATTGTTTTTAGAAATGTTAAAGTTAGTAAGTTGTGCAATCTCTAATGGACCCTAAAAAGTGGGTGAATATATCTTATAAGCTTAGAGCTAAACTAAAATGATATCATTTTAGGATGTGTAGTTTAAAATAAAAACATAATATTTTAATGTCATTTTACTTTAATTTTAATGTTATGTTGCTGGATTATGTAGTTCACAAACATGTTTTACTATGGTAAAAATCATTATTAAAAAAAAATGACAATACTACAAAGTTGCAAAATATGAGAGGTACAAACTACTTAAGGATCAAATATTGTTCATTGAATGAGGTAGTTGGTCAGAAAAAAAACTAGTTTGAGAAGAAAAATTATCCAATGCTCCTGCAGATAATTAAAAAAGAATGGCTTCTTTCCAATCTGAATATGGACTAAAGAATGTTGTTTGAGCACTCAGATTGTCTACCCATTAACATATTGTTAGCAAAAATCTGGTTTGGATGGAGTCTACAGAAGAAAATCAACAGAGAAACCAGTTTTTACAAACAACAAACACATCAAGCAATTGTGGTTAGTGTCCAGTTTCAAGGACTTCTTTGGAGGTTGCAATGTGAAGAAACAAGTGTAAACAAACTACAAATTGGTAATAAAATTGAAACTTGTTACTCAATTGCATTAATCAAACAAGAAGCACAATCTTTGTTACACAATCGACAGGAATCAAAAAGGTTACAAGAACCAAAACTAACTGCTAAAAACTACTCCTAAATTAAGGTAATCTACTCCTAAGTTAAGATAGACTACTCCTAGATAAAGAACTCTCATGAGTTTAATGTTTTGTTGATCCCTTTTGATCTTCTCTTCTTTGCCTATTTATAGGCAAAGTCCCATGGCTTAATTACCAATTGTTCAAAGGCAGTTTCTTCAATTCACAAGTTGCATAATATTTGCCACAAACCGTTGCCCACGATCATCGTATCAAGCCACGTTGGCACTATTTCTTTGTGCCCCATGTTGCTCGTGCATGACCCACGATTTGGTGGGTTTGAATGAAACTTACCTGCATAACATTAGTAATAATAATAATAATAATAATAATATGGCCATAATCTTTTAAAAAGATAATTTATGATCTGAATCTACAGATCAAAATCAACAAACCACTATCAATGAGATTAGATTTGGCCATAATCAACAAGCCACCGTCAATAAAATAGGATTTGGTCATAATTGGCAGGCCATAGCTAATTAGATTCGATTTGGCCTATTGACAGGCCAAAATCGATAGAAAATAAAATATGGTGTCAACACATATTAAATATTGGGTCAAGTTTTTTATTTGGATCTAATTGTGAATTTGTAAATAAGTAGACAAAATCTTAACCATTAATTTAAAAAAGTATCAATATGACAAACATCTATTGCTCATACTAAACTAAATGTCCAGTTTGAATATCTGGATTGGTTGTGGAATACGGACATCCAAACTAGAGAAGCTCCGCCCATAGCCAGAAACTGATGGGAACAACAAGACACATTAAGATAAGTTGACTTACAAATAATTGCCATCTTCTTTTTTAATGTTTAATAACAATCATTCAGTTTATAGTTTATTGTATTTGGGAGAGTTAGCACAGAAAATACAACAATATAGTCCACCAAACTATCACAATTGAAAAAAGTAAACCCCATTGTCGATTGTATTTCCATGATTCTTTTCTTGCTTATGAACAACATTTCCAATCAATACTCTTAGAATCACCATTTTCCTACTATAATTAATCACGAAATTCCCACATCTCAATAGAAACAAGTGCTAGACTATATCTCCAGTGTGATCCCTTAGTCGCCATTGAATTGAGAATGTTTTTACCTTCCAACAAGCAAACGTTGAAATATTTTAAAAAGGAGTAACACATCATTATTTTCAGTGCAAATTCTCTATCAGGTAGCCAACAATTTTGTCATTCAAAAATAAAACAAGGGGAATGGTTTGAGTTGTAACTTTTAAGATTGCATTTTAAGGTTAAAAAACTCAGCAAGGCCAAGTTTGACTGAAATCCAATTTAAAAGCAGCTACATAAAAAAAAGTACAAATCTATAAAGGTTGCTACATGATGCGAGAAAAGAAACAAGGAGTCATGATATGCAACTCTTATTTGACTCGTGCTTTAAGAAAACTAAACAACATAACAAAGCTTTAGAACTCAATACAACAACAAAGGTAAAATCTTTTGAAGTGATCCTGTATAGCTGCTATCTAGATGCACATGGACTCAAATGCAACAGCTACATGAGACACCCCTTCAAGTGGACACCATTCCTTTATTGTGCTACTTGATGGAATAGATCTAGTTTTGAAATAAAAACATTAGCAACTCAATAATAGCATATACATAGAAACCATAAAAGATAATTCAATAAAGTAATGCTTCAAAGATAAATTCTACTTACCTAAATGACGCCATTTGTTTTTTGCTGATTTCTTCCTTTACTGCATCAGTGGGCACTCTTCTTGGACCTTTTCACCTTCTTATATGGTTTTCCTTTAACAATTTTCATCAGCCATTCTGGACTTCGAGTTACTAACATAAGATATCCCATAACCATTCCAAATACAAAGCCACATCCATACCCCATAACAACAACTTTCCAGTTAAATCCGCCCTTCCAATCTGAATTTTCATCATGTTGTAGTGTTGGTGGAGGTGGCAATGGTTGTTGTTCCTCACATTTCTTTGATAAGGGGAATCCACACAAGGCCAAGTTCCTATTGTATAAATCATTCCCAAATGTATTAAATTGGCTTCCTTGAGGAATTTGTCCCACTAGTTGGTTATCCGATAGGTTTAGTACGACAAGAAACTTCAAACTTGTCAATTGCTGAGGAATCTCCCCAACAAGCTCGTTTGAGGAAAGGTCCAATGATTCAAGGTTCGTTAAATTTCCAAGTAAAGTTGGGATGTGACCTTTGAGGTTGTTATGGGATAAGTTAAGACCATGAAGTGAATTAAGCCTCCCAATGGATTTCGGAATGTCTCCTTGGAATTTGTTTCTTGAAAAATCAATGATTGAGAAGACTGTTAAGATTCTTGAATATTTAATTTCATGTCCTTTCATCATTACCACCACAGAATCTTGATAATAATATTCACCCATGTATTTCAATTTCATTTCATGTTCATTTGCATTCATCATAGCTTCAAATTGTTTGATATAGTTTGTCAGCAAAAGCCTAGTGAACTCATTATAGGATATGTCGATAATTCTCAACTTGGGGAAAGGATGTTTGCCCTTGGTCTTGAAGGTGACTATGGGACCATGAAACATATTAAATCTCAAGACAATAACCTGCAAGTTTCGAAGAGTTCCCAACCAGTGGGGGAATGTATCATTTATCTTCTTTTTTCCAAGATCTAGAACTTCCAAGTGTCTAAAATTGAGCAATGATCGCGGAACTTGTCCTTCAATTTGGTTGCCATTCAAGTGAAGATTCCTTAGCACGTTGCCTTTGGTAAATGTTGCAGTAAACGTGCCATGAAAGCTATTGATCCCTAAATTCAGCACCGAGAGGCTGTTGCTGAAGTTTCCCAAACATTGTGGAATCAACCCGCTCAAATTGTTATTAGACAGATCAAGAATTTCAAGTGAGCTCAGATTGCAAATCAATGTAGGGATTTCTCCGGTCAATTTATTGTTTGAGATAGAGAAAACATATGTGGTGTTAGGTGGAACAGGGAGTGGTCCTCGGAGTAAGTTGGAGTGCAGGCCAATATATTGTAGATTCTGCCATGGAAGACACTTTAAACTTGTAAAGAAATTATGAGAAAGATTTAAATTTTGCAATGAATCTTTCCCCACATTGAATAACCATTTTGGAACTTCACCGTGAATTTTTTTGTTTAAAAGGTCTAGTGAATACAATCTGGCTTGTTCTCTCAAGAAGTTTGGGAATTCGCTCAAGTTGCAAGAAGCTAATCGTATAGTTTCCAAGTTGGTCAAGGTAGAGTTGACACTGTTGTTGATGCTCAATGAGAGACCATTATATGAGAGATCAAGATAGATCAGATTTTTAAGCTTTAGAAGCTTATCTAGATCCAGTACACCATTTAAGTTATTTGATGAAAGTCCTGGAATTGGTCCCTGTAGCTTATTGTTACTCAATCCTATTCGAACCAGTGAAGGCAGAGCAAACATCGAAGATGGTATTATCCCATTGAGTGAGTTAAAACTCAAAAGGAGAGAAGTTAGTTGGCTCATGTTGCCAAGGGAATCCGGTATTTGGCCATTCAAATTGTTTCCAGAAAGACCTAAGTAAGTAAGTTGGCTCATGTTGCCAAGGGAATCCGGTATTTGACAGTTCAAATTGTTTCCGAAAAGATCCAAGTAAGTAAGCTGGCTCATGTTGCCAACGAAATCCGGTATTTGACCGTTCAAATTGGTTCCAGAAAGACCCAAGTTAGTAAGCTTTGCAAGGTTTGAAATTGATGAGGGGATTTGACCACCGAAACTGTTATACCCGAAGTCTAGATCGGTGATTTGTGTAAGGTTCCAAAGAGAAGCTGGAATGGACCCCGAAAAGTTGCATTGGACGAGGTACAAACTATTCAAGGCTTTAAGATTGCTGATTGATTCAGGCAATTGGCCAGAAAAACTTACTCCAGAGAGATCAAGAACCTGAAGGGAACTAGTCACATTGAAGTATGGAAGTTTACCTGTGAGGTCCCAATTTTCCCGTACGTTGAGCTCTTGTAGGTTTGAAAGGTGAAAAATGTTTTCTGAGAATTTCCCACGCAGTTGACAATCAACAAGACTAAGAGATGTCAAAGAAGATAGATTTAGCAACGCATGAGGTAAAGGTGAAGAGATATTCAACCAATCAAGGTGTAGTTCTCTTAATTGGGTTAGGTTTCGAAGGAGCATATTGAAAGTATGTTGTTCAAGTCTCCCTACATATAAATGATTATTATAAAAATTATAATAATACAAGTAAGAGAGGTCAAGGGAAACCAATTTGGACAGATGGCAGATTTTTGAAGGAATTCGGCCTGTAAAATTAGAGGAAGAGAGGTTGAGATGGGTCAAACTTGGAAAGGAGCCAAAATCAGGCGAAATTGTAGAGAAATTGAAGTCATTGAAGGCAAGATTGAGGGTTTGGAGGTGACGAAGGTGGAAGAGGGAGCTGTTGGGTTGGATTGTGCCCAGAAGGTGGCTACAACGAAGGTCAAGTCCAATCACATGACCATTCGACCAGTCGCACGTGACCCCCTCCTGTAACGCCCTCAAAATAAACCCATAATATCATACAGTCAAGTTACAGGAAAAAGATATTATATTACAATCATCAGAGTATCCTTACGAAATGTATTACACGTTGACAACAAAAGTAACTGCCCTATAGGCTTACAAATTTTCAAGTCAACACTTGGTTACAAAGTGAGAGCACTAACTCAGATACATATTAAGCCCTTGGCTTGAATTTACATGAAATACATCTAAAGAAAACAAAACAACAAAATAGTCTGTCTGCCTCTAGCCTCCCAAGCTATGTTCTTGGAGGTGGCATACCGTCGGTACCTGAAAATGAAGTCCCATATAGGGTGAGCCACAGCCCAGTAGAAATATACTAAACCAATTATAAATAATGACTAAAATAATAACATTCAATAGATGGTCCACACTTATATTCCGTGTTTATTTTTTGACAGTTATGAATTAAATTTGTTTCTTAAAACCAATTCAGTTGCAAATTAATAATGGGTATAATTACTATTTATTATTATGTAAATAATGAGAGAGTTTCTTTCTTACGTAACACTAATGATATATGTGTGTGTGACTTGCAGAGGGAATGTAACGCCCTCAAAAAAATAACATTAAACCCAACAAATAAAACATTCATTGACATACGAAATATCCACATTCTTCTATTCATCAGAGTTTCATTACAAAAGTATTACATGTTAGCAACAAAAGCAAGATGCCCTACGGGCTTACAGCTTTCCAAGTTAACACTTGGTTACAACAAAAGAGTGATAACTCATCTACACATTAAGCCCTTGGCTTGAATATACATGTAATACATCAAAAGAAACTAAACAGCAAAAATCTGCTCGCATCTAGCCTCCCAAGCTATGACCTTGGAGGTGGCATGCTACCTGTACCTGAAAATGATATTCCCATAAAGGGTGAGCCACAGCCCAGTAGAAATACACTAAACCAACCATGAACAATGACTAAAAGATTAGCAATTGATAGATGGCCAACACAGATACATCCACATAAATCACATTTTATGTCATACGACTTATGAGTCCAAGTTACTTTTCATTTTCCCTTTTTCAACAGATAAGCATATTAGCTCTATCATCATCTCAACAGATATGTATAAAAACTATATCCCACATTCACAGATAAGCATATAGGCTATATCCACATTCTCAATAGATATGTATAACAACTATATCCCACATTCACAGATAAGCATATAAGCTATATCCACATTCTCAATAGATATGTATAACAACTATATCCCACATTCACAGATAAGCATATAAGCTATATCCACATTCTCAATAGATATGTATAACAACTATATCCCACATTCACAGATAAGCATATAAGCTATATCCACATTCTCAACAGATATGTATAACAACTATATCCCACATTCACAGATAAGCATATAAGCTATATCCACATTCTCAACAGATATGTATAACAACTATATCCCACATTCACAGATAAGCATATAAGCTATATCCACATTCTCAACAGATATGTATAACAACTATATCCCACATTCACAGATAAGCATATAAGCTATATCCACATTCTCAACAGATATGTATAACAACTATATCCCACATTCACAGATAAGCATATAAGCTATATCCACATTCTCAACAGATATGTATAACAACTATATCCCACATTCACAGATAAGCATATAAGCTATATCCACATTCTCAACAGATATGTATAACAACTATATCCCACATTCACAGATAAGCATATAAGCTATATCCACATTCTCAACAGATATGTATAACAACTATATCCCACATTCACAGATAAGCATATAAGCTATATCCACATTCTCAACAGATATGTATAACAACTATATCCCACATTCACAGATAAGCATATAAGCTATATCCACATTCTCAACAGATATGTATAACAACTATATCCCACATTCACAGATAAGCATATAAGCTATATCCACATTCTCAACAGATATGTATAACAACTATATCCCACATTCACAGATAAGCATATAAGCTATATCCACATTCTCAACAGATATGTATAACAACTATATCCCACATTCACAGATAAGCATATAAGCTATATCCACATTCTCAACAGATATGTATAACAACTATATCCCACATTCACAGATAAGCATATAAGCTATATCCACATTCTCAACAGATATGTATAACAACTATATCCCACATTCACAGATAAGCATATAAGCTATATCCACATTCTCAACAGATATGTATAACAACTATATCCCACATTCACAGATAAGCATATAAGCTATATCCACATTCTCAACAGATATGTATAACAACTATATCCCACATTCACAGATAAGCATATAAGCTATATCCACATTCTCAACAGATATGTATAACAACTATATCCCACATTCACAGATAAGCATATAAGCTATATCCACATTCTCAACAGATATGTATAACAACTATATCCCACATTCACAGATAAGCATATAAGCTATATCCACATTCTCAACAGATATGTATAACAACTATATCCCACATTCACAGATAAGCATATAAGCTATATCCACATTCTCAACAGATATGTATAACAACTATATCCCACATTCACAGATAAGCATATAAGCTATATCCACATTCTCAACAGATATGTATAACAACTATATCCCACATTCACAGATAAGCATATAAGCTATATCCACATTCTCAACAGATATGTATAACAACTATATCCCACATTCACAGATAAGCATATAAGCTATATCCACATTCTCAACAGATATGTATAACAACTATATCCCACATTCACAGATAAGCATATAAGCTATATCCACATTCTCAACAGATATGTATAACAACTATATCCCACATTCACAGATAAGCATATAAGCTATATCCACATTCTCAACAGATATGTATAACAACTATATCCCACATTCACAGATAAGCATATAAGCTATATCCACATTCTCAACAGATATGTATAACAACTATATCCCACATTCACAGATAAGCATATAAGCTATATCCACATTCTCAACAGATATGTATAACAACTATATCCCACATTCACAGATAAGCATATAAGCTATATCCACATTCTCAACAGATATGTATAACAACTATATCCCACATTCACAGATAAGCATATAAGCTATATCCACATTCTCAACAGATATGTATAACAACTATATCCCACATTCACAGATAAGCATATAAGCTATATCCACATTCTCAACAGATATGTATAACAACTATATCCCACATTCACAGATAAGCATATAAGCTATATCCACATTCTCAACAGATATGTATAACAACTATATCCCACATTCACAGATAAGCATATAAGCTATATCCACATTCTCAACAGATATGTATAACAACTATATCCCACATTCACAGATAAGCATATAAGCTATATCCACATTCTCAACAGATATGTATAACAACTATATCCCACATTCACAGATAAGCATATAAGCTATATCCACATTCTCAACAGATATGTATAACAACTATATCCCACATTCACAGATAAGCATATAAGCTATATCCACATTCTCAACAGATATGTATAACAACTATATCCCACATTCACAGATAAGCATATAAGCTATATCCACATTCTCAACAGATATGTATAACAACTATATCCCACATTCACAGATAAGCATATAAGCTATATCCACATTCTCAACAGATATGTATAACAACTATATCCCACATTCACAGATAAGCATATAAGCTATATCCACATTCTCAACAGATATGTATAACAACTATATCCCACATTCACAGATAAGCATATAAGCTATATCCACATTCTCAACAGATATGTATAACAACTATATCCCACATTCACAGATAAGCATATAAGCTATATCCACATTCTCAACAGATATGTATAACAACTATATCCCACATTCACAGAAAATGCCAAAATTTAAAGACAAAGCTCATAAGATGGAGTAGGATATCCCTACCTTGAAGTTAGAGCTCAAATGGTGGAGAGGACCAAACTCAAAGTGCTCCAAACTCCAAACTTTTCGAATCAAAACGTAGCCCTCGACAATCAACACACTTTTTATAAAGGCCAAAGGGTAGGAGAACACTCCAACTAGATCAATCCTAAGAGAGAAGGGAGAAAGTAGTGAGAGAAGCTCTCAACAATGGCTTTTCGGAAAAGTAAGAGAGAAAGTGGAAGTTGAAAAGTGATTCAAAATAGCCTAGTTGTCAACTGATATACGACACCCCCGCTCGAGCGTAGAACTTGACGCTTGAGCGTCTAGCACAAAAACTGGACCCGCTCGAGCGCCAGGAGGCCCGTTCGAGCTCCAAGACACAAAAACAAAACACATCCGCTCGAGCGCGAAAACCAATCTGCTCGAGCGTGGATTCTCCCCTCCCAGTATTTTCTCAGATAGTGAACACCCGCTCGAGCGCGACCCGCTCGAGCGTAGGGAAACCTGCTCGAGCGTGAAAAACAAGCCTGTAGTACTTTTGTAGAGGCACGAAATGCTGGAAGTATGGAATCTCCGCTCGAGCGCACAAGGACCCGCTCGAGCGGACCACTCAAAAACTAGGCAACAATAATTTGAACTGAGGCTCAACCCACCTGTTCGAAACACGCTCAACACATCCTAAAGCTCAGACATATGGAATTAAAGGATGACAACAAGACATACAACCACCAACTCCACAGAACCTAAGTCCGGAACACTGTACATAAAGGGGACAAACCCGGGATCGCTATACCTCCCACGACCAGCAATCACTACTCTCATTGCAGAACACCATTTTAGGATGAGAATCAGATTCACAACCTAAAGAGGCATTAGCAGTTATGGTAAATGTTGTTTTAAATTGGAGAAGTGAAAATCTCTGGTCCTCAAGGCAGGTATGGTGTGCACAAGTAGAAGAAGAAGACAAGAGAAATAGAAGAAGAAATTGATGAAGAAGAAACATAGGCCAACTTATTTTGTTTTCTTATAGGTAGGAGGATTCAGAGAGAGAGAGAGAGAGATATGAAAAGCAGAGGAGAGTAAGAAGGATAGTAGTTTGATGATGGAGAAGGAAAATGTATTACTCATTCTTATAGACACCAACTCTTTCTATGGTGGTGGAGCAGCCTAGCTTGTCAAGCACGACAACTATGTAATTTTATTCATCAGTCATCATGACGTCCAGGTTGGCAACAGCGATTTTTGTCTTTAATTCCAATGAAAAATTATGTTGATAATTCCTACATTTGGTCCATTATGTCATTTTAATTTGAATAATTTCAATTAATTCTATTTTGAATTCTTAATTTTAAATTTTATATTAATTTAGTCCAATTAATAACACTGATCTTTCTGAGTTTGTTGAGAATTGAATTGAATAAGTTTACAATTTTTTAGCTATAAAAGATGAAACATGTTCATGTGTACATTTTTCACAAAAAAAAAAAACAAAACAACTAAAAGTTATAATCAATTAAACTAAATTGAGATAAAATCATAACTTAATGTTAAAATTGAGTCAATTAAAATTATAAAAACAGAAATAACACAAGTAAAAATATAAAGAGTGCGAATATAAATTTCCTTAAATTAATTAAAAGTTGGTAATGCCTTGACTATTTATAAAGCAAGTAATAAAACATTTTGGGACTAGTTTGCTTTTAATTGAACAAAAGCATAAACGTAAGATTCATTTTTTTTTGCCTCGTAGTTTAAAAAATATATGAATTTTTTAGGGTATTATTTTCACAGTATCTTTGATGGAATATTTAAAAAAATAGACTTTTTAAATTGTTTACTAAATAAGTTTTTCATAGTACAAGGCAACAGAAAATGATGAATCCTATGATATAGTTCTTTTCATCAAATTGTTGAGTATGATTTTGTTTGATGTAGTTTATTCAATTTTTGCAATTGAGCAATATATATTTTTTAAGTAAATTAAAATTGTTTATGTAATTTTTGTTCATATTTTAATAAGTATGGTATAATTGGAATAAAAGATATTATTAAGGAAAAGTAAACTTTTTCAGAATAAATTAAAACAAATAAGACTTAATTCTCTACATTGAAAATGACTCATTAATAGAAAATAAGATTTATTGATAATTTTTTTTAATTGATTTTTTAACAGATTGCGTTGCTCTAGTTCTCCTTGATAATTGTTAGAGATGGGAGATTTCTAAGGAATGTGATTGGAAATGAGCAAAAATTATTCTATAGGACTAACCTATATTTTGTGTGGTTTGTCCTCCTAAGTGTACAAGGCCATATTATTAATTTTTCATACATTTTCTGTTACATTTGAAGCAAACTAATTATGTGTCTGATTGTTATAAGATCAGCACACAATCAAAAATTATTTATTAAGTTTAGAATACAGCGTGTCCATGTGCCGTCCAATAATATTCAATAATTTCTCCACTATTTCCTTATTTTGAAGTCATGTATTCATTTAGCCCCTGCTATTCACCATGCACATGGCCAATGTGAAATTCCCACAAAACAAAATAATTCATCGCACATAACCACCTAGTAGAATGGATCCACTAGAAAACTTGGAAATCAGGGAATACCTTGATGTTAGTATAGGTTGATACATGCGAAACAGAATAATTCCTCCCACATAACCACCTGGATTATGTATAGTATTTTTTTTTTTATCAAATCGTTTTGTTTGATATAGTTTTAATAATATTTACAACTAAAGAATATATAATTAGAGTAAATTAAAATTAATTATACAATCGTTATTCATATTTTTATAAGAATGGTAAATTTGTAATGAAATATATTATTAAGGAGACGTGAACTTGTTTGAGAATAAATTAGGAAAAATAAGACTTAATTGTTCACATTAAAATTTGGTAGCACTCACTAATAATATTGAAATAGTGGTTTGAATCATACAATTCGAAATATGATTCGTATAATTCTATATGAGTTTTACATAGGGCAATACAAATTGCAGCTAAGAATAAGAAATTTGTTGGAATCGTGCAATTCAATAATGGAATCGTAGAGTCAGAATGAATTCAATTCGAATTATTTTCATTTTTTACTCCCAATGCTATTAAATGACCTCATTTGGTGTCTTTGAACCCCAACAAAAAATAAAAATAAAATAGTACTCACCCAAAAAACAAAAAAAAAAAGTAGTAGAAGAAATCGATACATATCATACCAGTTGATGAAAGAAATTAGGACATAACAAATTAGGGAATCAAAGATGGAAGTGGAGCAAATCAGTCGACCAAAAAATCAAGCAACAATAATCCTTTTTCTACCAAAGTCTAAAGTTATGCAGTGTTTATTTGATAGATGGTTGTCTTTTTCTCATTGTTATTTTCATGGGTCTCATATTTTTCAAATTAGAATCATAATCACCTTGGAATAATCTTGCAAAGGTAATTTAGATAAGTAATTTAAGCTCAAAACTTTAATTAGTGATAATGTAAATAGATGCTTTAAGTCTAAAACACTATTATTTTACAGTAATCTTGATTATTGCAAGAAAGATATTGGAAAGAATCTTATTTCATATTTTTCCATGTTGTTTTTTACAAGACTTTCGTGACTTTGTTTGTGGGTCGCTTTATTTGGTAAGAGTATTAAATTATGCTAAAAAAGATTGCATGTGTTATTCTTTAATAATGGCCTTGTTTGGTTGGTCTCTTGAGAGTCAATTTTTGATAAAAAAAGATTTCAAAAATTTGTTTGGTTGAAATTTTTGGAAAAAAAATTCAAAATCATTTTTCTCTTTACTATACATCAATCAATCACTTTTTCTCTCTTTTCTCTTTCTCTCACATCCTACATATCAATCAATCATTTTTTCTCTCACACCCATCTATTCAACTACAAATTATCCCAACCTCCAAAACTCCAAAACTATTTGCAAAGCATACAACCAAAAAAAATTTTAAGCTTTGTAAACTTTTTCCAAAAAATTGTTTTTCAAAATTATTTCACAAATACAAACCAATTGGTTTGGTTAATGTGTGCCCTTAAAGTAAATATTGAAAGAACTTTAAAGTATTGTATTTATTGAACTCATTTTCATACACAATGTGCAATACTTTTAAATTTCTTAACATGTACTTTAAGGACACACATTAATAAAATTCATATTATATTTAATATTATATATATAAATTGTTAATTTTTTTTTTCATTTTAAGAACCATATTTATGATTTTATATGTAAATATATAAGAATATATTACTATATTAGAAAAATATAAAATGAAGTGAATTTTACGATTTACGATTTGAAAATAATACTTATTAATGGACTGCATTACCCTGACTAATTGTTAGAGGTAGATAATATGACAAAACCAACTTGGATGGGTGGTGGGAGATTTCTAAGGAATCTGGCTGGAAATAAGTCATAATTATCTTATAAGTCTAGCCTTATATTCAAGTGTATGAGATATATAATTAGTTTCTCTTTTATTTATTTATTTATTTTATATTTTAGACAAATTAATTATGATAGCCTTTGGTTTACTTTTCAAAATTCAACTCTGTTTTTAAATCATGATTTGAATGTAACATGTTAACCAAAAATATTTTTAAAATACAACTCAAAATTACTTTCAAAACTCATCTCATCTCTTATTATTATTAATCAATCAATCAATCATTTTTTCTCTCTCATCTCTCGTCTCTCCTCTCACATTCTCTCACATTTTATACATCAATCAATCAAAAAAAAAAAAATACAAATCATTCCAAAATTATTTTCAAAACTCATAATCAAACAATTTTTCTCTTTTCAAACCATAATTCAAAAACTCAAAACACAACTCATACTCAAATCATAATTCTAAAATTAAATCAAACGGACCCATGTGTTTCATTGTTATAGGATGGAAACATGGATTTGAGGTGCATAGTGTTGTGCCTTGTGGCACATCATGCATGTTTTGATGTATCATGAAGACTTGTCCTGAGCTTATTTGATGATCTGAACAATTCATATTGTAAGGTTCATCGAATATATCATCCTTGTAAAAAATCAAATACTAATTGTTTTAAAATAAATTATTAAAATTATATTAATTGTTTATTTTTTGAAAAATAAATGTGGTCTTGTTTTAAGGTTATAAACAACCAACTGATTTAATTTTCTTCATAGATGATCTACTCAACAAACCTTACACGATGAAAAGTTTGAATCAATAATATGAGCTCGAGACAAGAATCCAATGAGCCTCATAGTACCGTGTTGTGCCTGTTGTGCCTTATAAGCACAACACACTCCCCAATTCCATGGAAGCACAACCATCTTGAAACATGGATCGACCAGATAACTTTTTTGGCAATAAGGGATATTGTGAAGTTTATACATGTTGAACTTTCAACGTGACTGAATTCATACCCAATTTAGAATTGCCAAGCTTAAATCAAAACCATTAAGGGTTAGTTTGGGATGGGGGTTGGCTTTTTGGCTTTTTAACTATTTTAGACTGTGGCTAAAAAGCCTCGTTTGTGATGGATTTTTTGGCTTTTTTGTGAGAGAAAAAATGTAATAATTATGGGTTGAATGTGATGTTTTGTCTTATTAGGCTAAAAAACCTATTTTGTTTTTTTGCGGCTAAAATAGCCAAAAAGCCCCCAGACTTTTTCTTCCCAAACAAACCCTAAGCACGACCAATTTTATTCGTATGAAACTTTATAAAATTTGTGTTAATTTTGTAAATGGATTAAAAGTATTATATCTAATTTATTGTACTCATTTCTATACATAATGTATAATACTTTTAAATTTCTTCACATATTTCAAGGACACATATTAATAAAATTCATATTATATTTAATATATATTATATAATTGTACACTTGCACTTTAATATTATATATTATATGTATAGATTCTTTTTTTTTTTTTAATTTTAAGAACTATATATATGATTTTATATTTATATATTTTATTAAAAATATAAAATGACGTGAGTCTTACAATTCATAATTTACTTTATTGAAAAATTAATTGATGATTCAATTTATGATTTGGCAATTGAAACTAAGACTTATTAATTTATTTTTGAATGGACAACATTTATCTAATTTCCTTTAATAATTGTTAGAGATAGAATTGGACAAAGCCAACTTGCGTAAGTGGTGGGAGATTTTTAAGGAATGTGATTGGAAATAAGTCATAATTAGGGGTGTAAAAATGACCCGCGGCCCGGGGTGCGCCCAGGCCTGAGCTTGACCCAGCCCGGGACCTTAAGCCTAGGTCCTCATTTTGAAACCCGGCCCGGCCCGTGGTCCAGCCCATCGGCCCACTCAAGTCCTACTCAAAGCACAGCCCGCCCAAGGCCTAATGTTATTTTTAGTGGAAAAGAATAAAATTTTAGTTAAAAAATAAGGCCGAGCCCAGACCTGTCGGCCTGACCCGCTTAAGGCCCGAAGACACCTGAGTCTGAGTTTGGGCCTAGGCCTAATTTTCTGACCCGTGGCCCGGCCCAAATTTTAGCGGGATCCTAGGGGCCTAACATGGGCCGACCCGAGCCCAAGCCCGGGTGGGTCGGGCCCAATTTACACCCTAGTCATAATTATCTTATAAGTCTAGCCTATATTCAAGTGTATTAGATATGTAATTAGTTTTTCTTTTTTATATATTTTAGACAAACTAATAACGTGTTTCATTGTTTTAAGATAGAAATACAACCACAAGATAACTTCTTGAAAATAGGGGAATACTTTGAAGTTGATATTTGTTGAACTTTCAAAATGGCAGAATTCCTACTCAATTTGGTATTAACAAGCTCAATTTGAAACCGTCAACCACACCCAATTTTATTCGTTTCAAACTTATTTTTTTTAATTTCATAAACGGATTATGAATGAGTAGCATTTATAAATGGGTAACAAGAAATTTAATTCACTGGCATCATCCACAAATCCTAGAATGAACATAATAATAATATATATAATTGTTTTTTTTTTTTTCATTTTAAGAACCATATATATGATTTTATATGTAAATATATAAGTATATATTATTATATTAAAAAAATATAAAATGAAATGAATTGTACGATTTGAAATTAAGACGTATTAATGGATTGCATTATCTTGACTAATTGTTAGAGATAGATAGAATATGACAAAACCAAATTGGATGGGTGGTGGGAGATTTCTAAGGAATCTGCCTGGAAATAAGTCGTAATTATCTTATAAGTCTAGCCTTATAGTCAAGTATATTAGATATATAATTAGTTTTTCTTTTATCTTTTTTTTATTATATATATTTTAGACAAATTAATTATGTGTTTCATTGTTATAAGATGGAAACATGAATATGAGGTGCGTGTTGTGCCTTGTGGCACATCATGCATGTTTTGATGTATCATGGAGACTTATCCCGAACCTATTTGATGATACGAACAATTCGTATTGTAAGATTCATTGGACATATCATTCTTGTAAAAAATAAGTCCTAACTGTTTTACAATAAATTATTAAAATTCTATTGACCGTTTATTTTTAAAAAATAAATGTAGTCTTATTTTAAGGTTATAAATAACCAAGTGGTTTGATTTTTTCATGAATGATCTACTCAATAAACCATAGACAGTGAAAGGTTGGGATCAATAACTTGAGCTCGGGACAAGGATCCAATGAGCCTTACAACACCATGTTATGCTTGATATGCCTTATAGGCATAGCACGCTCGCCACCTTGAAACATGGATCCACCAGATAACTTTTTGGAAATAAGGGATACTGTGAAGTTTATGCATATTGAACTTTCAAAGTAACTGAATTCATACTCAATTTAGAATTGACAAGCTTAACTTGAAACCATTAAGCACGGCCAATTTTATTTGTCTGAAACTTATTTAAATTTGTGTTAATTTTGTAAATGGATTAAAAGTATTATATCTAATTTATTGCACTTATTTTTATACATAATGTATAATATTTTTAAATTTCTTTGCATGTCTCAAGGACACACATTAATAAAATTCAAATTATATTTAATATATATTCTTCATTGTACACTTGTACTTTAATATTATATATTGTATGTATAGATTTTTTTTTTTTAATTTTAAGAACTATATATATGATTTTATATGTATACATTTTATGAAAAATATAAAATAACGTGAATCTTACAATTCATAATTTATTTTATTGAAAAATCAATTGATGATTCAATTTATGACTTGACACATGAAAATAAGAATTATTAATTTATTTTTGAATGGACAATATTGCTTTAATTCCCCTTAATAATTGTTAGAGATTGAATAGGACAAAATCAACTTGGGTGGGTGGTGGGAGATTTCTATGGAATGTGACTGGAAATAAGTCATAATTATCTTATATGTCTACCCTATATTCAACCGTGTTAGATATTTAATTAGTTTTTCCTCTTCTTATATATATATATATATTAGACAAACTAATTATGTGTTTCATTGTTTTAAGATAGAAATACAGTCACGAGACAACTTCTTGGAAATAAAGGAATACTTTGAAGTTATTATTTGCTGAACTTTCAAAGTGACGAAATTCATACTCAATCTGGTATTGACAAGCTCAACTTGAACCGTCAACCACACCCAATTTTATTCGTTTCAAACTTATTTGTTTTAATTTCATAAACAAATTATAAATGAGTAACAAGAAATTTAATTCACACTAGCATCATCCACAAATTCTAGAATGAACGTAATAATAATAATAATAATAATAATAATAATAGCTTCTGCTCCTTTTTATGTTTCTTTTTTCTTCTTCTAATTCATATGCATGTTCATTTTTTTCCCCCTCAAGTGGAGTGAACTAATCCAATCTTGACTAAACACAAATGCCTTTTTACTCTATATATGCTCTCTGTCTCCTTCAACAAGCAATCCTCAAGGGCAAAACCATGATTTTTGTCAAGGGGGCTAAGAACTTGCCTAGAATTCATTCATGAAAATTTTCCTATTTGACAATTGAAAGAAGCACAAATTTTGAACTAAGAACAAAGCAAAATCTTAGATATTCATTGATAAGATACGGGGTTTGATTACAAATAACCTCAAAGACTTTCCATATTTTGGAAATGATGCATGATAGCCTCATTTGGAATGCTACTACAAATCTCTCCCTCAATATACACAACCAGCTTATCATTCATCAACTGATTACCATTTTCATTGCGAAGCCTGTTCTTTACAATCTTTGGCGCAAAAAATGCCCTCTCTATTGTGGCAATCGTAACAGGTAAAATCAGTGCCAAAGTCAACAGTTTGTAAACCAAGAAATAAATTCTCTCTTTTCTAGTCTCAACCATCTTCCAAGCAAGGTCATTGATTCCTTTTAAATTTGAAAACTCAACACTAGACCGCATATCAATGATAAAATTCTCAATCTGAATAGGAAGTTCTGTAAGCTCAATAGCTGAAAAGTCTTTTAGATAATTGGGCAAAACGATCAATTTTGTCATATCAAAAGCAGCAAATGAATCGGATGGATTTAGGAATGCAACACAAAGAAGCAACTCAATGTTCACCTCATTAAAATGATTATTCAACCCTTGGAGTTGCATATCAATGACAAAATCGAACAACTTGACGAAGTAGTGATAAGAGTTTGTCATTTCTTGATCTATACACCTTGATCTACCTCGAGGTACATACAAGTCATCCATATTAGGAACATCAATACAATGTTTGTTAAAAAAAGAGGAAACTTCATCCATCAAAGAACTCCACCCACTATCCGTCATCATTTGGAGTTGTTGCTTGCATACTTCTACTAATCCTATCACATTCACAATATCTTGGTCTTTTCTTTGTAATGCTTGTGACAAATCATTTGTAATTCCCAATACGGATTTCATCAAATGTAGATTAAACGCAAAATCAACGGATTGTAAAGGGTCAAATAGGTAGAATGCTTCTGCTCTGTCATCGTCTACTATCACGTCAAACATATCAAGCACATCTGAAAACATACTAATCAAACTCAGCAAAACTATAACAAAAAAAAGGTTTTTACGGCGCGCAATGCATGCCGTACAAACCCTTCTACAACGTGCAGCGCGCGTCATATTATGAGCAGTCATGAAAAGTCATTCACTTTTAATGACATGCTTCGTACGCCATTAAAAACTATTTAACGGCAGATTGTGCACGTCGTTGTTACTTTTTCTACGACATGCTAGAATACGCCGTTAAAAACTATTTAACGGCAAATTTTGTGTGTCGTCGTTACTTTTTCTATGACTACTTTTGTAACACCCTCAAAATTAACCCATAATATCATACATTCAAGGTACAGAAAAGAGATATTATATTACAATCATCTGGATATTCTTACAAAATGTAATACATGTTAACAATAAAAGTAAATGCCTTATGGGCTTACAACTTTCCAAGTCAACACTTGGGTTACAGAAGAAGAGTACTAACTCAGAATACAAATTAAGCCCTTGGCTTGATATACATGTAATACAACAAAATTAACAAATAAGAATCTTCAACTCCCTCAATCTTCCAAGCTAAGGTCTCGGAGACGGCACAACACCTGAACCTGAAAATGATGTCCCATATAGGGTGAGCCAACGCCCTGTAGAGATATGCTAAACACAGTATGAACGATAACTAAAATGTCAGTGATTGATAAATGTCTAACTCGTACACAACAACTTATAACACTATTCAATCCCATGACTAATGTATCCATGTTCTATTCCAGTTTCCATTTCCTATCAGATTCTCGATTTATAATTACGATTCAGAACTAGGCCAATCATTTTGAATGAGATCACATCTCATGGCCACGGTATTTCTATTTCAGGTGAGATAATAACTCATTTTAAACATTTCATACTTCATAATGGATACACATATTGGTGTTGTATCACAGTCAGACAACCATTCCCATGCTTCTCAAATGATATTCATTTTAGTGCTATATCAGATCAAACAAAACACTTCCATACTTTCTACATGATATACATTTTAGTGCTATATCAAATAAACATAGAAACACTTCTATACTTCCCACCTGATACACATTGTAGTGCTGTATCAATGTCAAACAATTTCCGGTTTAAAGGTCCATCCCCCATCTTCCAATAAACCGTGGAGTACATCCCCCATCTCCTCCCACACAAAGCAATGTATATAAACAGTTATCATATACAATTTCAATCAATAAATAAAATTAATGTATTCTTTCAACCGTCATATTCGATGACACATCCAATCGATTAGTTTTGGTTTGCCTAATCATCATGCATTGTCTACAACAATCAAAACTACCCTCCACCAGTAGCCCAAGGCAATTATTTCTAAACAGATAATAAAAGCACCAACATATAAATTATCCGCATTTTCAAAAGTGAACGATTTATTAATCTGACTCCACTATTCCATCTCATAATGAACCACTAACATTATATTCAACTCAATTTCACAAATCCATAACTTTCCCAAATTAATTATACCAATTAATTTATACACAACTTAGGACTTTCTTCCCATTTTCTCAATCTTGACCCCTGAGGGTCCAAATATTACCAAAAACATCAACATACTCATTTTGAAACCCAAATACACAGTTATGGTTCAAAGGAAACAAACCCCTCTTTTCAAAATCACACATTTGAAACCCTAACTTCCAAAATCCAAAACCATTTATACAAAAGCTCACAATCTTGGTCAAAGCCCATAAAGATGAGTAGGAATCCCTACCACAAAGATGAAACCCAACGAAGAAGATGAAGGAAACGAAGATGCTCCAAATCCCAAAATTCTTGGATCAAAATATAGCCCTCAATGATCAACACACTTTTTACAAAGGCCGAAGGATAGGGAGACACTCTAACTAGATCAAACCCTAGAGAGAAGGGAGATCCTAGAGAGAGAGGCTCTCAAAATCGATTTTGGGAAAGTAGGAGAGAGAAAGGAAATGTAAAAAGTGATTTAAAATTACCCAGCGGATGACTCATATACGTATGACCCGCTCGAGCAGAGAATAGAACGCTCGAGCGTCAAGCACAAAAATCTGGTCACGCTCGAGCTCAAGAAGGCCCGCTCGAGCACCAAGAAACAAAAGCAAAACACATCCGCTCGAGCGCAAAGAACCAGTTCGCTCGAGCGTAGATTTTCACCTCCCAGAACTTTTCAGAAAAAGAACTACCTGCTCGGGCGCCAACAATCCCGCTCGAGCGCAAGAAACCCGCTCGAGCGTAGAAAACACACCTGCAAAAGTTTTGCAGGGGCACGAAATACTGGAAGTGTGTAAACCCCGCTCGAGCGGACCATTCAAAAACTGGGCAGCAATAATGGGAGCTAAAGCTCTACCAACCTGTAACAACCAAGCCCAACACATTCTAAAACTCAAACAAAAAGGGTTTAAAGGTTGACAACACGATAGGTACAGCTACCAACTCCACGGAACCACGTCCGAAATACAACAGAATAGTAAAGGAATAACCGGGATCGCTGTAACTTTTGCACGCCGTTAATTGGTAAGACAAATAACGACGCTAATTGCGTGCCGTAAAATATGTAATACGACTTGTTATGCCGGCCGTAGAATATGCAGTTTTTTTTTTTAATTTTTAAATTCAACAGGTTCTATTTGACCAATTTTGTACAATCTAACAAATATTGCAAACAAGCATCATAAAATATCAATCAACCACCAAAACATTATTTAAAACATCAAAAAGAAACTATATCCATAAATTATAAACATTCAACAATTGTCTATATATTCTAAACATTCGAAAACTATATCCTTAAGTTCTAAACTGTCCAAAAAAGTTTAAACCGTCCGAAACTATGCATATCTAAGTTTCTAAACATATCCAAAACTATTAAGAGATTATTTAAAACTACTGGCAACAATTCCTATAGCAGTCGCAGCTGCAGCAAACCCACTTGCTCCTATCACAAGGACGAGGGTGCCCATCTAAGCTTGCAACTCTTACCACATTGCTTCAAACCTGCATTTATCACTTAGCAAAAGAGATTTTAGAATGACAAAATAGATTTGTGACAATTTTAAACAGTAAAGTTGATTTCAGGCATTGACAATTTAGAGGAGGAGTTCACAATGAGCCAAGAGGAAAACACCAAAAAATTGAAAAAATAAGATAAAAAGAAAATCACCAACCATGTGGCAAATTTATAGCAACATTAAAAACAAAAATATAATTTAAGAAAAATTCTCTTTAATGCTGTGTTTGGTTGGGGAATTTGGAAATTAATTTGGAAAGGGAAGGAAGAGAAAGAGAAAGGTTAAACGTAAATAAAATATACCTACATTTCACATACACACCTTTTTCCTTTCCATTTCCAAATCCCTTCCCAAATCCCCCAACCAAACACAACGTAAGTGAGTTGAGATAGGATTATTATTGCAAGCTTACTATAATGATTTAAAGAAGAAAAATTAAATTTCTAAACAGAAAGATATAAACAGGCTTTTACTTTAAGCAGAGCCTCCATGGAAAAAAAAATGAAAAATTAATGTTGTTAACCATCCCTACCTTGAGTTCAAAAGTTTCTTCAGAAACTGTAGATGGAAAACTGTTAAGAGGCATGTCAACCAAAGTTGTTAACCCACCTGTATAAACGAAGTTAATTAAGTACTTAATTACATGTGCAAATAAAAGTTTGATTTATAAAGTCAACAACCAGATATAATTAGACATAACGAAGAATGAATTCTTATTTTCTATATATATGATGACCCAATAAGGTTAGGTATTTATGTAAATGAGAGACAATCAAAATGAAGTGATCTTGTATAACAGCCCAAAAGACAGTGATATCAGTCAGAATATGAAGAAAGAAGATCATATAAAATAATACATTGTAGCTGATGAAGCTAGTGACTAAATGATTCAATTTAACTATGTCATATTAAATTGCTTAAAGTAATGTTTCAGTATCACTTATATCTTAAAAGTACTAGTAACATAGAAAAACAATAGTTGGGTGACTACCTGAGTTGCCTTGGGTAAGTTTTCCCAATATTGAGTTGCCTTGGGTCACTTATATCAATATTCCAGCTTGAAACAATATCCCAGCTTGAAACAATATCCACTTGAGATTCATCATGCACAATTCCATTTTCTGGTTCAAAAATACCTTCTAATGTTTCACTATTGATTCTAGCTTGGATTCCACCATAATTGAACTACTATAGAAAAATTGGAACAAAAAATTATTAGAACTTGGAATCAAAATAGAATATATTTTACTACTGCACCGTAATCTGTAGTAGATATCATTCTACCTATATAAAATATGTTTAAGTAATTTTGTTTAGCACTAAGTTCATACCTTATCTAGATGGACATTTCACAACATCTATGCAGCACCCAAATTTCAATTGGTATACATATTTCACAGAAAGAAAAGCCAACTTACTGAGCTCTTCTATTGTTGTTATTTTTATCTCTCGAAGATGCTGCAATTACCCTCTGTTTTAACAGAAGTAAGCAATATTCCAACCATGAATATATCTGCTACAAAGTTAGAAATTGAGACAAACTCTTATTTTACAAGTGAATGGTTCACCTTAATTCCTCTTTAATTATGTTGTCTCTATTCATGTGTTCATGTCTCCAAATTAACACCTAAGTTTTTTCCATCCTTTCATTATCTAAATTCATTAGAGCAAAGAACTTATAATGTAACTACATTGACACTTGCATTGTGATACTCTTAGTTCTAGGTCAAAGGGTAAATCTTGACCTTAAGAAACAATTTTATAGGGTCAATCAAGGATTTGTACTATCGCGAATATTGCATGATTGCAAATGAAATTTTATTAATCTTATGTTTTTTAGTATTAAAGGGTCTGCTTTGGCCAGTGGTTCTTGATGGTGCGGATTTGATTGACGAAAACTACCTCTGTAGAAATAGGGATAAGGTTGTGTATGTATTGCCCTAATCATACCCAGCTGCTTTAGTGGGAGCTTCGTACATTGCTTTACCCTATTGTTTTTGTTTTTATATTTTTGAGTATTGGTCCATACTAGGCATATAAATAACACTATCATAGTATCATGTCTCTAGGCTGTGGAAGGAAAAGTTAGATAAATTTTACAAGATTTTCAAATGGGATTCTTGTGTGGAGGTGGTCATTTGTGGTGGTGTGCTGTGGTGGTTGTGACATTTTAATAAAGGTTGCTAGAAGTGAACGAGGTGTCAGCAACTTTGGTGTAATGAGAATCAGCAAGGAAGAGTTATTGAAGATTTGTACAGAGAAGCATGGACTTCTTGCTGGTGGAAAACAAGTGGCAGATTTATATAGTTAGTATGTCTTCCCTCTTTTGAAGGACAAAGGATACTAGCTGCCAACAGTTTCTTTCTTTCCTGGAATATCTGTCATTTTTTCTTCTTTTCCTCCTCTTTTCTGGACAGCCCTATTGCTAGAGAGCAATAGGGCTGTCTATAGCGATCCCGGTTGTCCCTTTACTGTTCTATTGTATTCCGGACTCGGTTCCATGAAGTTGGTAGTTGTATCTATCTTGTTGTCGTCCTTTAATTCCGCTTGATTGAGTTTTAGGATGTTTTGGGCAGGATTGTTACAGGTTGGTTAGGCCTTGGTTTCAATTCCTTGTTGCCCAGTTTTTAGGCGGTCCGCTCGAGCTGGTCTTCTTGTGCTCGAGCGGGGATTGCACACCTCCAGTATTTCGTGTCCCTGCAAAACTTTTGTAGGTGTGATTTTTACGCTCGAGCGGGTTTCTTTACACTCGAGCGGTAGCGCTCGAGCGGGTTTGTTGGCGTTCAAGCGGGTAGCACTTTCTGGGTATAAGTTCTGGGATGGGGAAATCTACGCTCGAGCGGACTGGTTTTCGCGCTCGAGCGGATGTACTTTATTCTGTGTCTTGGCGCTCGAGCGGGCCTTATTACGCTCGAGTGTACCTGGATTTTTGTTCTTGACGCTCGAGCGTTGTGTTCTCCGCTCGAGCGGGAATGTCGTATATCAGTTGGCAGCTGGACTTTTTAAAATCACTTTTTACACACTCTCTCTCTCTCTTACTTTCTAAAAAGCCATTTGAGAGCTCCTCTCTCTAAAACCATAACTTATCTCTAAGTATTGATCTAGCTAGGGTGTTTTCCTCACCTTTGGTCTTCACAAAAGTTGGGTTGATCGTCAAAGGAATGCATGTTGATAATGCAGGTTGTTACGTGTAATGTGAAATGCCTCTTGCAAAGAGATGAGATGACCGGTAATGGGTCGGATTGTTTAATATTATGTTGTAATATTGTTGAGAATGGAGAAAACCTGTTTTTGAAAAACTCATGTTTAATTTCGGGGACGAAATTCTTTAAGGGGGGGAGGTTATAGCGATCCCGGTTGTCCCTTTACTGTTCTGTTGTATTCCGGACTCGGTTCCGTGAAGTTGGTAGTTATATCTATCTTGTTATCGTCCTTTAATTCCGCTTGATTGAGTTTTAGGATGTTTTGGGCAGGATTGTTACAGGTTGGTTAGGCCTTGGTTTCAATTCCTTGTTGCCCAGTTTTTAGGCAGTCCGCTCGAGCGGGTCTTCTTGCGCTCAAGCGGGGGTTGCACACCCCCAGTATTTCGTGTCCCTGCAAAACTTCTGCAGGTGTGATTTTTACGCTCGAGCGGGTTTCTTTACGCTCGAGCGGGTTTGTTGGGGCTCGAGCGGGTAGCACTTTCTGGGTATAAGTTCTGGGAGGGGGAGATCTATGCTCGAGCGGACTGGTTTTCGCGCTCGAGCGGATGTACTTTATTCTTGTGTCTTGGCGCTCGAGCGGGCCTTCTTGCGCTCGAGCGTACCTGGTTTTTTGTTCTTGACGCTCGAGCGTTGTGTTCTCCGCTCGAGCGGGAATGTCGTATATCAGTTGGCAGCTGGACTTTTTAGAATCACTTTTTACACTCTCTCTCTCTCTCTTAATTTCTAAAAATCCATTTGAGAGCTCCTCTCTCTAAAACCATAACTTATCTCTAAGTATTGATCTAGCTAGGGTGTTTTCCTCACCTTTGGTCTTCACAAAAGTTGGGTTGATCGTCGAGGGCTTTACCTTAATCCGAAAATTTCGAGTTTTGGAGCACGTTGAGTTTCGTCATCTTCTCTCCTTGAGCTCCGAATTTGAGATAGGGATTCCTACTCACTATTATGGTCTTCGACATAGATTATTGGTAGTTTTGATAAAGTGTTGAAGTTGATTGATTTTGGGACTTAGGGTTTCAAAAGGGTATAAACGAGGGTTTCTTATTTTGATTCTTAAATATGTATTTTGGATTTCAAAATAATGATTTTGTTGTTGGTTGTTGATATATAGGCCATTGGGTCAATATTGGGAAATAGGGTGGAAAACCTTAATTTGTTGAATAAATTAATTGGTATAATTAATTTGGGAAAATTGTGGACTTATGGAATTGAGTTGGAAATAATTAAATTGGCTCATTAAGTTGTGAAATGATCGAGTTGGATTTATAAATCGCTCACTTTTGAAAACATTGATATTTTATCTGTTGGAGCTTTTATTATCTGTTTAGAAATAATTGCTTGGGCTACCGGTGGAGGGTAGTTTTGATTGTTGTAGACAATGCACGATGATGAGGCAAACTAAAACTAATCAATTGGATGTGTCATAGAGTATGATGGTTGATAGAATACATTAACGCTATGTATTGATTGATTGTGTATATGACCTTTGTGTATATACGTTGTGTGTGTGGGAGGAGATAGGGGATGTACTCCACAGTTTAGGGGAAGATAGGGGATGGACCTCTAAACCGGATGTTGTTTGGGAGGAGATAGGGGATGGACTCCACTGATACAGCTCATATGCTTGTCAGATAATGTGTTGATATAGCTCATATGCGTATCTTTGGAAGTGTTGATACAGCTCATATGCTTGTCATTGGAAGTGTTGATATAGCTAATATGCATATCTGTTGAAATGTGGATACAGCTTGTAGGCTTATCTGTTGAGATGTTGATACATCTAGTATGTTTATCTATCGTAAAAATGGGAAATGTTTAATATGAGTCATTGTCTCATATAAGTGGTTGGTCAGGTTCTGAGCCGTTGATGTAAATTGTGAAATTGATAAGAAGCCAGGTTCTGAGCCGTTGATGCAAAAATGTGAAATTGATAAGAAATGGAAACTGAAATGAGTCATGAACATAGTGGTCATGAAATGAGAATGGGTTATGAATTGGTTTATGGAAATTGAACATTTATCAATTACTAATGTCTTAGTTATTGCTCATACTGTGTTTAGCATATCTCTACTGGGCTGTGGCTCACCCTTTATGGGACATCATTTTCAGGTACAGGTAGCATGCCACCTCCAAGGACATAGCTTGGGAGGCTAGAGGCAGGCGGATTGTTTTGTTTATTTTCTTTTGGTGTATTACATGTAAATTCAAGCCAAGGGCTTTATGTGTATTGAGTTAGTACTCCTTTTTGTAACCAAGTGTTAACTTGGAAAGCTGTAAGCCCGTAGGGCATTTGCTTTTGCTGTTAACATGTAATATAGTTGTAAGAATTACTCTGATGAATAGAAATGGTTGGTTTCTTTTATATCAATGCATGTCTAAAATGATGGGTTTTATGTATTATTTTGAGGGCGTTACACTGTTGACATGGCAGAGTACAATCACTTGGTGAATTATATAGTTGTACTTTGTGCATGGGTGTGGTGGCGTTGGTGTTGCTGGGTAAAATGTGGTGCTTTTGGTGGAGTATATGTATCCTCTCTTCTTCAACAATCAAAGATCCTATCCATCCGTAGTTTTTTGTCATGTCCTTTTAGTCTCAATTTGTGTGTCTGATCATACATACATCTCATCCCAACCGTTCATAGTTGGCTACAGAAGTTTGCTTCACCAGTCTACTGCCTAGGGTTTTGCCTTTTTCTTTTTTTTTTTCCTCTTGATTTACACACAGCTATGCCTTTTCTTACCATTGCAACATAGGCATCATGGTTCAAACCACATTAACAGTCTCACTACATGGATGGTTAAGACTGTGTACATCTAATTCTCTTCACACCCCAGGATAGCAGGAGCCTTGTGCATCGGGACTATCCCTTTTATATGCCTTTCTTACCAATTCCCTGTTTTCTTCTCTTTTGGGTAATTCCTGCCTTTGATTTGGCTCAAATTCACCGCCTATTTAGGCAAGTGGACAATTCATCCTTCTACTTTGATCAGAAGACCTTGACTTACAGATAGTTTCTGTTGGAGAAGAAGAATAGGGCCTTGCATTTTAATATGTCCTGTTCAATACAATTTAATATGTCTTGTTTTGTTTTCTGTATACATCTAGTGTACTGGTTTGAGTCGCTTTTATGGTCTCTTTCTGAATAAAATTTTATCTTTTTTTTTTTTTTTACTTACAATGTACACTAAAAGAGAGATCTAGCCTTTAACCGTCTATTTCTAATATTTCCCTGTAATTTGTACTGACTTTATTATCAGGACAAAAATAATGGTAGTGATGATAATTTATTGCTAATGGTGACGAACTAAACTAACTTTTTAAATTTTTAAAAGCTTTCTATGTTCCACGATTAGAGGGAACTAATAGGAGTTAAATACTAAAATCATTAAATCAAGCTGATTGATGCCCCTTCATGTGTGCGGTGCTGTTAATTGTTGACATATTTTTTTGGAGCCTAACAATTTGCATAGGAATTACATTACATCTTTATCAATGGTGCTTTATGTATTGGTTCCAAGTTGCCCTCATAATGTTGACAGTGCATTTTTTGGGAGCCTAATAATATATATATATATAGAGAGAGAGAGAGAGAGAGACAGAGACAGAGAGAATAAAATGTCATGATCTTGTTTCCAGGGTTACTTTCTGTTGTTATGGACATATTTTCTAACCTGAGAAAATGTTCATGTTTGACCACTCGTACATTCTGCAGTTCATTAATTTTAAAATAGTAGCCTGAATTATTATTATTATTATTATTATTATTATTATTATTATTATTATTATTATTATTTTGCTTGGAGAACTAATTGCTGGACACTTATTATTTTTGTTTTTGATTTTGGTGCAGTTAGTTAGATGGTTCCTGGTCCGCATCTCTGTCCTTTATGGTGTGTTTGTTTTCTAGTACCTGAGCTAACACTGTTGATTTGTTGGATTATATAAGTGATCAGTTGCTTCCATTTTGAAGTTTATTAGTCTAATGGTCATTTTTGAGACAAAGATTGCATTAGCAAGAAGCTTAGTAAGTTATCTTTCTGTTCATCTCCTTTGTTATGATTCACAGCAAGGTCTATGAACTGGACATGTTGATCAATTTGTTGGTGATTGTATGAGCAGACATGGACTTAGCATGGTCCATGAAATTTTCTGTTTCGGCATTTGTGTTGTCCAAAGATTTGTTCTCTTGTTTTGTACATGCTATATTTTGACGCCATTTGCAGGGACACTGTAGTTTCGTGGTTCGTTTTATAGGATTTTCAGTTTTTATTTTTATTTTTATTTTTTTTAATAACAAGGAATCTCCTAATGCCACCAATGGTGAGACTCGGCATAAAATCTGACTCATATATCAAAATGCGAACTCGAATCTAAGACCTTCTGATTGTTTACCTGATAGAATGTAGTTTTGCTTGAAAGTTTTGAACCATAACATGTGAATGTCTTTTGGAAATGTTTTGATCTTTGCGTGTGTCTGTAAACCTAGAGTATCACGTGATGTTTTTCATATAATGCTTCCAACTAATGATGTAGCGAATATGTTTACAGGTGGGACAATGTTGACCTGCCTTTGTTAAGTAATTGGGAGATGAAATGTCTACCTAGTGTGTTTTGTGATTTTTTTTTATTGGTTAGAAGTACCATATGAAAAATGTCATATGATATTTCGTAACTACCTAATAATTTTGCATCACGATCAATTCTTGGACTTGCTCATCAGCAGATGTTGCTATGAGCGTCTTCAATGCATTTGTCATTACTACATATATGGCCGCTTGGGCAAAAAAGAGAGCTTCAGTACAATTGCCATTTGAGTTGCTAAATTTTGGTTTTCTTTTATGCTAAAAATGGCACAAGATTTGACAAATTCCCAAATTTTGGCAAGCCTTCTCTTACTTTTAATGGGGGTGTTTGTTTTTTTTTTTTTTTTTTTTTTTTTTTTTTTTTTTTTTGATCGGCAAAAAGAATACTTTATTGATGGAAAAACAAAGATTACATCAATAAAGGGGAGCTTGGAGCTTAAAACAAGCTCCAACCTCCAAGTTGGTGAGAAACCAACGAGCCAACAAAACAAAGGAAAAAGAAACAAGGAAAACCAAAACAGAACAGATAGCCATGAAGTACAACGGCCCAAAATACCCACAAAAGCTTTAATCTTCCATCATTTTGTCTCTCACTCTATTTTCTAGTATAGCTTGTGTTATTGTCAATGTCTATGGCCCGACCGATGGTGTTAAGAGGAAGGGACTATGGGAAAATTTGAAGAATTTAAAGAGAAATTTTATTAACCCTTGGTGCTTGGGGGGTGATTTTAATGAGATTCGGTTTTATTCTGAGAGGGTCGGTTGTTCCCAAAGATGTGGCGGTATGAAGGATTTTAACGAGCTAATCGAAAACCTGGAAGTGTGTGACTTACCAATGTTGGGGAGAAAGTTTACTTGGTGTAATTCTCAGAATGGTGTCAAATGGAGCAGGCTGGACAGATTTTTACTCAGCCCAGAGTGGTTGCAAAAATTTAATTTTAAACTGTGGGGTTTACCAAGAAGGCTCTCGGATCACTGTTTGTTATAGCTTATTTAATTTGAAAATCTTGTGTTAGACTGCCTAATCTTTCTTGTTCATCACTCAATTATATTAAGCCTGACTATTGTTTTAGTGCTCCCTGTATTCTTCTAAAACAAATCCATAACACTTTCTCTAAAATAAAGGTAAATTAGTAATTTCACAAAATTCAAATTGTGCTCCACCATCCTAAACTCCCACTACTCACAAATTCTCTTTCCAAAGAGAGGTAAATGGAATAAAAAACAAGAGCTAATCTAAGATACAAAGCACAGGCACAATTCGTACCTGCCCTCTTGTTAAAGACCAATATAAAGGCAAGTGAAGTAGAAGACTTCCATTTCCACTTGACTGGAAGAAACAAAGACTCTATAAATTAGTATACGTATATGCAACTCTAGTGACGTAAAGTATCTCACATCACAACATAGCTTGTACACTTAGATAGCCAAAATGGTTGAGTGTAATCTTATTTGTCAATAATTAATAGAAAGATGATCATGTAGATAACAGCAGACTTCTCGATTCGACGAGTTGAGAAAGCATGAAACTGCAATGTTTACGTTGAGAGAGAGGAAGGGAGGGAAGTACCAATGTTTACGTTGATAATTACTGGCTTGCACTTGTGGCAAAGGAGTTTAGTTTTGAAATCCTTGCAATCAATTTCACCTGAGACCAAAGTGTCGACCTTTTCACATTCCATCATGTACATTCGTGCAGCTTTGAAAATAGAATAATGTGATTCACGTGAGCCATACAGAATGCCATCTGGAAACACTTCCCTCCTGCAAAATTAGTACAATCTTCTTAAACTTTGACAAGATACACGATAGGTCAAAACATCATAAAAATAAAAGGTCACAAAAATGAAGCCTGTTGATACTAACCCAACTAATATACCATGAATATTGCCTTCTGTTCCACAATTTGTAATGTAACCCCAATATTTGTTCTTCTCAAGTTCCCATAGGCGGGCAAACCGATCCAATACACCCACTTCAAACTGCCCAGAATGGACTCCATAGTTGCTCTCTATAAATGGATCACCAAGATTGTTAATAGAGAAATGTTGTAACTATCCCAGAGCACCATGATCGAAATCAAGATTGTAGGGGTACCCTGTTGCAAAACATAGATCTCTATATGAGATACAACAATGTCGTAAATTTTAATGATGCAAAATAAAAAATCTTAAAACTTCAATTGATATAAATACCTGAATACAACTTTAAAAACAATTAAGCATGAATTTTATCAAAAACTAATTTAATGATAAAATTATATCACAATTGTGTTTGAGAGAGAGAGAGAGAGAGAGAGAGTGTTCCATCAATTTTTCAAATTCTCTCCCCAACCTCCCAAATGCTTGTATCCCACTATATTTCCACATTTGAGAGACAGAGATGGCCCATGTTCACATAGTGGAAGAAACACGTCAGAACTGAAATCTCATAGTACTTTTCCTTCTAAGACTAAGAGAAATAACAAGAAGTACCAAGTAACAAGATCAAAAAAATCTGTTCAAAAGAGTTAACAACAGCCAATTCAAAAGTAGATGAAAAGAAATAACCTTTGAGAATAACACAAATAGAACACACAAGAGCAACACCATGTTCACCTATTTCACAAAGTTGGTGACACTACAATGTATGCCAGATTGTTTAGATTTAGGCGAAAACCATATCAATGTGGGGTCCGGTGCCTTTTAGATTTGAGAACATGTGGTTGGAGCATACATCTTTTAAACAAAATTTTGAGGAATGGTGGACGAATGCTAGCTGTCATGGTTGGGAGGGTTTTAAATTTATGAGAAAGTTAAAGTTGGTAAAGGAGAAGGTGAAGTGCTGGAATAGGGAGGTTTTTGGGAATTTGGAGTCTTCAAAAAAGGAGGTGATGAGTAGAATAGTAGAGTTAGACGCTTTGGAGTTGCAAGGGGCGTTAGCTGAGTCTTTTAGGAGGGAAAGATCGGAGTTGAGATTAAAATTAGAAGAGCTGACTTTTCGGGAACAAGTTTCTTGGGCTCAAAAAGCAAAAATCAAATGGTTGATGGAAGGGGATGTTAATTCAAAAAAATTTCACAAGGTTGCAGATAGGCAAAGAAAGAAGAAGTTCATTAAGAGATTGGAAATAAGCCTAGGGGTAATGGTGGAAAGGGAGAATCAAATTGTCAGCGGCATTTACGACTTTTATTCTAAGCTTTATTTGAAGGAAGAGATGAGTAGACCGGGGATTGAAGGACTAGAGTGGGGAACCATTGATCCGACAATTGCAACATGGCTTGAAAGGCCTTTTGATGAATCAAAAATTCGAGAGGCGGTCTTTGATTGTGAAAGAGACAAAGCTCCAGGTCCAGATGGTTTCTCTATGGCGGTCTTTCAGGATTGTTGGGAGGTGGTGAAAGGGGATTTGTTGAAAGTGTTTTTGGAATTTCATGAGTCGGGGGTTGTTAATTTAAGAACAAATGCTACGTTCATCTGTTTGATTCCTAAGAAAGTGAATGCTGTTAGAGTGGGAGATTTTAGGCCTATCAGTTTGGTAAGGTCGTTGTATAAGATTTGGGGAAGGTTTTATCAAAATGACTGAGGATGTCTTTAGGGGATACAGTGTCTAGGGCGCAAGGAGCTTTTGTCAAAGGAAGACAAATCTTAGACGTTGCCTTAGTAGCAAATGAAGTAGTGGAAGAATATAGGAGCTCAGGAAGGAAAGGTCTTATTTTTAAGATAGATTTTGAGAAGGCATATGACCATGTGGATTGGCAGTTTTTGGATTTTGTATTGGATAAGAAGGGATATGGTGGGCGGTGGAGATCTTTGATTAGGGGTTGTCTGTCGACTTGTAATATGTCAATCATAGTGAACGGTAAACTAGGGGAATGCTTTACGGCTTCGCGGGGGCTATGACAAGGGGACCCACTATCTCCTTTTCTTTTTATTTTGGTGGTCGATGTTCTGGGAAGGATGGTTGATAGAGCTAAAGAAGCAGGTCTTTTGCGGGGTTGGAGGTGGGGCGGGATAAAGTTAGTGTGACTCATTTACAATATGCAGATGATACCATATTTTTTTCCTCAAGAGATGAAAGTCAGCTACTTAATCTTCATTCGATTTTGAGACTTTTTGGGATTATTTCAGGGCTTAAGGTCAATTTGGGAAAAAGTAGTGTGGTGGGTATTAATATGCAGCAAGATCAATTTCAGAACAGTCACTTTTAGGATGTGGTATAGAGTTACTTCCGTTTAAATATTTGGGTCTTCCATTGGGGGGTAATCTTAGGAGTGAAGCTTTTTGGTCTCCTGTGGTGGAAAAGATTGGCAAGAGATTGGAAGGGTGGAGTAAGGCTTTATTATCACGTGGGGGTAGATACACTTTGGTTAGGTCTGTTTTGAGTGGTATCCCTATTTATTATTTATCTTTATTCAAGATTCCAATTAAGGTGGCAAAGTCTCTAGAAAAGTTGATGAGGGATTTTCTTTGAGAAGGGAAGGATGAGGGGGAAAAGGATCACCTGGTGAATTGGGAGTTACTGTCGTTACCTAAGGAGAAGGGGGGTTTGGCTATTGGTAATATTGTGGCTAGGAACATGGCTCTTCTTGGCAAGTGGTTATGGAGATTTCCCCTTGAGGTTGATTCATTATGGCATTCGGTTATAAGAAGCAAATATGGGACTCATGACAATGGTAGGGATTCATGAGTGGTTTTGAGGGGTAACTGTCGTGCTCCTTGGAAGTCTATTTCTCAAATTTTCACATGTTGGTCTCGTCATCTTTCTATTCGGGTGGGCAATGGGGAACTTGTTCGATTTTGGGAGGATGTTTGGATGGGTCAGTCTTCTTTTGCTGTCGATTTCCCACATCTATATAGAGTGGCTCGTTCTCATAATTCTTTAATTGCGTCCATGGCTTGCTCACTTTTGGCTCCAATTTCCTGGAATTTTGATTTTTCTAGGAATCTTAATGATAGGGAGGCTTCTCAGTTGACTTCTTTATTGGCCAGAATTGATCATTTTTCTTTATCTCCTTTGTTGGAGGACAAGTGGGTTTGGGCTCTTCATTCATCCGGGATATTTTCTTGCAAGTCTTTTTTTGAGTACATCATTGATAATCCTCATGTTCCTCAGTTTCCTTTTTGCAAAAAAGTTTGGAAGGCTTGTGTTCCCCTAAAAGTAAAGGTGTTCATGTGGGCCTTAGTTCATGGAGGCATTTTGACAAATGATACGTTGCAAAAAAGGAGGCCTAATCGTTTTCTAAATCCTCAATGGTGCATTCTGTGTTTTAAAAATGGGGAATCCGCGGATCATTTATTCTTGCATTGTCCAATAGCGTTAAATTTATGGCATAAATTGTTTTCTTTGGGAAACGTGGCGTGGGTAGCCCCAAAAAGGTGTACGCATATGCTCCTAGTGGATTTTCGCACTTTTGGATGATCAAAGAGAGCCAAAAAGCTTTGGTCTTGTGCCATCTTTGCAACTTTTTGGGTTCTATGGAGGGAGAGAAATGCAAGGTTGTTTGATGAAAATTTTCGAGAAGTGGGTTGTTTGTGAGATAATGTTTGTCATTTAACTTCTTTCTGGGTGTCGAGGAACTCTTTATTTAAGGGAGTTCCTCTTTTTTTGATAGCTAGAGATTGGTTGGCAGTTTGTGATATGTAGGATTTTGCCCGTGTTTAGCTTGTTTGGGGGTTTTCAATTTTGTATTGTTTTCTCTTTGTCCTTTTGTAAGAGGATGCCTCATCCTCAATTCCTTTTCTTATTTATCAATAAAGCTTTTGTTGTTGATCAAAAAAAAAAAAAAAAAAAAAAAAAACCATATTAATGCATCCTCTTTTGCTTTTTAACCATGATGCTAGGTCTACAAGATCCCTATTCTTGTTTGATGAACATTTATGTTACTTTTCAAGAAATAATGCTATGGCTTATACTCTCAATGGCAACGGATAAAATATTATTGAAAGTTTGCACACTAACTATCCTATATTATAGAGACAACACTAAACATTTTTCATTTATATGGGCAAAAAATCAGTGTAACATGTTTAAAAAATTCAAGGTACTAGAAATGAAAATGTTGAGATGATGAGTGGCATGCAAATATGAAACAAATGCATGAAGTTAGAAGTGACACCAATTGAAGATTAAATGAGGAAAAATACCAGATGCAACATAAACCAAATAATGCAACCCAAAACCCTGCTCCTACTCCACAAACTTCCGATAGCCAGCAGAATTAGTGGGATAGACAAGCTTGTAATCTTGAAGGTGATCAAGCCGCTTCCATCCATTGCTAAGGAAGGTAAAATACTGGAGGATAGTCATCTCACCTTGTACCAACCTTTCAATGGAGCAATGTAACTCGAAAGCCTGTGAGAAGTTCCCCTTCCTGGAGTAAGTAGTAGTTACAGACTCCTAAATATCCTGGACTGTGTCCATAGACAAGTAGCTTTCTCCAGTCTCCAGTACCATAGAATGTATCAACCAGTCCATAATCAGAGAATTGGTGATCTCCCACCGATCATAACGAGGGTATGTGGTACTGGGTGTCTGTACCCTCTCATCAACATATCCCATCTTCCCTCTGCTCTTCAAGAAAATAATCAGACTCTGCAACACACTAGGTAATTCTGACCATTGAATAGAGAGGTGGTGATTTTAAGGCCAGGGTTGAGATTATCAGTCATAGTAGAACGGATAACAGAACTCTCGCCCTTAGATGGTTAAGAGGTAGCAGATTCACTAGTCAAATCTGTCATGAAGACTCTACTAATTACTCCTCAAACACAATGCCAATCACAAATCTGGAAGATGATAGTGGAAGAACAAGCACAACGGTCACTATGGACGCATTAAATTAAGAATCCAATAAACCCCCCCTTCCCCCCCCCCGTTTATTTTTTTTTTGGTACTTCACCAGAATATCCCCGAAGGGAAGAAACGAACCCAGGCTACCCTAGAAGGGCTACCGAACTCGACCAGACCAGCAAGGAGGTTGGTCGGCCACATGGGGGCCCTCGACAGTGGCTGGAGGGGCACTTTGAGGAAAAAGAAAGGTTGGGTAAGGGGTGTCGACGGGAGAGCAAGGCCTGGGTGGGGCTAGAGGAGGCTGTCGGGGAAATAGGAAGAATGAGAGAGGCCGTCGCGTGGCTGGAAGGCTGTCAGGTGGCTGGGAGGAATTGCAAGGGTGTGTCGTATGGTAGGAAGGAGAAAGAAGGCAACTGGTGGTGATAGGTGACAGAGAAAGAGAGATGGCTATGGCATGGCTCTGATACCATGTAAGTTTAGAGAAGAGAAAGAGATAGGGAATGAGTGAGACCTCATCCCCTTTTATATTGCTAATAATTTGTAATTACAGGAGTGCCATTAAGCATAAATTATGGGCCAACCCATTACATCAATCAAGGGAAAATAAAATCAAACAATAATAAAATATATGGAATATTATTTCCTATTCTAACACTATTCTGACAATCTATTGTTCCTTAAATTCAGCACCGAGAGACTATTGCTCAAGTTTCCCAAACATTGTGTAATCAAGCCACTCAAACTATTATTAGACACATCAAGAATTTCAAGTGACATCAGATTGGAAATCATTGGGGGGATTTCTCCAGTCAATTTATTGTTTGAGATAGAGAAAACAGTTGTAGTGATGTGTAGAACTGGGAGTGGTCCTTGGAGTAAGTTGGAGTGTAGGTCAATATATTGTAAATTCTGCCATGGAATTCGCTCTAAACTTGTAAGGAAATTATGAGAAAGATTTAAATAATACAATGAATCTTTCCCCACACCTACATTGAATAACCATTTTGGAACTTCACCACGAATTTTGTTGTTTGCTAGGTCTAAAATATACAATTCAGCTTGTTCTCTCCAAAAGTTTGGGAATTCACTCAAGTTACAAGAAGCTAATCCTATAGTGTCAAAGTTGGTAAAGGTAGAGTTGACACTGTTGTTGATATTCAATGAGAGACCATTATCTGGCTGATCGATATAGAATAGATTTTTAATCTTTAGAAGCTTATCTAACTCCACTACACCACTTAAGTTATTTGATGAAAACAGCAAGTATGTTGGGTTATGGAGTTCATAAACTCATTCTGGAATTGATCCCTGCAGCTTATTGTAACTCAAATCTATACCTTCCAATGAAGGCAGAGCAAACAACAAAGATGGTATTGTACTAGTTAGCTGATTTCTATGAAGGCCCCAAGTAAGTAAGTTGACTTATGTTGCCAAGGGAATCCGGTATTTGTCCGTTCAAATTGTTTAGGTGAAGATCCATGTCAGTAAGCTTTGCAAGGTTTGATATTGATGAGAGGATTTGACAGATGAAACTATTACACGAGAAGTCTAGATTGGTGATTTGTGTAAGGTTCGACAGAGAAGCTGGAATAGATCCTGAAAAGTTGCACGCAAAGAGGTGCAAACTATTCAAGGCTTTAAGATTGCTGATTGATTTAGGCAATTGGCCAGAAAAACTTATATCGGAGAGATCAAGAAATTGAAGGGAACTAGTCAGATTAAAGTTTGGAAGTTTACCTGTGAGGTCCCAATTTGCCCGTACGTTGAGCTCTTGTAGGTGTGAAAGGTGAAAAATGTTTTCTGGGAATTTCCCACGCAGTCAACAATGAACAAGACTGAGAGATGTCAAAGACGATTGATTTAGCAAAGCATGAGGTAAAGGTGAAGAGTTATGCAGCTCATCAAGGTGTAGTTCTCTTAATTGGGTTAGGTTTCGAATGAGCAAATTGAAAGTGCGTTGTTCAAGTCTCACTTGAGAAAAAAAATAAGAGAGATCAAGGGAAATCAATTTGGATAGATCAAACTTGCAAACAAGCCAAACTCGGATGAAATTCTAGACAAATTGAAGTCAATGAAAGCAAGATTGAGGCTTTGAAGGTGAAGATGCTGGAAGAGGGTGCTGTCGGCTTGGATGGTGCCCTGAAGCGGCTGCAACTGAGGTCAAGTCTAATCACATGACCATTCAACCAGTCGCACGTGACACCCTCCCACGAGCAACAATTAGTATTCTCATTCCAGAACATCATTTTGGGATGAGAATCAGATTCACAATCTGAAGAGGCATCACCAGTTATGGTAAATGTTCTTTTAAATTGGAGAAGTGAAAATCTCTGGTCTTCAGGACAAGTATGGCGTGCGGAAATAGAAGAAGACGACCATGATGATGATGATGAAGAACATATAGTAATATATAGTAGTTGAGAAAACAAGAGAAATAGCGGAAGAAATTGATGAAGAAACATAAGTGAACTCATTTTGTTTTCTTATAGGTAGAAGGATTCAAAGAGAGATATGAAAAAAAGAGGAGAGTAAGAAGGATAGTAGTTTGATGATGGAGAAGGAATAAATGTATTACTCGTTCTTATACACACTGCTAAGTCTTTCTATGGTGGTGGTGAAGCAGCCCAGCCCAGCCATCATGATGCACCGCAACTATGTAATTGTATCCATCAGCCATCATGACATCCACCATCAGCCATGACTTCCAAGTTGGTTACAGTGAGTGCCTTTAATTCTAGTGATCCCAAACCTATTAAGTAAGGAATGGTTTTCCATAAACCAATGGGCAAATTACATCACATGTATTTTGCCCATTGCACCATTTTAGTTTGAGTAATTTTAATTAGCTCGATTTCGAACTCAATTTTATATTTTGTGTTAATTTGGTTCGATTGATAATGCTAATTAGGATTCTTTTGCCTATGAAAGCATGACACATGCCACTCATGTACCTATTTTTCATCGAAAAGAACTGCTAGTTGTAATCAATTGAACTAAATTGTGACAAAATCATAAATTAATGTCAAAATTCAGTCCATTGAAATTAAAAAGACAAAAATGACGTAAGAGCAAAAATATAAAGACTACTAATATAATTTTCCATGAATCAATTAAAAGTTGGTAATTGCCCCACCTATATACAAAGCAAGTAACGGAACATTTTGAGATCAATAATGCTACAATTATCACATTTTTATACCACTTTTATTGTACCATCTCATGTGTCAACCCATCATTGGTGTAATGGTTTCCACCATTCATGTTTATGTCAAATGATATGCTAACACATAAGCTAGTACATTAAATATGGTGTAATAAGGTGGTAAGTGTAGTATTATTCTTGAGATTGCTTTGCTTTTTTATTGAACAAAAGCATAAGCTCAAGATTCATCATTTTTTGTTATCATATAGTTTGAAAAATATATGAATTTGCTAGGGTTTTATTTTTCAAAATTTCTTTAATGAAATATTAAAAAAGAAATAGACCTTTTCGATTGTTTACTATATATATTTTTCATGGTACAAGGCAACAAAAAATGATGAATAGTTTGATCAAATTGTTGAGTATGATTTTGTTTGATATAGTTTATTCAATTTTTTCAATTAAAAATTATATTTTTTTAAGTAAATTAAAATTGTTTATATAATTGTTGTTCGTATTTTAATAACAATGGTATAATTGGAATAAAATAAATTATTAGGGAAAAGTGAACTTTTTTAGAATAAAAAATAACACTTAGTTGTCTACATTGAAATTTAATAAGACTCAATAATACTATTGAAAATAAGATTTATTGATATATTTTTTAAAATTTTTTGCACATTTTGTTATGCCAATTTGTGACGAAATTACGCATTTTATAGTTAATGCTATAAGATTTTGTAGTAGAATTGCACATTTTGTGCTAGAGTGCATATGGCATGTACCCCCCCTAAAGGAGTGTGGAGTGCACGTCATAGCATTTCCATATATTTAATATTATATATATAAATTGTTTTATTTTTTCCATTTTGAGAACTATATATATCATTTTATATGTAAGTATATTATGTTAAAATTAAATAAAATAAGTCTTACAATTTATGATTCATTTGATTAGAAAATTGATAATCACTCTTGTGATCAAAAACTAGAATACATAAACTATTGATAAAATTTGCCCAAATATATTTTGCGCGTTAATTCTAGTGGTCCCAAAGCAAGTCCAAATTGGTCCTAACTCAAGAAAATGTTAGAGTTGGTATTAGAAAGCAAGAGTAAATGGAAGACAAACCAACTTTGGGCAGATAAAAAGAGAGACAATTTTCCAAGTCATCCAACCAATACAAGGTCTAGAATTTGGCTCTTTATGTCAACTTTATACAAACCTTTCCCATCATCATGTTATAATTTTTTTCCATTTCAATTTTGGTTAAATATTGAGATATGATCTTATATACTCATTTTTATGATAAGAACTTGGGCTATTTTAATTGATTTTTTTGGCTATTTGGCTATTTTAGTCTGGCTAAAAAAGTTGTGTTTGGCATGATAGTTGACTTTTTTTTTTTAATTGATTTGATAGTTGTGGGAGAAAAAGTGAAATGATTATGATTTAGATGTGACATTTTGTCTTATTGATTATTTTAACTTATTTTGTCTTTATTGACTATTTTAGCAAAAATGAACCATATCCCAAACAGGCCAGACTCATTATGCAATAACTATGACAAACACTCCTTCAGGTAGATACTATTGCTTTATTCAGTAATTTAAGGCATGGAGCTAGTTTTGAACTAAAAAATTTAAGTAAATCTGATTTTGTTTATAAATAGAAGCCACAAGAGATAATCTAACAAAATAAAGTTTCAAAGATAAATTCTACATACCAGAATCCCAAGGGGTTGGTCAAGGAGCAAGGCCTTGGGCTTTGGGTGTGTGCTCCCTCCAAGGTTCAGGAATTGAAACCTCTTAGGTGCTAACAATTCCTTGGAGCCGTCAGACTAGGGGAAAACCATGAATTAACCATGGTGCACTTGCAGGAAACTCTTTGCCGAGGGCTTGTGCATCCCTGGAGATTAGTAGCGTTTTGATCCGAACACCCCAGTGCCAATCAAGATATATATATATATATATATATTTGCCAGGGTATTATTTTTCACAATTTCTTTAATGGAATGTTAAAATATGTATATATAATTTTTGGATTGTTTGCTAAATATATTTTTCATAGTACTAGGCAACATAAAATGATGAATCCTATGACATAGTTCTCTTGATCAAATTGTTGAGTATGATTTTGTTTGATGTAGTTTGTTCAATTTTTGAAATGAAAAAATATATTTTTGTAAGTAAATTAAAATTGTTTATATAATTGTTGTTCATATTTTAAGAATGGTAAAATTGGAATAAAATATATTATTAAGAAAAAGTGAACTTTTTTAGAATAAATTAGAAAAAAATAAGACTAAATTGTCTACATTGAAATTTAATACTCATTAATACTCTTGGAAATAAGATTTATTGATAAATTTTTTAAAATTTATTTTTGAATGGACTACATTGCTCTAGTTCCCCTTGATAATTGTAATAGACACAATAGGACAAAAACCAACTTGGGTGGATGAGAGATTTCTTAGGAATGTGATTGGAAATAAGCAGAAATTATTCAATAGGACTAAGCCAATATTCTATGTGGTTTGCCCTTCCAAGTGTATTGGGCCATATAACTAATTTTTACCACATTTTCTCCTACATTGGAGCCAAACTAATTATGTGTCTCATTGTTATAAGATGGGCACACAACCAAAAATTATCTAGTAAGTTCGGAATACCATGTGTCCATGTGTCCATCCAATAATATTATACAATTTCTCCACTATTTCCTTTTTTTTTGAAATCATGTATTCATTTAGCCTCTGTTATTTGTCAGGCACACAACCAACATAAAATTCTTGTAGAACAAAATAATTCCTCGCACATAACCACCTGGTAGAATAGCAACTATGATAATTAACCCAAGGCAGGCACGAGCTCAATAAATTGAACTTGGGTTATGCTCAAATTACCAACAAATTTGAGCTGAATTTTTTTTATTATCCACCCCTCAAAGATGACAATTATTTTATCATCCACCTTCAAACAAGCTAGACCAACATTCAAATATTGATTAGCACTAAAGTATCACCGAGTAATTATTTAGTATTAAGAAACTTAGTGGAGACAACCACATCTATGCTCATTTCCACCACTTCAACTTAAAAAATTTATTTTTTGTCATAAAGTATTTAATTAAGATTTCTAGAACAAAGTGACAAGAAAAAGGTGGCAAATCCAAATGCTAACAATAATGCAAAGCCTACAAGTGTTAGAAGGTATTAACGCGTGACATTCCAGTCATCGTCCACAAAACACAAACTGGGATCCCAAAATTTTGTTTAAAAAATTCTTGCCACAATTATGAAATTTTAACAGCCTATCACCCCTTTAAATCCAAGTCTAGAACTTTTCTTTCACAATTTCAAAGCCAAATCATAGAAGATAACTATATAACCTTAGGCATGTAAATCTTGTGGTCTTGTGTGTGATGTTTACTTCTTCAACAGTCCCAAATCCACAGGACATGATACCCAACCTCACTAATTATTGCCACTGGGGTTTTGGGTTGGAGGAAACCAAAACCACTATTAAATGTGGAGATTAATATCTTCATTGGATGTGTGTGACTGTGGCCAGCCAATAAAACTACACAAATCCTTTGATCTCTTTCATGCAGTAACTAACATTTTTATTGATACACATACCAAAATCAAACATGAATTTGCAAAGCCAATAATATTTTTACTTATCAAACCTGGCATAAACTCAATAACTTGAATTGTTAAAGAGTTTAATCCTAGCACAAAATAGAAATCTAATATGTTCCTATTCGTGACAACACTTACACCATTCAAAATTTCACCCAAAAATAATAATAATAATAATAATATGTACCTTCCAAAATGCAGAGAGACATATTATGCTGTGTCTTCAATAACCCCAATTAACAAACACACCAAAACCGCAATTATTCCCCGCTTCATAGAAACCTCGAGAAACCCTAAGAGAGTCGTCAACACCATGAATTTCATTATCTTTAGCTACAAAAGTCGCAAAGAGTGTATGGAACAACGCAATTGGTGGGAATTCAAGAAGAGAAATGCAGAATTCTAGAGAAATTCTTATAGGGAAATTCTTAATGGGTATCTGATTTGAGGGATCGAATGAGGAAAGAATATTGATGGATTGGGAATTGAGGCTTCGATTGCTACTACTTCCATGACAACTCTCTGTAAACAGATAAGATACAAATACTTTTTATTTATTTATTTATATATTTTTTTATTTTTGTGGTTGTGATTTATTTTACACATGATCTCACACCACACAAATTCAATTACAATCACACAATTTCATTCGGATAGATTCAAGAAAGTTAAGAGTGGGTACCTAATTATTCTTTATTTAGGAAAAGTCTACAATGTGCACCTTCCAAAACGGCATTTGATATGCACTTATTGTGTGGTCCATATTGTGCCGCATCATAAAAAGTAACCTACTAAACATGTAATTTAACAAGTTACATGAAGAATCATAACTTTTTTTAAAGATCATAACAATTACTACAATGAATCATAACAATGTCATAATATACACTATGATGTCATAACAAAGACACTATCAATCATAACAATATGACAACGACTCATAACAAATATAGTTATTTCCAACAAATTATCGTAACATTTTCTATTATGATTCACCACAACAAATCATAACTTTTGGTAGTACAAATCAAAACTTTTACTAATGAATCATAACCATAACACATTGATTGTAACTTCTTTTTCCACAATCATAACGACATTAACAAAATATCATTACTTTTACCAATGAATCATAACATAGCACATTGATTGTAATTTTGTTTCGAAAATCATAACAACATTAACAAAACATCATAACTTTTAAAATTTCAAACACAATTAATTGTGTAATCAATTGGCATAGCATATGAGAGTGAATGGAAAATCATAATTATTGCAAAATTGATTGGATTCAAAGACCACAATTGATTATACAATCAATTAGTAGCCAGGGTTTTGAACAATCACAATTAATTGTACAATCCATTTGGTATGTGTTTATACTATTTTTACTTAATCGATTGTACAATCCATTAGAATATAAGGAATATTCAAATATCACAATTGATTGTAGGGATCCTTGATATAATAAGCATAATTGATTCAATAATCAATTAGTTTTCATAAGCCACACCAAACCAATGAATTCCTAGCTTATCATAGTTCCCAATCAATCAGTAAAAACCTAATCATTACTATCAATTTAGTCAAGATTCGAATAGTAATTGATCGGTCATCATTTTTATCTAATTATGTTGTTGTGTTGCCATTACCTCAAACATTATCACTAACAAAAACACATGACACTCCAACTACGTCTCTCTCTCTCTCTCTCTCTCTCTCTCTCTCTCTCTCTCTCTCTCTCTCACACACACACATTATCTTCAATGTTAATGTTACCTGAAATGTTGTTGATATGACTATCTCGACGGCTCACTCTTTCTTTCCTTGTTATTATTAGTGAATTAGACAACAATGTTATTGTTACCAACTTCAATTAATCATGCCCTTTGATCCACTGAAACATAACCATCATCATCGACTTAGACCACTATAATAGCATTGTTGCCGCTACTAGTGTCATGTTGTTGTTATGTGTAACGCCCTCAAAATAATAACATTAAACCCATCCATATAGAGACATGCATTGATACATAAAAGGTCCACATTCATCTATTCATCAGAGTATTTCATTACAAAAGTATTACATGTTTACAACAAAAACAAATGCCCTACGGGCTTACAGCTTTCCAAGTTAACACTTGGTTACAAAAGAGAGTGCTAACTTAATTACACCTTAAGCCCTTGGCTTGAAACTATATGTAATACAATCAAGGAAAATAAGACAGCCAAAGTATGTCCGCCTCTAGCCTCCCAAGCTATGTCCTTAGAAGTAGCATGCTACCTGTACCTGAAAATGATGTCCCCATATAGGGTGAGCCACAGCCCAGTAGAAATATACTAAACCGACTATGAACAATGCCTAAAAGATTAGCAACTGATAGATGGTCAATACTTACACTTCCATTTACATCTTATTATAATTCCATGACAGTCAAGTCTATGTTACAATTCACTTTCCATTTCTTATTCAACTTTGAGTTTGAAAACAAGGCTCAGTACTCTGGTCAAAACATTTGATGAGATTATAGTTCATCACTAGAACACCTTCAAAATTCAAGGTGGATACACATTTTGGTGTTGTACCAATAACACATAGACCACTTCCATACTTCACAAATGATGATGATATACATTTTAGTGCTATATCAAATCAAACAAAACATTTCAATAGATAAGCATATAAGCCATATCACACTACAACAGATAGCATATGAGCTATATCAAACACTTCAACAGATAAGCATATGAGCTATATCAACATTACAACAGATAAGCATATGAGCTATAATCAACATTACAATGGGAGAGCATATGAGCTGCATCCCTGGGTCCATCCCCCATCTTCCCTTAACCGTTAACCGGTTTAGAGGTACATCCCCCATCTTCCCCTAAACCATTAACCGGTTTAGAGGTACATCCCCCATCTTCCCCTAAACCGTGAGTACATCCCCCATCTCCTCCCATACACAAGTAATGCATATAAACACAGAATCACATACGCAATCAATCAATACAAAAAGTTAATGTATTCCATCAACTGTCTACACATAATGCATATAAACACATTGGCCATATGCACAATCAACCAACACATAAAGTTAATGTATTCTATCAACTGTCATACTCTATGACACATCCAATTGATTAGTTTTAGTTTGCCTAATCATCATGCATTGTCTACAACAATCAACACTACCCTTCACCGGTAGCCCAAAGCAATTATTTCTAAGCAGGAAATAAATGCACAAATGGATAATATATCAACAATTTCGACTAGATGAGCAATAAAAGATTCAGCCACACTCTTTTTAGTCCCATACATTCCCAATTTCAACATTCTCAATTCAATTCCTCGTTTTCTTTAATTAATTATATGCGTTAATTAATTAAACCAATTAGGGCAAATTACCATAATTCACAAAACAACCCTAAGGTTCCATTTCCATCAATGTCCCAACATTAATCTCATTTCTCTATGCCTAACATGCATATAGGTTTATATATTTAAAACCCCAACTTTTGTAAAATTACACAAAAGATCCAAACTTTCTCAAATCTACCCAACAACACTCAACATATCAAAATGCTAAAATTCAAAGACAAAGCTCATAAGATGGAGTAGGTTATCCCTACCTCGAATGATGGGGCTCAACGAAGGAGATGAAGAAACAGAAATGCTCCAAATCCCAAAATTTTTAGATTAAAAGATAGTCCTCGACGATCAACACAACTTTTGTAAAGACCAAAGGTAAGGAGAACACCCTAGCTAGATCAAACCCTAGAGAGAAGGGAGATTCTAGAGAGAGGAGCTCTCAAAAATGGGTTTTTGAAAAAGTTGGAGAGAGAAAGAAAAGTGAAAAGTGATTTAAAATCACCCAGCGGATAACTCATATACACACGACCCGCTCGAGCTGAGAATAGAACGCTCGAGCGTCAGGCACAAATATCTGGTACCGCTCGAGCGCCAAGAAACAAAAGCAAAATACATCCGCTCGAGCGTGAAGAACTAGTCCGCTCGAGCGCAGATTTTCATCTCCCAGAACTTTTCAGAAAGAGAACTACCCGCTCGAGCGCCAACAATCCCGCTCGAGCGCAAGAAACCCGCTCGAGCGTAGAAAACACACCTGCAGAAGTTTTGCAGGGCCACGAAATACTGGAAGTGTATAAACCCCGCTCGAGCTCAAGAAGACCCGCTCGAACGGACAACCAAAAACCAAACTCCGCTCGAGCTCAGGATGACCCGCTCGAGCGCAACACCAAAAAAAAAACAGAATGACCCGCTCGAGCGTAACACAAAAAAACTGGGCAACAACACTAGAGACCAAAACTCAATCTACCTGTTCGAAACATACCCAACATATCCTAAAACTCAAACACTAAGAGTAAAGGATAAAAACGAGAATAAGACGACAACACAACCACAGGACTGAGTCCGGATTACAGTTAAGGACGAAAGGGAAAACCGGGATCGCTATATTATGTCCAAATGATGACGTTGGTTATAAAACACTTTGACACATTTATGACTCTAGCACATACCACTATTAGTCCTTGCCTATTATTTCGTAGTTGGTCACTACCTTTTTACCGCACTCCTTTTTAAAAATAATAAATTGTATTTTCATCTTTAGATATATATATTGTTTGTCATTGTACCCACCTTAGTCCCTATATTATTTCTCTTTTCTTTTTTGGTCCAATTGCTAACTTCTGAGGGTCACTTTAGAATTTTAAAAATTAACTTTCCTACTTTGATCACTTAGAAAACTTTGTTTTCCCACTTCAAAATAGATAGGTCATGGCAAGCGGTAAATGAAAGTGTTCTACAATGGAAGATTGCATGTTGAGGTGGTCGATGGCGGAGGCTTTCATACAAATGAAGGTGAACTTGACCCATGCCGCATTTTCCATCACAAAAGTATAACATTTGTTACAATTTGGACTAGAGTGAAAAGAATATAATAGTTTCGAGACCAAAATGAGAAGGCATTCATAGGTAAGCGGGGTGAAGGTGTAATTTACCATTTTACAAAATGTAAATCATGCACTAATCTGTAAAGAAATTATTGATGTAAGTAATATCATAATAATTAATATTTATTATTAGAAAATATGCTAACATAATTTAATATGAAGATTTAATAATTTTAATAAAGGTAAAAGAGGAAATATCATTTTGCCTCTCATACTATCATTGAAAAATTAATTTAACCTCCGTTATTTTAATAATATGAATTTAGGCTTAGTTTATTTGATTTTGGATTAATTTTACCCTCGCAGACATGACACTGAAATTTGAAATTTCATTTTACCCTCCACTTTCTATAAAATATCAATTAGACCTCCAAACTTCATTTTATTCAGAGAACTAATTGATATTTTAGGTGCCACATGAGTAACTTCTATTTGATTATAGATCATAATTGATGGTGGAGTAAAATTGATGCAAAATCGAATAGTTTAGGTATAAAGTAGATATTATTAAGAGAACAGTGGTTGGATTGTTTTTTTAGTTATAGTTTTAGGGAAAAATGACATTTTCACCCACCCAAAAAAAAATTAAATTTTCTCAAAGTGAAATTTCAATAAAAAATTTTAAATAAAATATAGATTGAGGAAAATAAAAAATAAAAAGATATTCATAAATTCGCATAATTATTTGACCTCGCCAAATTTAAAAAGGTGGATTACCTTGAGCCCCCATAATCTGGTTTTGAGGGCACTGTTTGTGCCCGTGAAGTCCATGACGGGTTCTATTTCGAATCCAAACCATTAATTTTGTTGGATATTTTGTGTATTTTATTTACACAAAAAGATAGCACAATCTGATAATCGTAACATATTCAATTTATAGTGTTTGTCACCAAAAAATGAACAAAATTGGTGTTTTTAAAATTTAATCATCAATTTTTGTAATGACAAAAGCGATAATTTTAAAAAGTTACGAGTATTTGATCGACCTAATTTTTTTTGTGAATAAAATACACACAAAATAAACAGTTCTGATTATTGAAACGGGATCTATGGTGGCCCCCAAAAGGTCCAAATAGTACGGTCCAGTCCAAATTGTGGACTGGAGACAATCCACCTCCATTAAAATAATCATATATTTTGTTTCCAAAAAAATAATTTAAAACTTCCTAAAAACTCAACACATGCTTAATTTGGCCACCCAAACACACATTTTGGAGTTTTGGAATAGCACTCTTGTCTCTCACGTTGCTGGTCTCATATTCCCTCATTCTCATCCCATATTCTGTGTGTCAGCCACTGTTTGATCCCACAACAAAGCTGCTGCTGCCACCACAACTATTAGCCAACACCATCATGCTGTGGAGACCTAGTGTAACACCCTAAAAAAAAAAACCCATTATATATATCATTGACATGCATTATTTAAAGAAGACAATCTATTAATTCATTCATCAGAGTATTACTATATAAAGCATTACATGTAACATTGAATAAAATGCCTTACAGGCTTACATCTTTCCAAGCCAACACTTGGATACAAAAATATGAGTTCTAACTCAATACAAGAAAAGCCCGAGGCTTGAATGTTTACATGTACTAATAAATAAAGACAATTAACAAAAGGTAGTCTTCTTCGAACCAGAAGCCAAACCCTCCCAAGTTAAGTCCTTGGAGGTAGTTTATCACCTGAACCTGAAAATGATGTTCCCATAAAGGGTGAGCCACAGCCCAGTAGAAATATACTAAACCACATATAAGCAATGAATAAAGCAATAGCATTCAACAGATGGTTAACCAAAATAATCAATTACTTCATTTTACAGTCTCATGACACTATTGCCAAAGATACGTTTTACTTTCCAATTTTATCAACATGGCTCAGAACCTGGCCAAACTTAAAACAGTGAATCACATATATCATATTCACATCCCTCCAATATCAACAAACAAATGAGACTCAAGCTCAAATCAAGCACTTCATACTTCCAAATTGATACACATTTTAGTGCTGTATCAATAAAACACTTCTATATAAATAAGCACACATAAAAGTGATGCTAATGGAGTCCATCCCCTATCTCCTTCCAAACAAAATCCGGTTTAGAGGTCCATCCCCTATCTTCCCCTAAACCGTGGAGTACATCCCCTATCTCCTCCCACACAAAATAAAGTATGTAAACACACCACATATACAACACACAATCAATACACATAATGTCTGTATTAATTCAACAGTCAAAATTAATGACTCAACCAATGTGATTAGTTTCAGTTATACCTAATCCACATGCATTGTCTACAACAATCATGACTATCCTCCACCGATAGCCCAAAACAATTATTTCTAGACTTGGAAATAAATATATCAACAATTCAATAGGCGAGTGATTTAAATTATCCAACTACACCATTTAATCAATAAATTCCCCACTTTCATGAATTTAACCCAAATTCCTCAATTCCCTTAAATCAATTATACAAATTAATTAATTATTACAACTAGGGTTTTTCCCAAAAATTATCAAAGTATCCCCAACATATCAAAATACCAAAACTTAGAACAAAACTTATAGAATGGAGTAGGAAATCCCTACCTCGAAGAAATAGCCCCAAAAGAGAAGATGGAGATGAAGACCCAAACTTCAAAGTGCTCCAAACTACCAACAATTCAGATTAAAACGAAGCCCTTGACTCACACACTCTTTTTAATGAAGGATCTAGGGTAGAAACACACCCTAAGTGGATCAAATCTAAGAGAGAAGGTGAGTAAGGTGAGAGAGAAGTCGGACCTTAGGGTTTGGAATCTGAAAAGAGGATGAAAAACTGTTCAAAACCCGCTGCTGTCTAATTAAACTGGACAGGCTCGCTCGAGCGAAGACTTGGTCGCTCGAGCGACCAGACACAGAGAAACTACGCTCGAGCCAAGGAAGCCTTGCTCGAGCCAACAACCCAGAAGCTCGCTCGAGCGAAGGAAAGCTCGATCGAGCGAAGAACTCAAACCCTCAGGTCTGAAACCAGACTCACGCTCGAGCGAAGGAACTATTGCTCGAGCGAAGAACAAACTAACTCGCTCGAGCGAAGAAAAGCTCGCTCAAGCCAAGAATGCACAGCTACAGGTCCAAATCAGCCGCAACCTCTCGCTCGAGCGAACAACTCCTCGCTCGAGCGAAGAACCAAAAACCTGGACAGCAACACTTGGTTTCTAAATCCAACCAACCTGAAACAAACCTGCCCAACACATCCTATAATTCCAAATGAGAAAATAAGGGACAACAACAACAATTTACAATGACAGAATCTACGGAACTTAAGTCCGGATACAATAATCAAATGGGAAAAAGACCGGGGTCGCTATACCTAGGGTATGTTTGTTTTTATTGTTGATATTGTTTAAGTTTGTTTTAGTCTAGTAGTTTTATGTTTTTTTGGAAACTTGGTTGTTTTTGATGAATTATATATGATGAAATACTCATGTTTTTGTTCATATTGTATATACAATACCCATTCGAATAAGAAAATTTTGAACTTCAAAATCTTCTACCATCCCTTTTTTTCTTTTCTCAATAATAGGTAGGTTATAGTTTTAAATTTCTCTCTCATTGACAAGTGAAGGGAATTTCAGTTTGGGCACTAAAAAAAACAGGGGAAAAAAAAAATAAAAAAAAAACTCCACACAAAAGACGGGAAAACAGAGGAAACAAAATATTCCTAATTCCTGCTACAAGAGTCATTGATTATAGTCTTACCCCATCTTGTGGAATCTGTCACAGTATAACTACAAACTCTCAACTCAAGAAACAATGAAACCACCATATTTTCCTAATTTTTTCCTAATTTTTAGCTCCAAAATGGAAAAATTCTTAAGCTCCACTAATTAGTAGACTTAAAAAATAGAATAAAAAAATTAAAAATAAAAAAAGCTACGAAGAAAGAGACTAGTTTACAGAGAAACAAAACCAGATCGCAAGGAGAACTCATTGTCGCTAGAATAGTTGTTTTTTAAATTTTATTTATGAAATCCATTAATCTGTACAATCCTTGAATTGGAAGAGAATGATTTGGAGTTCAAAAATGAGAGCAAGAGAGGACCTCAGTAAAGGGTACGGGGTGATTGGGAAATTTGGTTGATTGCTTATTCTAATGGGGGTTGAAATGAATGACTCTTTGCTTCTATGATTTCTCTCTCTCTCTCTCTCTCTCTCTCTCTCTGTGTGTGTGTGTGTGTGTGTGCAATATGTAAGTAATTAAATGAAGTAACTCAATATATGTAAAATTCAAGGGTTATATCTTCAAACAGTCTATATATTCAATCAGGAATAAGAAACCATATAATTTATTGTTGTAATATCACCAAAAGAAAGACTAAAACCTAACAAGAAACAACAAGAAGTCAGCCAATGGCATCACCAATCGGATTCATCACATAATTCCAAAACAGAAGCAACCTACACAGCAGCAGCAACCACCACTAGGATCGTAAACAGATCCTCAATCTATGGTTTTCGTGTTGCATTCTTTGGATTTTGTGTGTTTATTTGTTTGACTCATTTTTAAATTTTTTTTTTTATAATCGATGTGTAGGTGAACGGTTTGTGTTTATTATTATTTTTGTTTTGGTGTGTATACTTCTCTTGCACTGACTAACTTGATTTAATTTTGTCCCATATGATTATTTCACCTTTGCTTATGTAGATAATTTATAACAATACACAACGAGCAAAGGAAGCAACAAACCTTGCATAAACAAACGATTTACACCAGCATTCTTCTCCAAGTATTATTTCTTCACACTATTCAATGTATTATTTTAATTACATGTTTTATGTTAGGTTTAAATATTAGCCCTTATTATCCATTTGGTTGAACCTATAGCCAAGATGAAAACAAAATCATGCAAGAAGCACAAATAAAAGTTACCGACACATTGCCTACCTACCACATTATTTTCATATTTTATGTTCTCTTTATCTTTTATGTTCTACTTGCATCATTTATATTTACTTTTGAGGCAATGCCGATGAAAGACACAGGACATCAATGGAGAACCCAACGAAAGGAGGACAAGGCATACACAGAGATGGACAGATGGAGTGTTGATAAGCAAGCCAAGTTGAAAGGTCCCCTTCCCACAAAACCAAGAAACGTGAAATACAAAGAGAGCAAAAATTTATTATTTTAATATGACATATTTCATACATTGTAATAACATGTTTGAATTTGCATATTCTCACATAAATTGATTCACACACTATTGTTAAGTTACTAAAAGTGTCTTTCTTAAATTATTCTAATACCCACTATATTCTTTTTCAGTGGCATTTCTAAACGCGAATTGCCTTGAGATCAATAGTTAAAATAATAAAAAGATTGAGCATGGAACAACATGATGCAGTTTCTAGTAGTGGGTTAGAGGGGCTCTTGAATCTCAGATATACAAAGCTTGATCATGACCTCTGCGAATGGTTGGTTCAGAAATTTAATCCCAAAACTTGTTCCTTGAATGTTAATGGGCGACGACTCCTCATTACTGAACTAGACGTTCACAAGTAATTGGGCATTCATGCCAAAGGAAAAACCATAGAACTAAAAAAATCTTCACAAGAATTTCCCAAGCTATTTGAAGAACTTAGAGTTGTCCAAGGAGCTATCAAATTGAATGCTTTGAGGGAGTATTTGACCAAAACTGAGGGAGCTGGAGAGGAATTTACGGGAATATTTGCCCTATACATATTAGGTGCCTTCTTATGCCCAACCACAAAGGATGTTAAACAATCCTGCATTCACCTCGTTCGGAATGTGGATGGCATGAAGGATAATAATTGGGCGAAGTTCACTCTTCAATTCTTTGTTCATGGTTTATGCAAGTACAATTCAAAAAGTCACTCACAACCAAATGGATGCTTATTTCTTATAATAGTACACTTCTAACCAATTACAAATTGTTTTGTTAAAAATACTTGATTTCAATGCCTTTTTCATTACATAGTACATGTTAAATTCATACATTTTTGTCATGCAGTTGTTTTACTTTGATCGTGTTGCTCCTAGTGGTTGTCATGTTGCTCGTGCTCACTCGGCCCCCTGCTTGGCTGATTCTACATTATTTTTTCTTATATATTTGAAACAAAATTTTTGTTATTATTTAATACTATAATTTATTTTTCATTATTTGTTTACGCCCGAGTATAGCACGGATATTATGCTAGTACAACTCTAACGCTATGTTTGGATTGATTGATTTGGAGAGAAAAGAAAAAAAATGGAGAGATATGTATTTCTCTTACTTGTTTAAATAACTTAAGTGGAGAGAAATGGAGAGAAACTCATTTTGCTTATAACCCTTATTTTCAATCTTCCCAAAAGTGGAGAGACTGGGAGAGAAAAGAAACTAATATTTTCATAATACCAATTTTGTCCCTGTAAAAATAAAAGAAATAAAATGATTAAAAATATAAAAAGGTTATTTTGGTAATATAACACAAAATAATTTCTTTTCTCTTCTCTTATGAAATCTAACCAAACAAGAAGAGAAATCACAATCATTTCTTTTCTTTTATTTCTTACTTATCCAAACAAGAAAGAGAAATCACAGTAATTTCTTTTCTTTTCTTTTCTCTTATAACTTAAGTAATCATTTCTTTTCTTTTCTTCTCTCTCCTAGGTTCCCAAACATAGTGTAAAAGAAATCAAAACCAATGATCAGTAGTAGTAATAATGAGCAAAATTTCACCATAGTGCTAAATTAAAAGAAAATGAATAAAATAGCACACCCACCAGTGCCCTGTTATCGATTAAACCAAACAAACTACAAAACCCCACCCACTAGTACCTTGCTATCAATTAAAAGCAAAACATAAAAGATAAACACACCCGCCAGTGCTCTAGTATCAATTAAATGCAAATAATAAAAAAACACACTCGTAAGTATCCTATTATCAATTAAAATCAAACAAATCAACAAAAAAAAAACATGCTAGTGCCCTGCTATAAATTAAAATCAAACAAATAAATTAGCACACCAGCCAATGCTGTCACGCCTCACTTTTTATTGCTCGAAGTATTACCAATTTCATTAACTTAATTCCATTTCAGAGATAGCATGCGGAAATAAACTAGTATATTCAACTCGTAAAAGTGAATAACATTGCTCTCATTCGTATGTAAGTAAATACAACATGAGTATAATAAATAAATTGCCCATGGGCTTACATCATTAATGAATCAAGAAGAAGGGTGCAACCCTTTTACACATATGGCATTCCGCCAACACAAGAGAGGCCCCGTGGCCAACAAATAAGAAGATCCAAATCTTGCAGCACATTCAGCTCAACACCTGTGGGATGAACATATAGTCCAGTAGGGATCTCAACATGGCCCTCAACAATAACAACTTACAGATAGCTATGTTCATGAATGCTCAATCTCATACTAGGATAGTAATGTGACAGTTTGTACAAAATATACATAAGTATGAACTTTTCTTGAAACCAACCATTTCAATCAACGCCATAGGCGATTCAATTTTCTTTTCTTTTCATTAACCCCCGTTCCCAATCTTTCATATCATTAACAATTCCTTAGGAAATAAATTCACTAAGCCCACTACTCTCTTCCATTTTCCAAACATACACAGATGTGCCTTTTCAAAACATATATTTCTTTAAAATATCCGTTCTCCTTCACACTTTCCAAAAGACAAAATGACATTTTGGCTTCTTCCCGATACAATCAAATCTATACATGCACCGTTATAAAAAGGGAGAAATAGCAACTCACCAACATGCATAAGATAAACCAATGAGGCAACTCGGCCCTCCAAAACTGTAACCGACACAATCCATGATATTCCCAGACACACTGAAACATCAACAAAAACTTTGCTCTACCTAGCTATGTGCGTAGTAAGCCAAAGATACACCTCTTGTCACGCCCCACTTTTTATTACTCGAAATCATTACCAATTCATTAACTTAATTCAATTTCAAGGATAACATGCGGAAATAAACTCATACATTCAATCTGTAGAAGTGTTTAACAATACTCTCATTCGTATGCAAAGTAAATATTACATGAACATACTTAATGGAATTGCCCTTGGGCTTACATCACATAAGGTACAAGAAGAAGGGTGTAACCCTTTTATAACAATGGCATTCTGCCCACATAAGAGAGGCCCTGTGGCCAACAAATCAGAAGACCCAATTCTTTCATCACATTCTGCTCAACACCTGAAAAAGATTCAACAACGTGGGATGAACATATAGTCCAGTAGGGAACTCAACATGGCCCTCAACAATAACAGCATACAGATAGCTATGATCATGAACACCCATTCTCATACTAGAATAGTAATGTGACAATTTATACAAAATATATATGTATGAACTTTTCTTTGAAAACAACCATTTCAATCAACGCCATAGGCGATTCATCTTTCCTTTTCTTTTCATTATTCCCCGTTCCCAATCTTACATAACAATAATAATACCTTAGGAAATAATTTCGCTAAGCCCACTACACTCTCCCATTTTCCAAACATACACAGATATGCTTTTCAAAATATATGTTTCTTTAAAAAAAATCCGTTCTCCTTCACACTTTCCAAAAGACAAATATGACATTTTGGCTTTTTCCCGATACAATCAACTCTATACATGCACTGTTATAAAAGAGATAACAACTCACCAACAGGCATAAGATAAAACAATGAGGCAAATCGGCCCTCCAAAACCGTAATCAACACAATCCATGATATTCCCAAACACACTGAAATATCAACAACAAACTTTGCTCTACTAGCTATGCGCATAGTAAGCCAAAGACACACCTCTCACAACAACATGCCAGTTTACCAGGCGTTAGCTGGAAGGGTGTGGTACCTTATATTCTCAGCGCATTCAGTTCTCCAGGCGCTAGCTGGAAGGTCGCGGTACCTCTGATTCTTAGCGCAAGGTATAACACCACCAATCGAAATGCAACAGGGCATAACCAACATGTACAACATATATACATAAACCATCCAGATACAAACAATGTGCTAAAGTATATGAACACATAGGTATGTGGAGTCCATCCCCCATCTTCTCACACACACACTGGAGTACAACCCCTCTCTCCCCTCTAACAAGTATACATATATAATGCATCTCAATATTTCATCATATAAGATGTTCAATTAACAATGGTGTAATGCATACACGACAATTCAACACAACCACGTCATCCTCCACCGATGACCAAGGACAAAACCTCTAGATGCAAATATTTAGTACTTCTATTAAAGACTCAATTACTATGAGACCACAAACCAGACAACAACATTAACATGGTAGTTCAAGATACAATTCCACATGTGTGTGTGTTCAACACTCATAAAACAACAATCCAATTTTCATATGTATTTCAAAATACCTTTCCCATTTCACAAAACAAATTCCATATCCCTTTTGTTTTCGTGAAATCAACTCCGTCCCTTTTGTTGTTACAAAACCAAATTCATTCCTTTGTTTTACAAAACCACTTCCATTCCTTTCATAATCTTCCAAATTAATTATGCAAATTAAGTCATAATTATTAAGTTAGGGTTTTTCTTCCTCTTTCTCGACATTGACCAAAAAGGTTCAATCAACAACAACATGATATTTTACACCACAAATAGTCCATTGGATAACCAAAGACAATAAATCCATTTTTTATCAACCAACTCTAGGTTTCCTCATGATTTTCAAACAAACCCAACATGGGTATGGTTTTCATGCAATACAAAACTACCACATGTCTATCTATAGACGGAGTATTGAAAAAGAACAAGGAGAATCCCTACCCCAAATGGAGAACTCAAATAGAGAAGATGACCCGAAATCAAAGTGCTCCAAATCCCAAATTTCTTGGATCACAACGAAGCCTTCGACGATCAACACACTTCTTACAAAGGCCCAAGGTGAGGAAAACACTCTAGCTAGATCAATCCTAATAGACAAGTTCAGTTTTAGAGTGAGGTGCTCTCCAATGGAGGCTTTGAAAAAGTAAGAGAGAGAGGAGAAGTGGAAAAAGTGATTTGAAAAGTCAAAACACGGAGCTTTAACCCAGTCACCCCGCTCGAGCGTCACTCACAGACTCCCGCTCGAGCGTTAACAATCCCACTCGAGCGGCGGATACACACTCCCAGAACTTAAACAGAACCAGGTCTCCACTCGAGCGTCAACTTTCCCGCTCGAGTGTCACACACAACATCCCGCTCGAGCGTCAAAACTCCCGCTCGAGCGCACAACACTGCAGAGGAGATACTGGAAGATGGAAAACTACGCTCGAGCGTCGAAAACCCCGCTCGAGCGGACAGACAACAACGAAGGGCCCGCTCGAGCGTCAAAATCCCCGCTCGAGCGTGAAGGCCAAAATCTGGGCAACTACTCTTGGTTTCCAAGTTCAACCAACTTGTTTCAAAGTTGCCCAACACAACCCAAAACTCGAACACAAGGAGTAAGGGATAGAAAAGAGGATAAGACAACAACGAATCTACGGAACCGAGTCCGGATTACAGCTAAACAATAACAGGGAATACCGGGATCGCTATACCTCTCACAACAACATGCCAGTTTACCAGGCGCTAGCTGGAAGGGTATGGTGCCTTAGATTCTCAGCGCAATCAGTTCTCTAGGCGCTAGCTGGAAGGTTACGGTACCTCTGATTTTTAGCGCAGTCAGTTCTCCAGGCGCTAGCTGGAAGGTCACGGTACCTCTGATTTTTAGCGCAAGGTATAACACCACCAACCAAAATACAACAGGGCATAACTAAAATGTATAACACATATACATAAACCATCAAGATGCAAGCAATGTGTTAAAGTATATGAACACATAACTACCTCCTCCCGAGCAAGTATACATATATAATGTATCTCAACACTTCATCACATATGATATTCAATCAACAATGGTATAATGCATACACGACAATTCAACACAACCGTGTCATCCTCCACCGATGACCAAGGACAAAACCTCTAGATGCAAATATTTAGTACATCTATTAGAGACTCAATTGCTATGAGACCATAAACCCACCAACAACACTAACAAGGTAGTTAAAGATACAACCCCCACGTGTGTGTATTTAACACTCAAGAAACAACAATCCAATTTTCATACTTATATCAAAGATACTTTTCTCGTTTCACAAAACAAATTACATTTCCTTTTGTTTTCACAAAACCAACTCCATTCCTCTTGTTTTTACAAAACCAATTCCATCCCTTTTGTTTTCACAAAACCAATTCCATGGACAATAAAGTCTTAACTCATTTTAGTCCACTACATTCATTTCAAAACCATTCCAAAGCCAAAGTTAATCCCTTAGGCATTAACACCTTCACCCAACTCACATTAACAATAGAGACTTACAACATAGGTTAACTACCCTTCATTTTAATTTACCAAATCAAAATATAATTTAGGGCTTTTTCTTCTTTCAACTATAACATGCTAATTTACACTCCAATTAGCCCAAAACAGCCATCAATGATAAAATAACCATTTTCAAACAACCAACCCTAGGTTCCTTTTCATGATTTCAAACAAATCCAACATGGATATGATTTTCATGCAATACAAAACTACCACATGTCTACCTATAGACGAAGTATTGAAAAAGAACAAGGAAATCCCTACCTCAAATGTAGAACCCAAGGAGAAGAAGAGCAAAACTCGGAAGTGCTCCAAATCCTAAATTTCTTGGATCAAAACGAAGCCCTCGACGATCAACACACTTCTTACAAAGGCCCAAGGTGAGGAAAACACTCCTACTAGATCAAACCCTAGAGAGAAGTTAGGTTTTAGAGTGAGGAGCTCTCAAAAATCGGTTTTGGGAAAGTAAGAGAGAGAAAAGAAAAGTGAAAAGTGATTCAAAAAGTGATTTCACGGACTGATATAAAATAGGTCCACTCGAGCGTACAACACCCCGCTCAAGCGTCAGACACAGGTTCACGCTCGAGCGTCCAAAAAGCCGCTCGAGCGCCGGATGCACCCTCCCAGAATTTTCTGCAGATGAACAAAATGCTGAGAGAAGGAAATTCACGCTCGAGTGTTCAAACTGCCGCTCGAGCGGAGAGGCAACAACAAATGCCCCTCGAGCGGAGAGACCAAAACCTGGGCAAAATTCTAAGTTTTAAAACACAACCAACTTATTCCCAACTTGCCCAACACAACCCAAAACTCTAAAACAAAGAGTAAGGGATAGAAAAGAGGATAAGACAACAACAAATCTACAAAACCGAGTCCGGATTACAGTTAAACAACAACAGGGAATATCAGAATCGCTATAAATGCCTTGCTATTAATTCAAAAAACACGTTTGCAAGTACCCTACTATCAACTAAAACCAAACAAATAAATAAAAAAGCACACCCGCCAATACTCTACTATCAATTATTAATTCTTTAAAAAAAATAAACAAATAAGCACAGCAGCCAGTGCTCTGCTATCAATTATACGCAAATAATAAAAAAGCACTTGTAAGTACCCCACTATCAATTAAAATTAAATAAATAAATAAAAAAAGCACACCCGCCAGTGCCCTGCTATAAATTAAAATCAAACAAATAAATAAGCACACTCGCCAGTGCCCTGCTATCAATTCAAAACAAATAAATTCAAAAACACAGAAGCAAGTACCATATTATCAATTTAAATTAAATAAATAAATAAAAAAGCACATCCGCCAATGCCCTGCTATCAATTCAAAGAAAAGAAATTCAAAAACACACAAGCAAATACCCTACTATCAATTAAAATGAATCAAATAAGTAAAATAGCACACCTGCCAATGCCCTGCTATTAATTCAAAAAAAAAAAAAGATATCACACTCACAAGTATCTTACTATTAATTAAAATAAACAAATAAATAAATAAAAAACGCACCCGCAAGTGCCCTGCTATTAATTAAAAGCAAATAAATTAAAAAGCACACCTGCTAATGCAACCGCTAGGGAGGAAGGGATGGAGGAGGTAAAGCTTTACTTCTACGTTAAGATGGAGAAATTGAGGACCTATGACAAACAAAAACAGAACATCGAAACATAGTAAAGAAGACAATAAGAAATTAATGATTATGGAGAGAAAAGAAAGAACCTATGTCCGAAAATATTATTTCGCACATCTTTTGACATTAACAAACTGCATAAGCAATAATAGAGATGAAACTCTACTACCTTTGTTCAAAGTATCAACAACCATTACATAAATAAACACTTCAACAAATGTACCAAAACCAACCGTTTGACCACTTCAAAAAAAATTAAATAAAAATATCTACAAAAAAAAATTATTTAATTGGATGAACTATTGGTTTATTTGATAGATCATAACTTGGTTAATTTCCTAGTAGTTTCCTGTGTCAAAGGTGAAGCTGAGTAGCTTCTAATTGGATGGACTACTGGATTATTTTTTTGAAAACTTGGTATCCGGCCTATTGAACTATTGGATTTGGATTATTGTTATGGGATTTTCTGATCTTGATAGAACCTTTATGTTGTATTTGGATCATGGATTTGAGTAGAGATTTGAAAAGAAAATGGGAAAATATGGGTGAAATGTCAATGAAATATAATTGCATTCAACACATATTTTCCCTTTCCCTTTCCAAATCCCTAGCTAAATCTATGATTCAACCATAACATTAAGAAAATATGATGGTTTCAGCGTCACAGAAAGCAAAGCACATTCACATAATTTTCTTCTTCTGTGCTAGTTTATTATTTTCCAAAAAATTTAAAATAAAATAAAATTATGGGAGTATATTTTCCAAATAATTTGAGCCAACATTAGTCCATATGTCATAGTTACATGAAGTTATATATCATAAAGTGAGTAATTATAAATGACAGTAACTACGCCTTTGGTTATAATTCATGCTTAACATAAATGATATGTATGTAGAAAAGTTCCTAGAATTTGAATGTATGGTATAGATTTTACTTGATGTGATGTGGACCACACCCTATATCAATTTGATCCACCCATTTAAAATTCTATACATTTTTCTAAGTATTTTTTCTGGTTATGTAGAATTGTTGTTTACTTAAAAAGCATAACTTAGTTTCATTCCTAGTAGTTTTCTATGTCAAAGAGGAAGATGAGTTGCTTTAATTAGGTTGACTATTTGATTGTTGTTATTGGATTTTTTTGATCTTCATAAAGCCTTTTTGAAAATCGGATGTTTTGATTTGAGCATCATAGAAATCATATTCTTATAAAATTCCAAAATTTTATTATGAAGATCATTGATGATGCTAATAATGACAACTAATAAAATTGTTAAATTCTAATATTTTGCAAAATATATTCTGAAACTCTTTTTTGTAGTTATCTATTCAATTTTCTCTTCTCCGGTAATGTGATTTACATTTTATCATTGTTTTATAAATTCTTCATCTCTTACTCTTCATCTGGGACAACAGAAAGCCATTGGATTTTTTAATATTATACATTGGGTGTATTGTGCATGTTGGTATAATAAATAATATTTTTTTTCTAAATTTGTATAGAAACTCATTGGCTTTCCCATTCATTCTGTATTACACTGAGTTGAATGTTAAGCAAACCCCTACTCAATCTAATGGAATTCCAAACAAATATAAAATTAATATTAAAATAATATGTGTATAGATAATGCACCAACAGCATCCAATCATGAGAAGAATTGTACATCAATCAAATAAAAAACGTCAAATGCAGAGGTAAAATATGCAACTATTTATCCAAAAGGGGAATATTACATTCAACCATAACCCAAAAGCACCAATACTAGAAGTATAACATAAGAAGAAACGAAAAATTATAAACATAAACAGATTTCAACAAATAAATAAGAAATTGCAGCCTCATATCAGTTACATGTGTAGAAAATTCAATTAACCACACATCAGATTTCACAAACCCAAGCCAAATTTAAAGTATATATCTATACATAAGGAATCAAAACAACTACCAAATCAAAAAACATGAAAAATAAAAGCTATTCATATCATATTTTCCTAAATTTAGAAACCAACCACTCCAAGTGAGGCAGTTTTGAAGAAGGGGAAACAAGAATCGTGAAAGGAAATAGGGTTTACAAAAGGGGATTTTGGTCTAGGGTTTCATAGAATAGGGTTGAAGAAAGGCGAGAGAAACGAGTTGCAAAGAGAGACATAGTGAGAGATTCATACCTTCAGGCAAAGTTTTCACATGCAGAGAATAGATATGGATCAATCAATAAAAAAGATGCACTTCGCAGGATGGTCTTCTAGGGCGGACAAGATCGTCGGAGTTGTGTTTGAAAACGGGAGGGTTTCGGACCAAATAACATGAGGGTTTTGGCAAAACAACATGAGCCTTTGAGGGAGGGGGGAAGCACTGTCACGCCCCGAATTTTAATTACACGAAAACATTACCAAAGCCTGTAAATTTAGGTCCATATTTTTTTTTTCTTCTACATATACAAATATCTATTACACTTGAGTAACAGAAATACGATAATACATGTTCTCTCTCTCAATGAATACAACAACAATAATACATGCCAATGCTTCTGCCGCGAAGCTACAAATAAATGAATACAAATACAAATCCACTTCTTTTACAACTACCATGAAGTTATACAAATGACTCAAGAACTCCGTACATCTTCAATCAAATAATCCAAACATTCTTCCTGTAAAAAGATACAACAACAACGGGGTGAGCACTAATGCCCAGTAGGAATCTCACAATTCTAAATCAATAACTAACACACAGATAAAAATGATCATGCATGCTGGGTGATACCATATAGTAGGGTGACATTTCATAATCTCAAAATATCTTAAGTAAGGTATCTTTTTCTCAAAAAGAATTTAAACACTTGTAAGAAAAACCTTCAGCCATTAAAAATCATCCCTTAACTTTAGAAAAAACCGTAGATCCTTGTGAAACAACCGTATTTAAGAAACAACATAATTTAAAGGTTAATAGCCCATTTCCCAAAATATTTCTCATTTAACTTCCATTTTTAATGTTCCTCTTTTCCTTTCATTCTACTCTTTTACTCTTCATTTTTAACTTAAAACCCCATAACTTCAAGTTCAAGTTCCTTTTTGATTTGCCAACAATTCTCCTATACTCAATTCACCCCGTTAATTACACCCGCAAAGTTTCATTTCAAGATAACACAATGTTAATAAACCCTTCCAAGCCAATCCTTTATTTAATTAAGGAACAACTCTCACAATTTACTTTTATTAACACAACTACTTCGTTAAGTTTATCATCATAATCTATAATCCTCATATCTATTTTTTTTTTTGTTTCCATTATTTACAAATAATGCCCATGCACATTTCCTCTTTAAACCAAATTATACATCAATATGAAATTTCACAAATTCATCACAAGCAACAAAAAAAACATCATCAACTCAACTTACCTCTCAACACATAGCTCAACACAACACACCTTTTGCCGGCTTACTACGGCGGGATGTGAACTCCCAAAAACCATTTTCGAAAACCAACCATTCTTTTAAAATAAATTTCCAAGTTCTGTAGAGTATTCTCACAAAGTATGTACATACTTATGCTTTTTCCTCAACACAAAAGTAAATGTAAATGCAATGCTATGCCAAGATAAATCAATGAGGAAAAACATCTGTTCCAATGCATTGTTTCAAAATCACCATGTTCTCAATGTCATCATATGATCTCATCAATTTCAAACTTCCATCATTACTTTAAAAGGGGCGGTAAATACGACACTGGTAATCCCTAGGCTGGCGTCTGCAAGTAGGCTCAACAAGCACTTCCAAACTGTCATTTTTACCAGTGCTAACCGGAAGGCTCGACACCTATCCGCGCGGCTTTCGGGTCTTTCACCCTGGACACTCATGGCCAACTTATCAAATCAACTACACCCTCTATCCGGACTTACCATGTATTTACCCCATTCACATTTCCATATTTCTTATCCAAATCATTTTCTATCATGAATGCAAATCTCTTGGATTTAAAACCACAATGCACAATGATAAATGATATGATATGCAAATGCAAAAATCTCCATGATTCATAACATTCCTTCTCAAATCAACCGTATACCATCAACTTTCTCATTTCACAAGTCAAAGCAACATGGTCCCACCAAGGACTACACATGAAGTTTTCAAAACCATTTCTCCAACTCAATAAATTTAAAAGATTACCAATCTTGCAAAACACATTATGGAATTTACACCCATTCATCTTCTATTCAAAGAAAGAAAGGAGTTTTATGAACATTTCCATGTTCCCCAAAAATCTCTAAATTTCTAGTGTTTTCACCAAAAACCAAACATTTCCATCCCCATAAAGAAACCCCATTAAATCATCCACTTGAGTTTCAAAATAATTAAGCAAACCCACTAGGAATTTAATAAAATAATTTGAGATTAAACCCATTTTGGAAACTCTACATTTTAGATCACAAAAACCAAAATCAACATGATTCAACTCAACACCATTAAATATAATTCAACATATTTCAAGAGAAATTCTTAAATCCCATTTCAACATTTCATGACCGAGTTTATGTCATTTATATCATTAATAAATCTTTTCCCCCAATTTCCTTTTCATTAAAACATGATTTACAATGCTCTTAACAAAGTTCATTCGCAAATTTTAAACATAATTTTCAAGTAGAACCAAATTCCAATTAAACTTGTACATATATAATTCAACCTACCAATTTCATGATTCAACTTTCAATTTGGGCCAAATCATTGACTATCATCATAAATCAACCTAGGGTTTCAAGAAAAATCTAGAAATTTCAAGAAAAATCCAAATTTCTTAACCCATTACTTTTTGTTCCAATCTTTCCATTTATTATACGCCCTAGGTCCATAATCCATAAAACCATAATCTAAACCCCATAATAGAACCCCAACATTTCAAACCCTAACCCCTAAATTTCATGATTTACACTATATGCCAAAAATATAGATTTTGCATTTATATATTCCAAAATACCACAAATCTATCTATCAATGTAAGCATTGAAGGAGAACTAGGACCCCTACCTCAAGATTCAAGCAAGAAAAGCAAGCTTTGAGAAGAATCCTCCACAAATTCAAATTTCAATCGGTTCAAAAATGTTGATCCTCTCTTGTTCTCCATCCTTGATGCAAGATCCATGGTGGATTTGTTGATAAAAGTGGAGGAAATCAAGGTTTTGGGAGCTAGGGTTTCGGGCATGGAGGAGGGGAGAAGAAGAGAGGAAAAGAAAATGTAAGAAATGATCCAAAAATCACGTTTTTGAGCTGCTGTCCCGCACAGCCTGCACGTGCGCCGCTTTTTCCGCACGTGCGGTCCTGCTTCCAACACAGATATGAAAACTTCAAACATGCGTAACTCTCTCATCCGGACTCCGTTTTAGGTCATTCTTGTGTCCAAATTGAAGCCCCGAAAAAAGGATTTCCAATGGTTCTAACCTCACATCCAAATTCAAAGTGTGGAAAAAGAAAATGGCAAAAGAGTGACAACTGATCGTAGGCGAATTATTCAAATTAAAGTTTTTGGTCCAATCTTACTTTACCATCATATTACCACCTCAATCAATACCCCAAAATAAAATAAGGAGGTTCCAAATACACTAATAAAAATGCCAAAAATGAATCCACGTGCCTCAGAAATTCAAACTCAACTAGGCGACCCGCTCGAGCGTCTAACCTTGTGCTCGAGCGCTCAGACCAACAAAGCCGTCCGCTCGAGCGGAAGGGAAAATTTCTAGATCGTTACAAGCATAATCAATAAAAGGGAAGAAAAAAAAAAAGTAACCGGTTGAGAAGGTAAGGGAAGAAAAAAAAAAAAAAGAAGTAACCGGTTGAGAAGGTATTCAATTTTTTTAATTAAATTATGGTTCAAATTAATTTATAGATATCTAATGGTTTAAAAGTAAGGTGAACATGATATGCATATTTAATGAGGTGCACAATCCTTAATACTCTAATAATTGAACATAAAGTCATTCATAGAGAAGACTTTCAAATGTTTATTGGATTTAAATCATATAGGCACATTTGAAATAATTCTTTCATGAACCTTGATCCAATCTGGATGACCATCATTACACAACCATTTGTTTCTCACTTTCCACAGTTCCCAGAAAATTGCTAAAGGTATATTATATATAACAATTCTTGTGTCTTCTTGGATTTTTAAATAAATCAATTAGTTCCATAAATAAGTTGGCTCTACAAGAACAAATATTAACCATTCCAAATTGAATTGCATCAACTTCTCTGAATGCATCTTGATGGACTTACAATATCCAATTGTTTGTCTGTGAGCTTGTGAAATATAAAACCTTAATGGATTTATACAGTAACATCAAAATATTTATTCGCTTATCACTTTCCACAATTCCCAGAAAATTGCTAAGGGTAATACATGTAACGCCCTCAAAATAATAACAATAAACCCAACAAATAAGACATGCATTGATATGTAAAAGTTCCACATTCTTCCATTTATCAGAATTTCATTACATATGTATTACATGTTAACAACAAAAGCAAATGCCCTAAGGGCTTACAGCTTTCCAAGTTAACACTTGGTTACAACAAAAGAGTACTAACTCATACACATTAAGCCCTTGGCTTGAATTTACATGTAATACATCAAAAAGTAAAACGACAATAGTATGTCCGCCTCTAGCCTCCCAAGCTATGTCCTTGGAGGTGGCATGCTACCTGTACCTGAAAAGGATAATATACATGTTCATTATTTTCTAGATTTGTAGTTTAATTTGCATGTTATAGATTTTGATTTTACTTTTCTAGAAAATTATGCATGATTTTATTTCTAGAATCATTTACATGTTAATTGCTCTACAATTATTTACATGTTTATTGTGTAATAATTTCATATGTAACTCTTATTAATTTTAATTTAATTTTTGCCGTTTTTAGTTTTTTATAACTTGTCTAGTATTTTATTCTTTACTTATTTTGCTATTAATTAGATTGCTAGAAGGCGCTTCTTTTTCATCTCTCTTCAATCACAACTCTATCAAAAGCAAAGAAAAGTTGAGGGGATAGATTTTTGTCCTTCTTTGATCACTAATTTGCCAAAAGCAAAGAAAAGGTGAGGAATTTTTTTTTGTGAATAATGTGTGCATTATATTTTGTGTGAATTATGCATATAATAATTAATGTAATGATTAGAAATTATTATGTCCAAATTTTACAATTTTTGTAATTATTTATTTTGTATTTTGTTTTGTTTTTCTGCTAACTTTCTTTGTAAGAATACTTATGTAAAAGAGAATGGAAAAAAAAAATGCAAAGCCAAATGAATAGAATTTGAGAGTGAAAAACCCAAACTTTGGACTACTAACCTTTTTTGTTGAACAGAAATATCTAAGCGTGGAAAGAATTTTTTTGAATCATAAGAATCCTAATTTGGTTTGGTTAATTTTCTTTATATTTGAAGCAATTTTTTTCCTCGTGTTCTAGTTGTAGTTTAAATTACTTAATTTTGTTTGAAGCAAGTTTATTTGCTTGTAAATTGTTTTAGCAATTTTTAATTGCTTGGAAAGTTATGTAAATTTAATTTGTTTTAACCTAATTTATCCCCTGAAAAACTTAATTCATAATTTGTTTATAATGGATTAGGAGTCAACATACTCTTGAAAGTTTTGTCTAAGGCTTGTTCTCAAGTGGGATCGGTGTGACCCCTCTAGTCTTCTTAAAAATTTTCATGACCATGTTCAATTCTAGGATAAGTGGTGAGATTAATTTTGAATTAAATTTTCAACTTTGGAATTTCTGGTGTTAAGTTTAATTTCTAAAAACACATAATAGTTACATTCTGTTCTATTTTTCAAAAATGGTAATTGTGACTGATGCTGCTACAAATGTTGGTAGGGATCTGAACCTTGGGTCAACTGGTTTGCCAACCCTTATTGTGACCTCTATGGTTAATCTTGTTGTTACTCCTACTGTTTCGAAACGACCACTCAACTATCATGAGCGCCCGGAGAAGTTTACTGATGTGAATTTCAAGAGGTGGCAGTAGAAGATGTTGTTTTACCTGACTACTGTTAGTCTTGCGAGCTTTTTGAGTGAGGATCCACCAGTCGTGGAGGAGAATGCCAGACACAAACTCAACTCTCGCTCGAGCGACCAACTACTCGCTCGAGCGAAGGTCCAAAAATCTGGGCAGCAACACTAGGCTCCCAAACACAACCAACCTGAAACAAACCTGCCCAACACATCCTATAACTCAATAAACAAAGTAAAGAGGATGCAAACTAGATAATAAACAACTACCAACATCCACGGACACATGTCCGGATCACAGTACAACAAGGGTAAACCCGGGATCGCTATAATACATCCCAAACTACTTTAATTTTCTTTTTCATAGGAAAATCAAGCCACCACAAGAGTAATTGTTAGAAGCATAAATAGATTTCAATAAACAAATAAAAAATTACAGTCTCATATCAGTTACATGAGTACAAAATTCAATTACCTACACATCAGATTTCACACACTCAAGCCAAATTTCAAGTGTATATATATATATATGGAATCAAAACAACTGCCAAAGCAAACAAACATAAAAACCCTAAACTCATTCATATCATATTTTCCTAATTTTATAAACCAACCCAGTGAGCTCACAAAGGTGAAACGGGCAGTTTCGAACAAGGGGATTTTGGTCTAGGGTTTCATAGAATGGAGATGGAGAAAGGGAGAGAAACAAGTTGCAGAGCGAGACATACACACGCACACACACACACACACACACAGAGACATACCTTGAGGCGAAGTCGAGGATAGGTTGTGTTCGCAGGATAGTCTTCGAGGGATGGTCTTCGATGGCGAAGAAGAGGCATCGAAGTCGTGTCTGAAAAACAAAAGGGTTTTGGGAAAACAATGTGACGAGGGTTTGTGGAAAGACAACAATCAGTAAACAACTGTTGCTTTCTAATCAAATTATTTAATGGTTAAAATTAATTTGTAAATATTTAATGATTTAAAATAAATGGGTATATGATGTGAATTATCTAATGAGTTAGTATTAGAAAGCAACAGTAAAGACATGGAAGAGAGAAAATTTTTTCCAAGTCATCCAACCAATATTGAGATATAAACTTTATACAAACTTTTCCAATCATCACGGCATAATTTTTTCCATTTTAATTTTGGTTAAATATTGAGATATGATCTAATATACTCATTTTTTATGATAAGAACTTGGTTATTTTAATTGATTTTCTTTTTTATTATTTGACTATTTTAGTTTGGTTAAAAAAATTATTTTTAGAATGAAAGTTGACTTTTTTTTTTATATAGGTGATTTGATAATTGTGAGAGAAAATGTGAAATGATTATGATTTGGATGTGACATTTTATTTTATTGATTATTTTAACTTATTTTGTCTTTATTGACTATTTTAGCCAAAAAAAACCATATCCCAAACAGACCAGACTCATTATGCAATAACTAAGACAGACACTCCTTCAAGTAGATACTATTCAGTGTGTTTTATTTTAATTTTTTGAGGTCCATGTCTCAGCAGCTGCAATTGAGACTTATTGGGACTTAAAATTTGATGGAGCTTCCGGAGCTGGGAAAGGTGGAGCTGGTGTAACACTAACCAGTCAAGAAGGAAAAGAAGTTTCATCTACCATATAAGCTTAACTTTGGGTGTTTAAACAACGAGGCTGAATATGAAGCGCTGATACTAGGTCTAATGGCTGCCCAAAAGAAGGGCCTCTGCAAGTTGAAAATTTGGGGCGACTCCAAGTTAGTTGTCAAGCAAACGATGGGTGATTTCGCCTTGAAGGAGCCTTTATTGGCCCCATATCGCACTGTAGTTCAAAGGTTGCTCACTTAGTTTGATGATGTCCAAATCCAACATACTCTCAAACACATAAGCGTTTCCTCAATGCCTTGGCTACACTAGGGGCAAAGGTGGAGATACCGGATGATAGTATAGCCATCGTCATCGAGAAAAGAACAACACCAGCAGTGCTAGCCGAAGAACATACAGAGCAAGATGTTGAGGGGTGGAAAGAAGATATAATCCAGCAGTTGAAAACAGGCCAGGGAACAATCAGACCAGCAGAACCTGCATCATTTCTGCTCCTCAGAGGAGAGCTATATTTTTGTGGTCCCAAAAACTTGCTGGCAAGATGCGTCGGTAGACAAGAAACAACTTACAGACTTAAGCCGATCCATGCTAAGTCTTGTGGAGATGGAGATATAAGTCTATACCGACGGATACAGAGGCAAGGGTATAACTAGCCAGAGATGGACAAGGAAAGTATTGAGTTGCAAAGGCAATGTGCAAAGTGTTAGTCCTATCCTAAGGAAGAGGAAGCCCATTTCCTAAGCAGTGAAGAATGGAGGCAGCCATATATCGACTACCTTGGAAAGAGCACCCTGCCCGAGAACAAAGCGGATGCAATCAGAGTTAAGAGGTGAGCCCTCCGTTTCTTCCTTGACCAAGGCAAACTGTACCGAAGAAGGGGAACCTTTAGCGTGCTTATCAAAAGATGAGGCAAATGAGGTGCTGAGGAAAACCCATAAGACAGAGCATCAAGGAGGCCAGCGATTATATGGACATCTCATTCACCTCGGCTATTACTGGCTGACAATGGAAGAAGATGCTAAGAACTTTGTGAGAAGATGCCAATCATGCCAGAAGTTTAGGAATTTGATACATGCACCGACAGTTGAACTGCACAACATTAAGACTTTTTACCCGTTCCATACTTAGGCATTTGACATGGTTGGTCCTATAGCGCAACAATCCAAAGACTACAGATGGATACTTGTTGCAACTGAAGTTAGCACCAAGTGGGTAGAGGCTATACCGATGAGGAAGACAAATGGGACAGGAGTAGCCAACTTCATCAGAGAGAACATAATCTGTAGGTTTGGCATACCCAAAGTAATGTTGTCTGACAATGGAACTCCTTTGGTAAATCGCCACGTTGGAAGACTATTGGATGCCTACCAGATCAAGCACCATAAGTCGAGTCCATACTACCCCCAAGGGAATGGACAAGCTGAGGCGACCAACAAAACCCTCATCCGCATACTAAGTAAAATGATGGATGAAGCAGGGGACACATGGTCTGAACAACTCCCTGTAACGCTCTGGGCATATAGAACGTCAAAGAGAAAGCCAACTTAGGCAACCCCATTTTCCCTAGTATATGGGTCCGAAGCTGTGTTACCAGTTGAGTTAGCAATACCCTCAGCAAGAATGGTTATGTCAGCACACTTAGTTCTAGACAGTAGGAAGAATGACATAGAGGCAACTGAAGAAAGAAGACATCGGGCTTCGCGGGCAATGGAAAAGTATCATCAATCCATAGCCCGTGCTTACAATCAATCTGTTCAACACAGAAAGTTCAAAAAGGGGGACTTAGTATGGAAAACAGTGGATGCAATCATGTGGGGGCAGCCAATTCCCAAGTTCTCACCCAGATGGGAAGGCCCCTACAAAGTTGCTAAGGCAAGCAGTAGTAGGTACTACAATCTGACAAGAGTAAATGATGGATTCAGAACTGGCCCTGTCAACGCCAAGTATGTCAAAGAATATTTTCCTTAATTTCTTATGTTCAGGAAAAAGAGTTGTAAAGTTTCTTTGTTAATACTTCCAAAGCAAAGTGTAAAGAAAGTATCATATACTTAGTAAACATTTTGTTCTCATATACACTTAGTGTGAGGAAAGTTTTTCATACTTAGTGAAATTTTATCCTTGTAAAAGCTTAGGCATGGTGAAGTTTTTCACTACAAGAGTTTTGCTTATCTTTAGAAGCTATATAGAAGCAATGTAAAGAAAGCGATGAAATGAAACTCAAAAGTACTACCAAACATCATACTTTTCATTAAAGTCAAACTTCCAGGACATGATTACAATGTTTGAAAAGAAGTTATGACAGAGAAGAAGAAAATAAAGACGCCCCAAGCGCAATGAAACAACAAAACAAAGAAAAGAAAATAGAAGAAATCATAACAAAGTCACAAACACATCAAATCAAACCCTTCAAAAGGGAGTCCATCAGAGTTACATCTCGAGGCAACTGGGCAACCAATACAAAGTCCTTCTCTTTGAACCAAGCCAGGTTCTGCCGGTGTTGCTCTAGAGCACCCTCACACTCCTTGATAGTCTCCTCCAAGGACGCAATCATCGCCACATTGTTAGCATGCTCAAGGAAACCATCAACTTCCAAAAGCTTGTCCCTCATCCATGATAGGTTCAAACCATTCTTTTTAAAGTCACTCAGGTTGGCCTCAGCACTCTCCACGAACTTGCTGGGGGTTGTCAGGATCTGCTTGGCAGCGAGGTCATGAATGATCTGCTTGGCCGCGAGGTCATGAATGAAACTGGCAAGTGACTCTAGCAGTGTCGCCTGCACTATAGATCCATGAACATTAAAGGCAGTGAAGGTGTCCGAATGCAATGCTTGGATACGAGCAAGAGTGGAAACAGCTTCGGAAGAAACCCAATAACTTAGAAAGGAAACTTTCTCTGAGGGCTGAGGAGACTCTCTCACACCGCTGCCAGCTTCAATCACTGGAGGGAAACTAATGAAGTGACCAAAGGTCTGAGGGCGGCGCACTTCCCCTATAGATGATTGCCCAGCAGCATTAGAGTGAGTAAATGCTGGCTGGCGATTGGGTGAACTAGCCTCACGAGAAAGGCCAAAACTGTCTATAGCTTCGAAAAAAGGTCGTCCATCTTGTAATCTCCAACATTCAGATCTGGAACAGTAGTAGTATCCATCCCAGTGTAGACGTCCCCCGAACGCCCCGGGAGGGTGAGTCCCGTTCTATTCATTTGGGGTTACTACAGTTCGGACTCGATTTGTGTTACGGTTCTAAATCTGAACCAAAAAGTCCAAATCCGACAAATCATTTTGAGAAACAGATTTTTTGAAAAGAAGTGCCAAACATGGACTGCTTTGCTAGATACAGAGTCGCCACCTAAATATTTTTTAATGGGGAAATTTAGGAAACCCTGACTCGGTGCCGAAGGCCACATGTTCGTCATCACCAAAGTTGTCTCAGCTCGGGAGCTTGGGTACGATCGGGGAAGGTCAGCTATGAGCACCCCCTTTCGCCCTGTCCAAAGACCGGCCTCTACTAACCGTGATATCCATTTTTGAAAACGTTATGTGTTCTTATACCAATTGTTAGCCTAGAATTACTATGTTATGCGCGCAGCAAACAAGTATAGACTAGATTGTCTAATTTGGAAATAAGTATTGCATATCCGTTTGTTTCAAAAAGCGTTTTGGGATTTGCTACTCGCAAGTAGGCTAAAACGCGGATTTCAACGAGTTTTCCCAACTCAAACAATCCAGCCTTCACCCACAGGCATTCAAACAGTTTAACACATAAGCATCTAGCCACATGTTAAGCGTACTGTCATGATAACATTCACACGCATGCGATATGCTAAAGCAGGAAAATACTTACATCGTACTCCGTGCCAAAACAGTAAACTAGTTAGCAAACATGCATGTCCTAGTTCATGTTAAGAATGGCTAATGCATCGCATGCAAAAATGCAATCTAGATAGGCTCGGCTAACCTAAACATGGCATGTGAAATGCGATCAATTATCACATGTTCAAATTGTGAATTGAAGTACAAATGCAGTTAGCGTGATGTACCGAGCCTAATGTATGCAGTACAAATGAATGAATGCACGCATGCATAGCATAAGGTATGCTATATATTAAACATGCCCTAATACTAACCAACAAAGCAGGTAAGTAAAAGGGAAGAAAGAAGTGGGGATTGGAAGACATACACACCATTCACGCACACTTATTACAGATTTGCCCACACTCGGAGGGGCCAAATAAATATTACAAATAATTAACTACGCAAGCTAATTAAATATTACAAATTGTCTAATTAGCTAAGCAAATTAACTAAAGCTAAAAAAATAGTAAACCGCCTCGGGAGGAGAGCCTGATGCAATGCATGTTCGATCCCGCTTGGAAATGCACCGCCATGCATGGGCTGCCTCTGTTTTCCTTCCTTTACTCCTCTGGAGGCTGCCAAAACCTCAGGACTGCATCCCTGGACATTGGGAATGTTGCCATGATAGCATGCTTACCATGAGGCTACGTGCTTATGTGATATAACTACATGAATGCCTATGGGTGAATGTTGGATTATTTGAATTGGATCAATTCATTGAAATCCGTGTTTTAGCCTACTTGCGAGTAGCAAAACTCAAAACATTTTCCAAACAAACGGATATGCAATGCTTTGTTCCAACTTAAGCAATCCAGTCTATACTTGTATGCTGTGCGCATCACATAGTAATTCTAGGCTAATAAACTGAAATAAGAGCACATGTGTTTTCAAAAAAAACTCAATATCATGCTTAGTAGTGGCCAATCTTCGATCAGGCGAGCGGGGGTGCTCATGAAATGACCTTCCCCAGTCGTACCCAAGTTTCCAAGTTGAGGCAACTTTGGTGATGACGGATACGTGGCCTTAGGCACGAGTCAGGGTTTCCTAAATTCCCCCAAAACAAAATATTTAGGTGGCGACTCTGTATCTGGCAAAGCAGTCCATGTTTGACACTTCTTTCTTAAAAATCAGTTTTCCAAAACGATTTGCCATATTTGGACTCTTTGGTGATTTATCGGTCTTGCATTGCACTTTGCAAGATTAGATTCAGAACCGTGACATATGAGTCCGAATTGTAGAAGCATAAAGCCCTCGAGGGCGCGTCTATACTTACGTTTCAAATTATTTGGGAAACTAATCCACTTTTGAAATTACATTTTGAACATGCACTTTGAAATTGAAACCGCATTTTCAACATGTAATTTTAACTTGAATTTACATGTTCAAAATGCAATTTCAAATCTACATGGACAGATTTCAAGCCTACATAGACAACGACTCGCTGATGTAGCAAGTTGAAAATGCAATTTGAAATAGCCTTTTCAACATGCAATTTCAATATAAACTTGCATTTTGAAAATGCAATTTCAAGTTGACTATCTTCTGTTGTGCTAATGTGGCAGGTTGAATTTGCATTGTCAACATACAATTTCAATATAAACCCTCATTTTGAAAATGCGATTTCAAATTTTCACAATTACAAAACCCATTCTAAAAATAACATTTAAAACTAAAATTAAAAGGTTTATTAGTTGCTCCCCACTCATCAGCAAATGTGAGCCCTGCAAGAAAAAATATGGGTCTCCCCACCAGCTAGCAATCAAACACTAGAAAACAATAAGAAACATTAAATAGACAATTTCAATGCTGTTCTAAGACTGTAAATGAAACCAATGAATAGTAATTAGCTGATTTGTCATCTTTGGGACTACACTAGAACCATTAAAAAGCAGTTTGGCTTGAAAAATAACATATCTAACCAAAGCAGGGATCAAGGTCTAGATGCAAGAATTCAAAAATGTGTTATATCACAACTAGTTAATTTTTATCCTTTAGTTTTTTAATTGAATAATACTTGATTTTCATCAATAATTTTTTTAGTTATATGGATGAAAAAATAGTATTGTCATCATTTTTAAACAAAATTTTTATATTTTACGGCATTTATTTTGTATTTACACAATGTTTGCATTAGTTTCGATCTATTTAACTTTACTGAAAGGGAGATTAGCGTCATTATATGAAAAATATGAGGCTTAATGTATTTGTTTTGAAATTTCACATCGTTGGTGACAACTATGTCAATTGACAAATCTCTGAATCAACTATCTACATAAAACTACAACTTTGTCAATTGTAATGTTTATCATTTACTTCTTTTTTGTCCATTGACATAGTTGTCACCAACGATGTGAAATTTCAAAACAAATATATTAAGCCTCACATTTTCCATGTAATGACGCTAATCTCCCTTTTAGTAAAGTTAAATAGACAGAAACTAATGCAAATATTGTGTAAGTACAAAATAAATACCGTAAAATATACAATTTTGTTTAAAAATGATGACAATACTATTTTTTCATCCATATAACTAAAAAAATTATTGATGAAAATCAAGTATTATTCAATTAAAAAACTAAAGGATAAAAATTAACTAGTTGTGATATAACACATTTTTGAATTCTTGCATCTAGACCTTGATCCTTGCTTTGGTTAGATATGTTATTTTTCAAGCTAAACTGCTTATTAATGGTTCTAGTGTAGTCCCAAAGATGACAAATCAACTAATTACTATTCATTGGTTTCATTTACAGTCTTAGAACAGCATTGAAATTGTCTATTTAATGTTTCGTATTGTTTTCTAGTGTTTGATTGCTAGCTGGTGGGGAGACCCATATTTTTTCTTGCAGGGCTCACATTTGCTGATGAGTGGGGAGCAACTAATAAACCTTTTAATTTTAGTTTTAAATGTTGTTTTTAGAATGGGTTTTGTAATTGTCAAAATTTGAAATCGCATTTTTAAAATGAGGGTTTATATTGAAATTGTATGTTGACAATGCAAATTCAACCTACCACGTTAGCACAACGGAAGATAGTCAACTTGAAATTGCATTTTCAAAATGCAAGTTTATGTTGAAATTGCATGTTGAAAATGCTATTTCAAATTGCATTTTCAACATGCAATTTCAACTTGCTACATCAGCGAGTCGTTGTCTATGTAGGCTTGAAATCTATCCATGTAGACTGGAAATTGCATTTTGAACATGTAACTTCAAGTTAAAGTTACATGTTGAAAATGCGGTTTCAATTTGAAAGTGCATGTTCAAAATGTAATTTCAAAAGTGGATTAGTTTTCCAAATAATTTGAAACGTAAGTCAATTATCTAAATTATTTTTTTTTAATGATTAAAAAAAACCTCATTCTTTTAGAGCTATCAATCAATATTGAAAAAAAAAAAACAAAGCTTCATCCAAACAATCTACATGCTCGAATTCACTGAAGGACATGGACAGCTTTGAACTAAACAGATGACACACGTCTCTCTCTCAAAACTGCTCCTCTCTATATCAATAACAAAACTTTTTCTTTTTCTTTGAGGAGTAGGTTAAAACTCATCTTTTTTATTGCTTTTTTATTTTTAAAAAATATATATAAAAAATAAAGGGATGATATTATTTAAAAAAAATTAAAAAGTATTTTTTTAAAATTTTTAACCCAGCTGTCAAAATAGAATAACCAACTTTATCTCACATCTGCAAGCGCTAACACCCGTACCATCACTAATTCACAATATTCTCCACAAGCAAATAGAAAACATCCTATTTAAATTTTTTTTCTTTTTTATTTTGATTTTTTTGATTTGGGTTGTGGATGTTGTGTGGTTGCAATGGTGGTGGGAGGTGTGGGTGGTGATGATCAAGCAAATTTAGAAGGGAAGGGCTGAACTTGGTAAGAGCAAAAATGATAACTAATTAACCGAAATCCCCAGAAAAACTCAAAATATTTGGTTCTTGTAATGGGTTGATGTAGACGCGCCCGCGGAGGGGGTCCTCGCTACTACAGTTCGGACTCGATTTGTTGTCACGGTTCTTAATCTGAACCAAAGAGTCCAAATCCGGCAAATCGTTTTGAAAAAAAAAGATTTTTGTAAAGAAGTGCCAAACATGGA
>NW_021024892.1:720136-730831 GCF_004153795.1 Camellia sinensis
ATGCAATGCAATTGAATCATGATCCAATTATGAGCGGATCGAAACTGCACCTATGTCAAATAGATTGATGGAGGTAACAAGTCTGTCTACCATAGAACGGTCAACTGAACTATGAGCATTGTAGACAGACACAAGAACAAGTATTGGGTGGAATGACACAAGTGGGGAAACGGCCCGCTGGGGAAAGGACTACAATCCTAATGCTGGATGCAAAAATTACACTACAATGTAATATGTATGGAAATGCTAGGAAGATGGCAATGGACATGGCACGCGGGCCAAACCGAATCTTGCCTAAGAAAGGCATGTACGCATACAAGCCATGTTGAACATAGAACGGTCTACTGAACTATGCTTCGACACGAGAAGTATGGGCACAGATTGATGGAGGTAACAAGTCCGTCTACCATAGAACGGTCTACTGAACTATGAGTAATGTAGACGGACGCAAGAACAAGTATTGGGGGGGGAATGACATAAGTGGGGAAACGACCCGCTGGAGAAAGGACTACGATCCTAATGTCGGATGCAAAAATTACACTACAATGTAATATATATGGATATGTTAGGAAGATGGCAATGGATATGGCACGCAGGCCAAACCAAATCTTGCCTAGGAAAGGCACGCACACATACGAGCCATGTGTAACACAGAAAAGGAGCCGCAGCAAGTAATGAAAAGAAGTATGGGCACATACCAGACCAAGCTCAACATGGAAAGGCGCAAGCCATAGATGGAGGTGATGCAATGAATGCATGCAATCTACAATGCAATGGATATGGCACGCGGGCCAAACCAAATCTTGCCTAGGAAAGGCATGTACGCGTACAAGCCGTGTCTATCATAGAACGGTCCACGGAACTATGCTTTGACATGAAAAGTATGGGCACATACCAGACCAAGCTCAATCATGGAAAGGCGCAAGCCGCAAATGGAAGGTGATGCAATGAATGCATGTGACCTACAATGCAATGGAAATGGCACGCGGGCCAAACCAAATCTTCCCTAGGAGAGGCATGCACGCAAACAAGCCGTCGCTAACATAGAACGGTCCACTGAACTATGTTTCGACGTGAAAAGTATGGGCACATACCAAACCAAGCTCAATCATGGAAAGGCGCAAGCCACAAATGGAAGGTGATGCAATGAATGCATGCGACCTACAATGCAATGTCTACATTATATCATAACGATGCATGACAGTGCAACTATATTTTTTGTTATGAAATGCAAAGGTTTGAAGTGCGCGACAACGCGCGGCTTTTGATACGCATGACAACGCAAGCGAACTGTGCACATCAATGTGCCAAAGGTCTTACACCTTCCAAGGATTTAAGGTCTCCTAGACCGTGAAATACCTGTCCGGTTCGTCTGGTTGCACCAGCTTCAAATGAACCGGTACATACAATATCGTGCCTGAAAAGAAAACAAACTTAACAGGTACAATATTGTTAGCAACATGCATAGTAGTGTACTCGAAATGCGTGACAGCGCAAAGCAAGTGGGGAGCATAACAATGCTGTGAAAATACAAACATGTAAGTGGAGCATGCGATCTACGCAGGCAACGAAATTGATCATAAGCATGCGGTCCACGCAGGTAATGAAATCAACAAATTATGCAGCGTGGAATAGGCGCGTACACATGTAGAACTGTGCTTTAACGTGAAAAGTAGGGGCACATACCAGACCAAGATCAACCTGGAAAGGCGCAAGCCGTAGATGGAAGGCGATGCAATGAATGCATACGAACTACAATGCAATATCTACAAATATGCAATGGAATGGATATTTACAAAATGCATGACAATGCAACTATTTACGATAATGCATGACAATGCGTGTTTTTTGTTTTGTTTTGTGTGTTTTTGTTATGCAAATGATGTATAAAATGCATGTTGCATGGAATGCGCGACAACACGCGGCTTTAAGATACATGTATGATGCGAACGAACTGTGCACATCAATGCACTAAAGGTCTTGCACCTTCCAAGGATTTAAGGTCTCCTAGACCGGGATGCAAAATGGTATGCATGACAAGGCATGTTTTGTTTGTTTTTTTGTTTTGTTATGCAAATGATGTATAAAATGCATGTTGCATGGAATGCGCGACAACACGCGGCTTAAGATACATGTATGATGCAACTTATCAACAGTAGTTCGGGCACGACAAACACCAAAGGACTTACACCTTCAGAGGATTTAGGGTCTCCTAGACCGTGCGTATTTAAGGTCTCGCCAGACCATAAAGTGCACAAGACAGTGCGATGCAGAGTAAATGCACAAAACAGTGCTCAAACAGATGCACAAAATAGTGCGATGCGTTAGACAACACGAGTGCACAAGACAGTGCGATGGAATGCATGCGAAATGCAATGAGATGCGCAAAATAGCGCGATGCGTTAGACAACGCGAGTGCACAAGACAGTGCGATGGATTTTTGAAATGCACAAAACAGTGCGATTCATTTGAAATGCACAAAACAATGCGAAGGATTTGAAATGCACAAAACAATGCGATTGATTTGAAATGCACAAAACAGTGCGAAGGATTTGAAATGCACAAAACAGTGCGATGCGCAAAATAGCGCGAATGATAAACTGTACAAAACAGTGCGAGGTGCAAAAATAGCGCGAATGTAAACTGCACAAAACAGTGCGATGCGTAAAATAGCGCGAATGATAAAATGCACAAAACAGTGCGATGCGCAAAACAGCGTGATTGAAATACAATGCACAAAACGGTGCGATGCGCTAAACAGCGCGATTGAAATGCAATGCACAAAACAGTGCGATGCGCTAAACAGGGCGATTGATTTTGAAATGTAATGCACAAAACAGTGCGATGCACTAAACAGCGCGATTGAAATGCAATGCACAAAACAGTGCGATGCGCTAAACAGCGCGAGTGATTTACAATGCAATGCACAAAACAGTGCAATGCACAAAACAACGCGAATGTAAACTGCACAAAACAGTGCGATTGAATGCATGTTCTATGCAAATGAGGTGCACGTGCCGATGCAATGGGGCACACGTGCCAAAGGGAATGGGGCACACGTGCCGATGCAAATGAGGCAAATGAGACACGCATGCCTCATAAGATGCAAAATGATAAAAAGTGTGACACGCATGCCACATGGAATGTAAAGCGGTGCTAAGTGCGACACGCATGCCACACAGAATGTGAATGGACTTAAATGCGCAATGACGCACGTGTGTCTAAACGCATGACAATGCTCATAATAAAAATGCAATGACAATGCATGAGAGATGTGCATGACGATGCAAAGGGTGCGTGTTACAACGCATGTAGTATGCAAGACAATGCAACTGCGAGGCGCGTAATAGCGCGATATAATGCACCGAAATAATGCGATGAACCCGTGCAACGCACACGGGGCAACCTTTGGATCTTGTAAGAGGCAAAAAGGATACCAAAGGATACAACCTTGCACGAGTTAGAGTGCTATGCACAAAAGACGCGGTCCGAAGTCAAAACGGAGGCCGGTTGAGCATCGGAGATGCACTTTCTTGCCCTTTCTTGAGCTATGAAGACCAAAAACTCCTCATATGGCCTAAACAAGGTTGTGGGAGCACCACCGGCCGGAAGGGGAAGCCACCGGCTGTCCACCGGCTGCAGAACAATTCCATCAGCACAAAATACTGCCGGCCGGCACAAAACATTGCCGACCGGCAAAAAGTTGCTGAATCGGGGTAGTTTCGACATTTCACCTTGGGTGTTTTAAAATAGGGTTTCAAACCCTAATTCTTCACTTCCCCACGGCCGAAAACTCTCACCCTCTCTCTCTAGAGCATTTTTCTCTCCCCGTTTCTCCGTTTCTTCGCGTTCTACGCCCGTTTCGTCGTCGGATTCGCGATTTTCTTCGCGTTTCGGACATTTTCAACCGAACAATACTTTGTTTCGGTGCCTCGTTTGGCGTTCCTTCCTTTTCGGGGTTTGTTCCCCTCGCTTTCCTCTTGATTTCCGTGCCTTTTCACATTCCGGCCTTCCCGGCCACTTTTGACCCTCTCGGGAGTTGACTTTTCGGTTGACTCTTCGTATTCCGGTCCGGTTTTCCTTCCTCCGGCCATTTTCACATTATTCTTGATATGGAGGACGACATCCCACGTGACGGGACTCCCCCGAACCACGAGATGGATCCCGGGGTCGAGCTCCTACCTTTGAGCGAGCGCCCGTTCGACCCGGCGACCTACCGGCCAGCGATCCATGTTCTGCCACCTGACGGACTCCGCCAGTTCTGGAGCTTCGAGAGGCACGTGCCACCTGAGCTACTACTGCGCAAGCCTACCTCCCACCTTTCCTTCGGCGCTTCCGAGGTAACTTTCTTTCTTCTGTTTTACTTTCCGCAATGTAGGATACAAAAACTGTCATAGTTAATTGTACTCTTTAACTGCTTTAGCTCTGATATACTGTATACCATAGTTGACTGTAAACATACACACAACTAATATCTGCTTGAAACTGACACATGCACACACACTGCACTAGCCCCGAATCACCCAAACACACTGGTACCCAGCATTTGCTTGAGTCTGTCAAACTATGCACACATGCTATACTGTACTAAACCACCCGAACATATTGACACATCACACGCTGTAGTTTACTGTAAGCACATCGGCACTCGGTATTTGTTTCAATCTGTTAAACTTGCATGCATGCCATATTTGTATGCTTCTCAAAACTGCATTTTGAATGTTGTCTTGCAATTGTTATTTTCTGTTTACAGGAGGATTCCAATACCATCCGCGGGTATGGGAACACTGGCGCTCGGGAGTGGTACGACGAGCTCCCTGACGTGGTCCGTCGCATAGTAGATCGAGCGGGCTTCGGCACCTTCTGCCGAGGACTCTCCAGGCTTTCTACCTGCAGGCCTCTCCTTGCCGCTCTGGCGGAGAGGTGGTGGGACACCACTGATTCGTTTCACTTTTCCACAGCAGGGGACATGACGATGACCCCTTACGATTTCTCGATGCTCACAGGCATTGGGGTAGGGGGTGATCCGATCCCCTTTGACATAGACATGGATGAGTGGACCGCCACCCAGGTCTATCTGTTGGGTGAGGCGCCACCTCTAGCTCGTCCGGGCTTCGTCCGATACTCCTGGTTCGAGGTCCAGTTTAGGGTCCAGCCCGCGTTGGAGGAGGAGACGTAGATGACTCAAGAGGACGTGGAGAGGTATGCTCGCGGCTTCCTCATGTTCCTGTTCGGGACGACCATCTTCGCCGACCGGGCGAACACCGTGCCTCTCTGCCTTCTCAGCGCACTGGTGGACGTCCGGGACATCCTGCACTATGACTGGGGTGGCACCGCTCTGGCCACCCTCTATGGATACATGAGCTCAGCTTCCCGCGGCAGCGGCCAGTTGCTCGGAGGCTATTGGCGGGCTTGGGAGGTACATTTCTTCTCCGCTTTTCATTTCTGCCCTATATTTTCTGTACTCTGTACACTGCACACACTGTAGTCTGCTTCATACTCGCTGTATACTGTACACACGGCACACACATACATTCTGCTTTACACTGACTGTACACTGCTCACACTGTACACTGTACACAATACACTGCACAACACACGGCTCTGCCATTTCTGCTTTATTCTGTATTCTGATTTATCTGATAAATGCACTGGTATTTATCTTGCAGTTGTGGGTTTACGCCTACTTTCCTAGGCTTTGGGTGTGTGGGAAGACTAATCACACTGCTAGAGATTGTTATCATCGAAAAGGTCAACCCCATAACGCCCGTGGTCCTCTAGTAACCTATAAACCACAAGCTAATGTTATGATTGTAAGGCCAGCTCCTTTGGCCCTACTAGTAGGTATTTTGTTTGTGATCATGAGTTAAATATTATTTTTAACTCAAATGATTGGTTTATAGACTCGGGTGCTAATGTTCATGTGTGCGTTGATAAAAATATTTTTTCATGTTATTATCAAGAATTAGGCACAAGAATTGTAAGCATGAGAAATGTGAGCTTGGTCAAGGTACTAGGTAAAAGACAAGTTAGGTTGAAATTGACATCAGGCAATATAATCACATTTGATGGAGTTTTGCATGTTCCTAATATTAGGAAAATTTTAATTAGTACATCTTTGTTAGTTCAACATGGTTTTAAAGTTGTTTTTGAATCGGTTCACCCTCCTGCGGACATGAGGGAGACCGAGAGGCTCACCGCCGAGCAGATGGACGATTACACCATTGGCTGGAAGGAGGCCCGCTTTAGAGGGATCGGCGACTACCGAGAGTATGTGCAGACATACCTGATGCGACCTCTGAGCGGCAGCCGTCGAGCGGAGGGAGCCAGGCCTGTGGCATCGGCGGCTGGGTCCGGAGCGGGAGTTGGAGCGGGGGCTTCGAGGAAAGCCCGAGTCCGGGGCAGGGGCGGAGTTCAGGGAGGACGGGGAGTTGGCTGGCCCGCCCTGCCTGCTGCACTGACTTTCCGAGGGCAGGGTGGGGCGACCTATCAGATCCCCTTCGCCCCTCCGCCAGCTGATCATGAGTTCATCGGCGTCCCCGACTTACCTCCGGTACGTACTACTGCATTTTGTACAATCATTTCATTTCAGTTTATTTGATATTCCACAGAATAATAATGCATCAGACACTTTTACAGGCTTCTTCTGAGTACACCCGTCAGTCGTTGGCGATGAATGCCTCGATGATGGGGATGCTTCAGCGGACTTTTGACCACCTAGCCCTCTACAGCATTCCGATATGTTCTTCTGACACTGGCCTCAAACCACTCAAACACTGCTTCACATAATCTGATGCATGACACAACACCTGATACACTGATCTCACAGTATCTGATACACTGCATACACTGCATTCTGCACTGTACTCTACATTGATAAACTGCTCACGGCATTTACACACTGTACTCATACACTGCATTCTGCACTGATAAACTGCTCACGGCATTCTCACACTGTACTCATACACTGCATTCTGCACTGATAAACTGCTCACGGCATTCTCATACTGTACTCATACACTGCATTCTGCACTAATAAACTGTCCACAGTATACTGATGCATTTCCCTTTTATGTACTTTTTCAGCCTCCTTTCCAGATCCCTGCTGTAGGAGGCATTCCAGCTGGACCTTCCGTCCCGGCTTAAGGGAGAGACGAGGAGGGTAGAGCATTCCCCCGCACGAAGGCGGGGCGCACTCATGTCGGGAGTAGCTCGCGAGCTCCAGTCCCGGACGATGATGATGACGAGGATTCAGAGGCGGAGGCAGAGGCGGGGTCAGAGTCATAAGAGGAGGAGACCGGAGACGGCACTAGCTCGGGCTCTGACGACGATGCTGATGATGCTCCTAGACCCTCGTCCAGGAAGAGGATTAGGACAGACTGATGGCCCCCCGGAGTGCTCGTCATGGATGCAGCTTTTGTTATTTTTATTTTTTCTTGTACTTTTCTCTTTTGGTTGGTAGTTAGATTACCTTGTACTGCCACAGGCAGGTTTTTGTTTCCAAAATTTGTACATTTGAAGAGATGATGAAATGAAACAGGCTTTTTATCTAAAAAAGTGTTACATTCGTATATCTTTTCATTTCATACTTTGCATCGTATCACACCATATTACACCTCAATGTAAATGAAATTAATTGGTTGTCTGAAAATTGAACACTTGCATTGTAATAATCAGATAACTAAACAGCCAATAGCAAAATAACCCAAGCAACCCACTGCCTGATTCTGGACACACAGCCCTTACTCTATTGGGGATTAATCTTCATACAGCCCATAACACAGCATTCGGTTCATTCTGCACACAGAAACCCCGAACAAACAGCCCAATCTAACAAGACGGCCTACGGAGGTGAAACCAGCTGGAGTTGAAACACAATCGAATGTAGAGAATGGCACAACATTCTGAGCATAAATGATTTTGTAATTAAATAAGGGTTTTTCAAACCGGAGCATCGAGCCTACAACTGAACACAGCGGGGAGGACTCGAACATAGAGGTACGCGACCTAAACACAACGAGACACGCTCGAAAGAGACCTAAAACAAAGGTTTAGGTATGACAAAACAAAAGACACGACATACAGACATGTCAACAAAGACGGGGGGGACCTCAGATCACGAGGAGCCAGTTTCTCTGGGTATTGTTTCCTACCCTTTTCTCATTTGTGATTCTCACACCACTCGGCCCTCAGGCTCGGTTTTTCTCTCAAAAACCCTCTGGCTCGCTTTTTCTCTCAACTTACACCTCTCTATTCTTTATTCTCTCATTTTTCGTCCCTCCCCGAGGTGATTAATGGATGAATAGGAAGTCGCGGGTTCACGCCCGATGCCGATAGCTCACAGCTATTTCTTCTGGTGGGTGGAGTGCCCTCCTGGCAAGTACGTCGACGACAGGGGAAAGACAGAACACCTGACTCAACTGTGCCCCTAGTTCATCATTTTGACCATTTTTTGTTTTTGCTTTCCACTAAAACAGTTTTGATCAAGATGAGAGTCGGATTAACGTACTTGTTCGATTTGTGGTTTGAAAACCATGCAAGTCAGGCTGTAAGCACTGAAAATTTTCCTTTTTGGGTCCAAGAAAATGGTCCAGTTTTGGAAAACGAAATAGTTTTCGAGAAAATAGTCAACCTTAGTAAAAATTTTTAAAAACTACTTTTGCAAACGGCTGATGCTCAGCGAGCATGGAACTCACTCTTTGAGATGCGCGACCTCGGATCGGAGGCAATGGAAAATTGCCCCTAGTTTGAAGAACGCCGCATGGCAACGGAAAGTTGCCCCTGGTTTGAATGGCGGCTCGCGACTACTAGTGGCAACGGAAAGTTGCCCCTTGTTTAGATGATGCCGCAGCAGTCCGCAGACAATCTTTATTGGCGGTGGCCGAACTCTTGGACACAGAGATGACGAAGACAGTCACAACAAATATATGGACACAGTCGCCTTGGAAGGTGTTGGCGACCAGACTTTGGGATGAAGTCAAAACCATTGCATGGACTGGGACGCTATGACAGCGTTGGGGGCTGGACTTCAGGATGAAGTTGCTTACGTATCCCAAACATGGGAATCAAGCCTTACGTAGTTCCGGCTAAGGTATACTCGGGTATTTTAACCTTCACTTTTCAGGCTCTAACTTTTGCCAAGGTGCCCGATGCGGGTTTTCGACCTTGCGAGCTTCTTTTTATTTTCTTTTATTCATTTCTTTTCTTCTCTTTTTTGCATTTTTTTTTCTTTTCACCTCTTTTCTTTTCCTTTTTTTTGTATTTTTTTGCTTTTTTTTGTATTTTTCTCTTGCTCTAACTTTTTCCTGAGTCGCCCTTCCGGGTTTTCGACCCAGCGAGCCTCTCAAAGGGTAAAAGTGTAGCAAGTCCATGTCAAATGGTTTCTGAAATTGAAGCCTCTCTGTGTCTAGGAGAACAGTTGTTGCAATGTTTTGCAGGAGAATCCATCTCGGTTGCACCACGAGCTTCTTCCGGCGAGATCTACTCCTTCTGATTCGGCTTTGGTGCCTCTTACTCGAGGGCTGCTTCAAAACTGGCCACACGAGCCTCCTTCGATAGTTGACCGTTGAATGTTCCAGATGAGTTCGAGGTTCAAAACAAACAGGTCGAATCTTGAGGCTGAGAGCGATCCTAGGTTGCACAATCTCAAGAGAGAGCGATTCCACACAGGTCTTCGCACGGTCGCGTAAAACATTTGTTTTTGAAAGTTTTTAAGAAAGCGACGAATCGCTCGAGCCGAAGATAGTGTGGAACCAATCTGGATCAAGCCAGGGTCCTTCCCAGTACTCACGCTGACGAGCATGGTTTCATTCATTAAGGGCTTAGCATGCCTCTCTTCCTCTCAAAATGATCAAAATTTTGCAAAACCCGAGGAATTCCTTCCTCTTCGTTTTTATCACCGCAGTGTTAAAAGGGTTTTTTTTTTGAAAAACTTAGGTTAATGCAATGAGTTTGGCGCACAGGAGAGCAGGCGAGATGTACTGTCAGTCCATTCAAGTCCTCTGGCACAATTGACTTATACTGGAAGCAAGTGTGAAAATGAGATAGCCACAGCTGTTTCATTCGGATCTGTTGGTATAACTGGCCCCTCGGCAGAAACAGACTAAAAAAACAAAAACAGATAATTACAAGACAAAACGGTGTTCGGGACAACAACCCCAGAATCACCTGGTATTCTATACAAAGGGGACTGACTCGATACAACAAGACAGACCCTTAAGCAAAAAGACAGACTCAAAACAAAGAGACAGACTCAAAACAAAAGACTGACTCGATACCCAAGCCAGGATTTACAAAACTCGGTTTCACCGATGCTCAAAAATGCATGCCAGACGCCATATCCAAAACATGCTGAATGCCGCCCGCAGGTGGTTCACTCTCTGACTACATACTCGCAATATCTGAGCCCTCAAAATCCAACAACTGGGTGGTAACAGACTTGGCTGAGGTGGGTGGGAGGATAACCTTGTTATCAATCAAATCTTGCACCTCATGACGGAGGCGGAAGCAATTGTCGGTTGGATGGCCTGTCTGCTGATGGTACGCGCAGTACTGAGTAGCATCATGCGTGGCTGGGAGATTCTTCGGGAGTGGCCGGGGCTCCAAGGGTTTAAGGTGCCCCTTCTCGGCGAGGATTTGGAGTGCCTTGGACAAAGGCATGTAGAGAGCATGAAAGGCCCTGCGCCCTCGAGGCAG